>NW_019379500.1:608907-864380 GCF_000648655.2 Copidosoma floridanum
TACGTATATATATATATATATATATATATACTTACAAGACTTCCCATGAACGATGCTTGCGGCTCTCGAGAAAAAAAATAATCACATTTGCATCTTTAGCGACTCTCGTGTGATATATACGTGTGGGCCGATACGCGTGATTGTGTGTGCGTGCAAATGTGATGTGATGGACAAGTAATAATTATGTGTGTCGCATGTAGCACGCCTATATACGTATATGTATATCTGTAGGTGCGTATCACGTGAGCAAGTGAACACGAGTATACCGCGATTACGTCGTTAACTGCTCTAATTCCGATGACGAGAGAGATAATGGCTCTATGTATTTTTTTAATGAGGTATACCTGTATAGAGTGTGAGACCAAAAAAAAAATTGTTTTTCAATCGCTTTGAACTTTTTTTTTTTTTCCCAGCAATCAAAGATAGCCATCCGCGGTCAATCAAAAAGGGAGTGTCAAATAAGTATACCCTTTACAGTTAGATGAGTCGAATTAGTCAATATTGACTAGTTATAAGTGAAAAGTCCATTACTTATCGTGATAAGTAAACGACATTTGACTGATTCGCAGTAAAATTTGACTGATTCAACTTTAGGCAGATAACAAGAGTTTATCTATTATATGATAAAATCCTCCCTTCAGCTTGGCATAGGTATAAGCACTTTGGTCACTTGGGGGTGTGTACACACGTACAAGAAAGAGATAATCATCCTGTTGTATATAATAATGGATATATGTGGTGTATTGTATATCTGTACACACTTAGATGTATATATTACTTATCTCAAGGTGTATTCGATCGGTGTCTGCGGTTTGTAAGTATACATATAATACAGATACAGTCGGCCAGTGGCCACGGTTTCACCCCCTTCCCCCTGTATATGTATACGTGGGCTCGTACGTGTGTACCCCACGCACTGAGGTATTAGCATTATAGGATTTGTATCTGTATAGGTACAGCAACAGTAGCACTATAATTATGTATTATGGTGTTGTATATAATATAATATATTATACACTCTTTTTTTACCACTGTCATCCCGCATTAGCCATCAAGGTTGCGTGCAGTTTTCTCCTATAGCTTTTATTCATCCCACATGTCGAATGTGGTTGGTCGGAAATGATCCCGACATAAGTTTCCAAATTTACTGCAATACTGTAATCACACCTGGAAAGTAAAAACTGCTAAAACTGATACCGTGTCAATGTGCAATTGAATGGGTATTCTCACGTGTCAAGTCATTTCCGGTGGCTCTCGTTACGTACGTTTATCTTCGATTTTAGTAATTTTTCGCAAATTTTTAGAGAAACCTGTCTCTACTTGTATTTTAAAAGGCATTTAAATAGAGTTCTTCATTCGTTAAAAAAAAATGTTTGGTTTAGATCAAGTGTAAGTATAAGTACGGGGTGGATAGAAGTCATTTTTCAACATTTTTAAATATATCTTGAAGTTTTGTTTAAAAGCCTTCTAAAACATGTATTTAAATCTTTGAACCCTTTCGTCCCTGGAATGGTTTTTTCTAAAAATTTCCGGACACCTTTTTCATACGTTTTTGAAACCTGTACAATATATATTTAAAATTAGAAGAAAAAAATAATTTTTTTTTTTTTTCAATTTCCGCTGCGTGCAACCGAGAACGTTCCAAGTCATACGACGACGTTCGCGGTGTAAATTACTTTCTCGAAGCAAGCTGTCTCTCTCGAGCACNACCCCCCTCCCAGTATTGTGAGGCCTCCCATCCCTCTTCCCTTCCTTCTCCCAAGTGCTAAGTGCCCTGTGTAGTGCCCTTTATAGGAGCCGGACGTAAAGCACTATATAAAAAAAAAAAAAAAAAAAAAAAGGTATGTATACCTGGTAAGCCGTGCGCGCGTAATGTGATTTTCACTGCATTGCAAGGAGGAAAATCCGCGACTCACGGCTACTTTTGTACATCATACATATATATAATAGGTACCGCAGCCAATGATGATTTTATATATATATGCACCTCGTCGTCGCGCTGCATCGGCTTTCTACTACTATACTACCACCACTGCTATACTTACCTCCTCGTCTGCACTTTTTTTTCTCTTTTTTCTTTCTTTTTTTTTTTTTTTATTACGTAACCATACACTCGTTGTTGTTTTCTTCTCTCTTTTCTCCTTCCGCTGTACTACCTCATACACGCGTGTCTTTTTCGCTCCGACGATTTTTTGCCTACCAAGTAGGCACGCTACAAGTATACAGGCGAAAACCTCTTTTCGCAGCGTATAGGTTGGTGCATTGTGTTACTCCTTTTTTTTTTTTTTTTTTTTTTTTTTTTTTTTTTTCGGGTTGTTGCAGCTCCGCAAGCGGCAATCGAATGTGTAGCACTGACGGAGTGCGTTTATGTAGGTAACACGCGCACCAGATGTTTTCATACGTGTGTGTGTGTGTGTGTGTGTGTGTATCTGATACCAAATGATACACCGATATATGTCCCAAAACTTTTCCTTTTTCCTCTACCATAATACATACATACCGATTTCCTGCGTGTACGTGGAGAACCCAAAGTGTATGATATTAATTGTCCTCCCGACGCGTGCCTATTGTTCATATTGTATCATCGAGGTAGCAGCTGTCTTCGTGTATACCTAATACTCTTTCGAAAGAATATAATTGAGCAACCCTTTTTTTCTTCAAAGAAAAGGCACGTGTACACCCGCATCACTATATATATATAGTAGTCAAGAAACGCTGTTACATCGGGGCCTCCACAAATTCCCTCGTCACCTCTGTTTATGTCTCTTGTTGCAGCCCGACAATGATAATAGCTCCTCTCTTGAGCGCACGAAATCGTTACTCTGCCTTCGGAAATGAGTATATATATTATATACCTGCGTGGTATTGTAACAAGGGGGCGATAACCGTATTGCACGTGTACACAAATATACATATATACGTATAGGTACAACAACACACGCGCAAAAATCTGGGCAAGGCCGTGTAATTGCCGGGAAGGCTAATCGCCTTTACAGTTAAATGGGCTACTTTGCGAACTCCAAGTTACACATTGGTGTATGTGTGTATATGCGAAGCACGCGGGTCGCCTTTCTTTTCGATGATGATGATGAATCGAGTCGTCGTGTCGCGCGTAGGCGTGACCGATCCTTCTGAAACAGACACGTTGAATGTCAGAATAGTATTGAAAAAAAATAAAATAAAATAATGATAAAAAAAAATCGGCACCCGATCGGCCGATTGTAATGCAAAATAGAGAGACGCCTTGTGCGTTGAACTTGCGTATGGAGATACATGGAGAGGCAGGGAGGGACAGGAAAAGAAAAACATTTGTAAAACTATGTATCGATACGCGGATGCGCAGAGTTGGAATAACGTGGAACGAGCCGAGCGAATCGGCACTCGCGGGCGTGGCGAACCTGACTCGCTCTCTCCCCTCGTAACGCACATGCCTCGCTGTACTTACTTATTTCCTGCTCGTCAGCTGATGATTGTACATCTGGTACAAAAATGCCACACGCATATACCTGCACGTACATATTATCTATGTTTTGGTAATCGCGGCTCAAGTGCCATTTTTATATACGCTTGCTTTTGTCCCCGCATACAGATGATGCACCGTTTAGAGTCGCGAAATACATCGCAATCGAATCGAGATAACACGGAGAGAGATATTATATACATATATGTATACCAATACGCGATGGGACCGAGAATTCAACTCCTCCCCACTGTCCCCCTTTTGGCGCGCTCTCGAGAATGTCAAGGTCCCAAAATTACGCGCCACCGTCTCTGTAGTTTTTTTTTTTTTTTTTTTTTTATTATTCTGCCAAAAAGGGGGAGAGAGGATTCACTCGAGAGACCTGCATATACCGCGTGATTTATACATAATTATATATACACCGATGTACGCAATTAAATATACATCACAATGTGATGGGACGAGTAGTGCTTTATCGATTGTCAAACGGTTTGTACAACTTGGCACAGGAGGAGCACAGTATGAGCCCGGCGCTGGGCCTCGTCGTCCAAGGTCCACGCAAGGCTTGCCCGGAGGTCCAGCCTCGTTCACGTACCAGCAGCACCAGCTCTACCATTACTTCACCGGCTCGGGCGGGGCCAGTCCGTCCTCGTCGAGCACCAGCCGGCTCGAGCTTTACCACGCCAACAAAAGCACCGACCGCGGCGACCCGTACTCCCGGGTACACAGGAGAATGACGCAGAGGGAGGACGCGCTCAAGTTCGAGCAGAGCCGTATCAAGTCGCTACAGGAGGAACGGCTGCTCATACAGAAGAAGACCTTCACCAAATGGATCAATTCATTTTTGCTCAAGGTATGAACCATTTTTATTATACACCATTATCATTATGTCGGCGCTTGACACTGAATTCCAATCGTCAAAAAAGAGAGAGCCACAAGTAGGTATATGCCGCGTGCGCGTGAAGGAATTTTCACTTGGAGGGGGGGGGGGCGCGTATGCACAGCTGCGGTTACTCGATTTGAATGTTTGATTGGTGATTCAGCCCATCGAGAGTGTTTCTTTTTCGGTCGGCGCGCCGGCGTGCCCGAATTTCCTTTTTTTACGTATAAGTAAGTACTATCTGATGCTTCGTGAGAAAAATAAACACTTGGGTGCGCTGATGGCACGGGATTTTATTTTCTTTTTCCAATCAGCGTTGTCCAAATGGTCGATTATGGCTCCGTTATCACCTCGTAATAAATCGATTTAGTGACGATACTCTCGAGTGTTTACTTTCGCGTTGTTTGGTCGTGGCCAATTAAAATACACACCTCGATTTTGATTTTATTTTCCCTCTCCCCTCACGTGTTTGCTGTTTTGGAAAAAAAAAAAAAAAAAAATGAAAACAACACGCGTACATGAATTCATTTGTCCACAGGCGCGCATGGAGTTGGAGGACCTGTTCACGGATCTCGCCGACGGTAAGAAGCTGCTGAAATTACTGGAGATTATATCGGGCGAGCGACTCGCCAAGCCCAACAATGGCCGGATGCGCGTCCACAAGATCGAAAATGTCAACAAATCCCTGGCGTTTTTACACACAAAGGTGATAACAAGATACTACCTGCGGATATTCCTTTCTTTCTTTTTTTTTTCTTTTTTTTTTTTTTTTTTCATCGTATACGTGTTGATACTTTATCGATGCTCTGCTCGCCGATTTTCGGACAGATACCGAGTTTGATTAATGTACTCACTTATCACCACCGAGCGTGCTATAGAATGTCTGAAATAAGTATGTGGTGATTTTTTTTCACGCAAACGTTTTTATCGATCGCATTTCCAACTACCGCACTTTTTGGCTCGTGAATTATACGGGTGGTGACATCACCGCCACCGCGATTAATAAACTAAACGCTCCGGCCGGCCGTAGACGAGTAAGCATTGTATAGTTTACGTGCGTTCGGTTTTTAACTGTACTCGGATAGTTTATGAATGCTACAGAAAAAATGCTCGATCGTGACGTGTAGGACAGCTAACATGCGGATAGTATTCCACGCGTGTGTGTGTGTATACACGTATCTGCATAACTCTGCGACTTCCACGAAACGCCAACTGTAGGAGCGAAGGAAAATAATAATACCTGATGCCTTGCATCGATGAACGAGTCAGCGATTCGCGATTAAACTCGATTTTTGTATGATTTGAGGCGCGTTGTTAACGATCCTCCTCGTGTTCCGTATTAAATTAGACAATAATATTTCCTTTTTCCCGTTTCAAGGTCCGACTGGAGAGTATCGGTGCGGAGGACATAGTCGACGGCAACCCGCGCCTGATTCTCGGCCTCATATGGACGATTATCCTGCGCTTCCAGATCCAGGAGATCGAGATCGACGTGGACGAGGAAAACGAGAGCAGCGAAAAGAAATCGGCCAAGGACGCCCTTTTGCTCTGGTGTCAGAGGAAAACAAACGGCTATCCTGGAGTCAACATTCAAGACTTTACCGGTAAAGCATACACCGTGCCTCCTTCTCCTTCTTCTTTTCTCTTTTTTCTTCGATGATGCTAGAGGCTATCTTTAGAACGACGCTTCAATTGCGCCAACGTTTATCAGACTTTTCTTTTTTTTTTTCTTTTTTTTTTTTTTTGCTGTGCTGCCACTTCTATTGATTTGTGTCTGCGTTTTGTGCTCGCTTTTGCATTTAAGTTCCAAGGCCCGCGAGGAAAAACAATACTTCATTGATTGCCTCTTGCGTCTGTTTAACGTATGTTATAAATATAATCGGGAGCGCATTGCGAGATAAAGAAAAACTAATTTAATTACACATTGATGACGTAACTTACGCGCGCTCCATCGAGTAATTAAACACTTTGTCGCCCACTCGAGGACAATTGGATACTCGAGTCGTTGATTGTTCAAACTGAATTTAATAGAACATTTAAGGAAGATTATTTTTGTTTCTTTACGTGGCGTCGAGGCCATTCGCAATTTTCATTAGTGTGCTAGAAATTTCGTAGAAATTTTCATTTTTGTAAGAAAAATAAGTAATCGTTGGACATGATTGTTGCTCGTTTCAGTATCATGGCGAAGCGGCTTGGGTTTCAACGCCCTGATCCACTCGCACCGGCCGGATCTGATCAACTGGTCGGATCTGCAGCAAACCCGGCACATCGACAATCTAAACTATGCCTTCGACGTGGCAAACTCCGAGCTGGGCATACCACGGCTGCTCGACGCCGAAGACGTCGACACGGCCAGGCCCGACGAGAAATCCATCATGACGTACGTCGCCTCGTACTACCACACGTTCGCCAGAATGAAGAACGAAATCAAGAGCGGCAAGAGGATCGCCAATATTGTCGGCCAAATGATGGACGCCGACAAGATGAAGGTCCACTACGGCAAACTGACCGCCGAGCTGCTCGAGTGGATCAAGCTCAAGATGATCGAGCTCGAGGACCGCAACTTCCCGAATTCCCTGGAGGGCATACAGCGCGAGCTGCTGGCGTTCAAGCAGTACCGCACGATCGAGAAGCCGCCCAAGTACAAGGAGCGCTCGGAAATCGAGGCCCTCTACTTCCACATCAACACGCGTCTCAAGTCGCTCAACCAGCCGGCTTTTGTCCCCCAGGAAGGCCAGCTGGTCAACGACATCGAGCGCAAGTGGATCGAGCTCGAGCGAGCCGAGCACAGGCGTGAAGTGGCGTTGCGCAGCGAACTGTTGCGACAGGAGAGACTCGAGCAGCTCAACTACAAGTTCGAGCGGAAAAGCGTGCTCCGCGAGGGCTACCTCAAGGAAATGATTCAGGTGCTGTCGGACCCGCGTTACGGCAGCAATCTCGCGCAGGTCGATGCCACAGTCAAGAAGCACGAGGCCATCAGCGCCGACATCCTGGCGCGCGAGGAGCGCTTCCACGATCTGACCAACATGTCCGAGGAGCTGGTGCGCGAGAACTACCACGGCCTGGAACGCGTGAGGACGAGGGAGCAGCAGGTGCTCCAGCGCTGGCGCGAGCTTCTGGGACTCTTGGACCGGCACAAGGCCAATCTGTCGGCGCTGTGCGCCCTCATGAGCCTCATGCGGGAGATCGAGACGACCCTCGCGAGCGTCCAGGAGCTCCAACTAAGCTTCCAGAGCACCGAGGTCGGGCCTCACCTACTCGGCGTCGAGGATCTGCTTCAGAGGCACAGGTGCGTATTTCATTTTCTACTCGCTAATATTATATACGTCAGGGTTCCTTGCTACCATTGCGTGCTTTGTTTTTACAGTCTGCAGGAGCTGCAGGTCACCGCGCTCGGTGAGAGTCAGCGCAGACTCGTCCGACAGGCGGCTCAGGTGCAGACTCAGGTCGCGGCTCAGGCGCAGCAGCCGGCCACCGCTCAGGCGCAAGGAGCGCCAGTCATCAGTAAGGAGGCCGCGCTACTCGAAGCCAAGCTCGAGCAGCTCAACAAGGCCTACGGCCAACTGGGCGAGTACAGCAAGGAGCGCAAGGCAAGGCTGGAGGACGCGCGTAACTTTTTCCAGTTCCTGCAGGATCACGAGGACGAGGAGTCCTGGCTGGTGGATCGGCAGCGAATCTGCCGAGCGGGAATACTGGCCAAGGACCTGAGAGCTCTGATATCGCTTCAGCAGAAGCACAAAGCCCTCGAGGACGAGACGAAAACGCGCAAACCCAAGTCCGAGCAGCTCTCCCAGGCCGGCAAGAGACTGGTCCAGGAGCAGCACCCATCGGCCTCGGAGATCGAGAACAGGCTAGAGTCGTTGCAGGAGCACTGGCGCGTTCTCGAGGAACTATTGGCTCTAAGAAAGAAACAGCTGGAGGAGGCTTCCGAAGCTCTGCAGTTCTGCGCAGATGCGAACGAGGCGGACTCGTGGATGAAGGAGAAAATGGCCCTCGTGGCCTCCGAAGACTACGGTGTGGACGAACCCTCGGCCCAGGCTCTCTTGCAGCGGCACAAGGACCTCGAAGGCGAACTCAACGCTTACCAGGGTGACCTGCAATCGTTAAACACCCAGGCAGATCGGCTGCAGCGCGCTGGCGTGTCCGCCCTTCACCTGGATCAAGCGCAGACGGGTGAGAACGATCAGGCCGAGCCTCTAGCGGAGCTCGAACAGGACGAATGGACGCAAGAAGTGAGATTAGTACCGCAAGACGAGTGGGTCGAGGAGGTGGTCGAGCGCAACGAGCCGCGAGTCGTTCTCGAGGACAGACTCGTCCCGCAAGTCAGGAGCCTGTACCCGTTCAGCGGACAGGGCATGGCTATGGGCAAGGGCGAGATAATGCTTCTGCTGAACAAGACCAATCCGGACTGGTGGAGCGTGCGAAAGGCCGACGGCTCGGATGGCTTTGTGCCTGCCACCTACGTGCGCGAAATCGAGCCGAAGGTCATTCAAGTGCAGGTGCGCAAACTCGAGCGCGTCCAGGCCAAACAGCGAGTCAAGAAAACGCGAATGGTGAGAAAGGTCGTACCGATACGGCGTACCAAGTCGATTAGATCAGCGGTCAAACCCGCCCATCGCAAGCCGGCCGCCAACGACGCCGACAACCTCGAGAAGCGCATGAAAATGATCAACGACACGTACGCCCGGCTGCAGGAGCTGGCAAAGTCCCGGCACGCCCTGCTCGAGGACGCGATCAGACTGTACGGCTTCTATCGGGAGTGCGACGATTTTGAAAAGTGGATCAAGGATCGGGAAAAGATGCTCAAGGCCGACGACTCGCGCGACAACGTCGAGGCAGCCAAGCGCAAGTACGAAAAGTTTCTCACCGACCTGTCCGCCTCGGGCAAGCGCGTCGAGGCTATCGACGCGGCCGTCAACGACTTTGTCAAACAGGGCCATAGCCAGCTGGACAAGGTCAGGGCCAGGCAGAGGCACATTCACCAGCTCTGGGACCATCTCAATTGGCTGAAGGCGCAGAAGGAAAAGAGCCTCGAGGGCGCTTCGAGTGTCGAGCTGTTTAACCGGACGTGCGACGAAGCCCACGATTGGATGCTCGAGAAGATCACGCAACTCGACACCGCGGAAATCGGGCCGGATCTCAAGACAGTTCAAGCTCTCCAGAGGCGGCACCAGCACCTCGAGCGTGAGCTCGCTCCTGTCGAGGAGAAGGTTCGCAAGGTCAACTTATTGGCCAACAGTGTCAAGAATACATATCCCAACGAGCTAAACAACGTTAACGCGAGGCAAAACGAGGTTCGCGACATTTGGAACAAGGTGCAGAACAAGGCCTTGGAGAGACGTTCGAGGCTGGAGGATGCCGTGGGCCAACAGATCTTTATGAACAGTTCGAAGAATCTGATCAACTGGGCGACGGAGGCACACGAGATCATGAAAGCCGAGGAACCGGTGAGGGACATTGCCACAGCGGAAAGGCTTAAGAAACAGCACGTGGAACTCGGAGAGGAGGTCAAAACGAAGGAGGACGAGTGAGTATAGTGAGAGTTTTGTGAGTTGAGTGTCTTTAAAGTTGATTGACATTTGTAATTGTTTTCTCAAGATTTAGAGAAGTTGAAGCTCTCGGAAGTCAGTTGTTGCTGCGAAACCCATCACTTTCCGAAGTTAAAGAGCGACACGACAAACTTCGTGGTTTGTATGATTCCGTGAAATCGATTTGGCAAGCTAAGCAAGCTTGGCTCGGACAGTGCCTCGAACTGCAACAGTTTAACAGGGAAGCCGATCAGATCGACGCTACGACTAGCTCCCACGCAGCTTTCCTCGAGTTCGGCGATCTCGGGGAGTCGCTCGATGACGTTGAAGCTTTGCTGAAGCAGCACGAAAAATTCGAAAATACCCTGAGCGCGCAGGACGATCGGTTGAAGATCTTCAGCGAAGTGGCCGAGAAGCTTATTGCACAGAATCACTATGACAAAAACAAGTGAGTACTTATTATCGATGCAATTAAAAAACTATTCAGGGGGACGTGTGATGGAGTATAATTTTATTGCAGTATCTACGAAAAGAGAAATCAAGTGCTTGCACGCCGCGCAGCTGTCAAAGAGACAGCTCAGCGCCGAAGAGCTGCTCTAAAAGCATCAGAGTATTATCAGCAGTTCTCCGCCGAGGTAGATGATCTGAAGGACTGGTTGAGTGACAAAATGAAAACAGCGTCTGACGAGACTTACAGAGACTTGAACAATTTGGAACGAAAGCTTCAGAAACACGAAGCTTTTGAACGAGAACTGAGAGCTAATGAAGGTCAGCTAAGGACTGTAAACAAAGCCGGAAAAGCTTTGATTTCCGAGGAAAACTACAGGTTATTAATCTGGATTTTTATTTTTTATTTATTATTTTTTTTTTTTTCAATCTCGCGAAGACAAAAAATTATATACATGGTACATGTACTTGTAGAGCCGAAGATGTTGGAAAGATTTTGAAAGACTTGAATGAGCAGTGGGATCAGCTGGTCGTTCGATCGTTAGAAAAAGGAAGGAGGCTGCGACAAGCGGCTGCTCAACATGGGTACAATCGCGTTATAGAGGATGCTCGTCTAGATCTGGGAGAGATCGAGAACGCCATGGCAAGCAAGCAAGTGGGCAAAGATTTACGCAGCTGCAAGGATCTCTTGAAAAAACACCAACTTTTAGAGACTAAACTCATGCAGTGGGAACAAAAGGTCAACGATCTCGTGACGATGGGCCAGGAAATGGTTCACGAGGGCCACTTCGATGCTCCTAATATTTTGAAAACTAGTCAAGCTACACAAAAAAAGTAAGTTTACTTGAAAAAAAAACTGCATCATCAGTTATGAGTATAAATATTTTTTAAACTACCTAATACCGATGTATTTTCATTTCAAGATTCCAGAGTCTGAAGGAGCCGGCAAAAAAACGTCTCGAGGCGCTGGAAGAAAGCTTGCGATTCCACAAATTCGGCTTTGAGTTGGATGCGGAATTACAGTGGATAAATGATCACTTGCCTCAAGCCTCCTCCGCTATGATGGGTCAGAACTTGCACCAGGCGCAATCTCTCCACAAAAAGCACAAAAAATTCGAAGCTGAGATAATGGGACATGAGCCAATGATCATGAAAACTCTTGCATCTGGTCAAAATCTGATCGATCAAGTGCATCCTGAACGAAATAAGGTACATCCGATGCATAAAGAATTTTTCAAACATCCCAGATTAATAAATATTTTCATTAGAGGTCATTCACTTTTCATAACAATGTTCTTTCCAATTAAAAAAATTAGCACAAAAGGGAAATTTTGTCAGCACTTATTACTGTTGTTGATGTTACTATAAATATATTCATTCGTTTAGGAGTTCAAGAATCTTTTCAATGAAATACAGTTGTATGATTTCTATTACAAACCGCTGGGAGACTATTGCGTCTTTATTCTCGGTTGAGGTAAGAAGGAGGAAGGAAGCAGAACCAAAAGCTCACGCGAAAAAACTTAATTACAGTAGACGTGTGTTTTTTGGTTTAGTGCGTGCTGAACTAGAGAAAGAAAAAAAAACTGCAAATAGTTACAGTGGATGCTTCTTATGTGTTTATGGCTTCCTATTTTTATGTCACAATGTTGTAATTTTATTTTGATTATTTGAAAAGTGTTTTTTTGTAACTTTCAAAGTCTCACAAACTTTGGCTATTGATGTCCGCGCATGAAACACAATGAATTTTTATTCACATTCACTGGTTTGATTTAGCTTATAATCATGTGTATTTCAAATAACTAGTGTACGTGTCTTGCAGCTTTTGTATTGAAAAACTTGCCAATTTCTTTCTTTTGTTACCTTTCTTTAATGATTGGAATTTTAGATTCAAGAGCTGTGCGACAACTTGAACGATGCATGGCAAAATCTTCAAGAGAAGGCAACGGAGCGAAGTCACGCTCTCGATTTGTCCCTGAAAGCTCAAGAATTTTTCTTCGAGGCTGGAGAAGTGGAAAGTTGGCTCGTCGAAAAGAACGATGTACTAAGCTCTACCGACTATGGACGCGATCGCGATGCAGCCACAAAATTACTTACCAAACATAAAGTATGGTTTTTGCGTACCATCTAGCTAAAATCATTTGACAATTTCGAACTTTCCAAGGTGTTGATAACAAATTTCATCTCAGGCTTTGGAACTCGAGTTAGACACCTACAATGGCATTGTCACGGAAATGGGCAATACCGCCGCTACGATGATTAATGCCAAACATCCCGACAGCAAGTCTATTGCTAACAAACAACAGGCAATCGCTCAGCAAGTTCGATCTCTGCAACGCCTAGCTGCTCAAAGACAGCAACGGCTGATGGAAAGTATGTACAGACACGAGTACTTCCTCGAAAGCCGAGAGCTCGAGCAGTGGATCAAAGAACAAGAGCAAACAGCTGCCTCCGAAGATTATGGCCAGGACTACGAACACTTGTTGCTCCTCCAGGGCAAGTTCAACGATTTCAAGCACAGAATCGAGGCTGGCTCGGAAAGATTCAATCAGTGCCAGGTTCTTGCGAAAAAGCTCATTGCCAATGAAAGCCCGTACATCCAGGATATTGAGAAGAGACAAGAGCAGCTTGGGTAAGCAATCATTCAATCAATCACATGGTTTAAGGTTTTTCGTTTTCGTTTGTGATTTCTCATGTGTTGTACATACGTCATTTAAAAAATGATGAATTATTTTTTGCATGATAAAAATAGATGTGACCTAGAATTAAGAATAATGTGGTTTAGCATGGTTTTTTAGTTGGGATAAGGGCTTACTAACATTCGTGACTTTTCTGTACATAAATAATTAGAAAAGATGAAGATGATCCAGTACTCGAGGTGGCACAATTGCATGCATCAGTATGGTAAGTCTGAGTGCGTTGTTTTTTCATTGATTACTAATTTTATTGTCCAGAGTTACGGTTTAATGTTGTTAGTGTGTGCTGTGTGGATTTTTTGTGTGCGATTTCAGACCTTAGTTAAATTGTTCTATAAATTTTACCTTTGTCCTATTTTCCTTACAGCGAGTCTTGGCAGCATCTGCTAAAACTTGTGCGCAACCGAGAACAACGTCTGCAAGCGGCTGGTGAAATTCACCGATTCCACCGAGACGTTGCAGAGGCCCTGTCGCGCATTCAAGAGAAGAAAGCCGCTCTTCCAGACGATCTCGGCCGAGACCTCAACTCAGTATTGGCTTTGATTCGCCGGCACGAAGGTTTTGAAAATGACCTGGTCGCCCTGGAGGCACAACTTCAGGTGCTGGTCGAAGACTCGGCCAGGCTACAAGCTCTCTATCCGGGTAACAACGCTGTACACATAGATCAGCAGCAAAAGATCGTTTTGGCTAACTGGGAAGAGCTCAAGGAACAGTCGGCCCACCGGCGTGATCAGCTGCAGGCTAGCTGCGATCTTCAAAGATTTTTGACTCAGGTACGAATCAACAACCCCGAAGTTTAACACCAATTGCGGATAGATTTTTTTTTTTTTTTTTTTCTTTAAATCAACCAATTTGTTACGTAGGTCCGAGATCTGATGAACTGGACAGCTGGATTATGCGCAACCATGTCGACACAGGATAACGTTCGCGATGCCGCTAGTGCACAAAATTTGAAAGCCGAGCATGAAGCTCTGAAAGGAGAAATCGAGGCTCGAGAAGACACTTTCAGTTCTGTCCTAGATCTTGGCGAAGCTATGGTTCAAACTGGCCATTATGCAGCTAGTGTGAGTACACATGGCTCTACGAAATACAATTTAATAAAAGAGATGTTACTTTTGAAATATCATCGTCAATTTTTCGCAGGAGGTCGAAGAAAAATGCAGCCAACTATTGGATGACAGGCAAAAATTACACACCGCTTGGCAGCAGAAAAAGATCCATTTGGACCAGTTGATTGATTTACATTTCTTTTTGCGCGATGCCAAGCAGCTGGACAACTTGTCGATATCACAGACAGCTGCATTGAACAACGACATCGGTATGTCGGTGGAAGAGATCGACGCCCAAATAAAAAAACAAAAGGGCCTGGAAAAACTACTCTACACGCAAGAAGAGAAATTCACTGCTCTGCGAGAACACGGGCACAAGCTGCTGTCCCAAAATCACTTTGAGTCGCGCACCATATCAAAGCGCCTTGACGAGGTTTTCCAAAAACGAGCACGTGTCTGGGAATTGGCTGGACATCGCAGAGTGCGGTTAGAGGCTGATTTGATGCACGCACAGTTTGTCAGAGACGTGGCCGAAGCTGAGACTTGGATTGGCGAGAAACAGAAGAAACTTGAAGCTGAGGCAACAAAGGGTCAAGTCTCAAGCCTCGAAGACAAGATCAAAAAGCTTCAGAAGCACCAAGCCTTCCAAGCCGAGTTAGCCGCCAACCAAAGCAGAATCGAGGAAATCAAGGTCAATAGTGAGACGCTGCTGACAAAAAAGCATCCAGCCAGCGGTGAAATTCGCCAACAACTAGATAATTTGCTCTCGTCCTGGAATAAACTATTAATCGAGTCCGAAAATCGCGGCAGGGGATTGGAGGAGGCACAAGATATCCTCGACTTTAACAATCAAGTCGAGAAGATCAAAGCCTGGATCCGCGACAAAGAGATGATGGTCCAGGCTGGTGGTACTGGTAAAGATTACGAGCACTGTTTGAGCTTGCAGCGCAAGCTCGACGACGTCGACAGCGATATGCGAGTCGACGAGTCTAGAATGGAGTCGCTCAACGCTTTGGCCGACAAATTGATCAAACAGGGCGAAGATGAAGAAACCAAAACGATTCAACAGCGCTGGGACACCTTGAACAACAAATGGCGAGGCCTACAAGGAGACCTCGGAGCGTATCGTGAGACTCTAGCTGGAGCTTTGGAAATCCACCTGTTCAACCGTGACATCGACGATACCAATCAGAGAGTCGTGGAAAAATCACTGGCCATGAATACAAACGACGCTGGGAAGGATTTGGCTGGCGTCGAGCACTTGCAGAGAAAGCAGGAGGCCATGGAGAGAGATATGACGGCCATCGAAGGAAAACTAAAGGAACACCAAACTGAAGCGCACAAGCTTTCGCAGAAATATCCCGACAACGCTGCCCAAATAAGCGGAATGCTCTCGGAACTCGAGACCAATTGGAACGAGTTGCAGCGCTTGACCAGTGAAAGGCGTGAAAACCTTGGCCAAGCTTACGAGCTCCACAAATTCCGAGCAGAGCTGCGAGAATTGGAAACGTGGGTGGCAGAAACTACCAAGCGAATGAGCGAGGCAGAATCGCCGGCAACTATCCTAGAAGCCGAAGCTCTATTGGAACTCCATCAGGAAAGAAAGGCAGAGATCGATGGTCGTCAGGACACCTTCAAAGCCTTGGGAGACCATGGCCGAAAATTGATTCCGGTGCAGGGTGAGTGCATGCAAGAGAGCTTGCATCATTTGGAAAATTTGCACCTGGAGCTCAATGAAGCCTGGCATTCTGGTAAAAGGAAACTCAAGCAGGCCCATCAGTTGCAACTGTTCAAAGAACAAGCTAATCAAGCCGACAGCTGGCTCGCGACGAAAGAAGCCTTTTTGAACAACGACGATCTCGGAGACTCGCTGTCCAGCGTAGAAAAGCTCATGCGCAAGCACGAGGACTTTGAAAAAATGTTAACCTCCCAATTGGGTCGCATAGAAGAGCTGGAGAAATTCGCCAACGTCATTCTTTCCGAGGACCACGCCGATGCGGAGAGTATCAAGTCTCGTCTAACCGATGTATCCTCGCGAAGAGACAAATTGAAGAGTAGTGCGGCCAGCCGACGAAGCAGGTTATTAGAAAGCCGGCGACTGCATCAGTTCTTGAGGAACGTCGTGGAAGTTGAGAGCTGGCTCCATGAGAAACAGCAGGTGGCTAGCGACGAGAGTTACAGGGACTCGACGAATTTACAGAGCAAAATCCAGAAGCACGCGGCGTTCGAGAGCGAACTAGCAGCCAACAAGGGTAGAGTGTCCGCTGTCACCAGCGAAGGCGAGGCACTCGTCAAAGAGGACCACTTTGCTTCCAAGGAAATTCAAGAGCGAGTCAACGAACTTGACGCGGAATGGGAACTGTTGCAGGAAACCAGCAAACTTAAGAAAAATCGTCTTGACGACGCGTACCAGGCACTCCTGTTCAACCGTACCCTGGATGAATTTGAAGCTTGGATGGACGAGATCGAGACGCAATTGCAGTCCGAGGATCACGGCAAGGACCTCTCGAGCGTTGCTAACCTCTTGAAGAGACATACGAATCTGGAGAACGACGTTATGAGCCATAACGAGGCCTGCGAGTCGATGAAAGAGACCGCGGCCAATTTCCAACGTGCCAAACACTTTATGAGTGAAGAGATCCAAGAGAGGGCCTCTGCCATTATCAACAGATACCACGGCTTGCAGGAGCCAATACAGATACGCAGGGACAACCTCGAGGACGCCAAACTGCTGCATCAGTTCGCTCGGGACGTCGAAGACGAGCTTCACTGGCTGTCCGAAAAAGAGGTGTTGGCAGGTAGCAAAGACCTGGGTAGCTCGTTGACGACGGTGCAACGACTACAGAAGAAACACCACGCACTAGAAGCTGAGCTAATATCGCGCGAACCGGTTGTTTCGTCGTTGGCGAGCAGGGCCACCGCCATGGTGAGGAGTGGCCACTTTGCCTCGGAAAAAATTGACGCCCTGTCTCGTGAACTTCAGGAGAAATTGATACACTTGCGAGATCTAGCTAGCAACAGAAAGCTCAGGCTGCTCGATGCCGTTGAATCCCAGATGTTTTATGCCGAAGCTGCCGAGGCTGAGCAGTGGATCAAAGAAAAGCAGCCGCTACTCACTTCGATGGATTACGGGAAAGACGAGGACTCGGTTCAGTCGTTGTTCAAGAAACTGGAAGGCGTTGAACGCGATCTGTGCGGCTTCACGAGTACCATAGAAAATCTAAAAAAATTGTCGAAAGGCTTGATCGAGAGGCATCACTTTGACAGTAAGAACATTGCGTACAAGCAGTCGGAGATCGAGCACAAATTCGAAGACCTGCAGAACTTGAAGGAGAAACGGTCCCAGAGGCTACTTGAGAGCGAAAAGTATCACAGATTCATTCAGCAGGCCGACCAGGTCATCGAATGGATCGGCGATCAGACGACGATTGCAGCCTCCGAGGATTACGGTGCCGACGTCGAGCACGTCGAGCTGCTGATTCAAATGTTCGACAACTTCCTCTCGAGCTTGATTAGCAGCGAAAACCGAATGACCGGAATAATTGATGCCGGACAGAAGCTGATAGAAGAAAAAAATCCGGAATCAAGCAAAATCCACATGAAGATCGACGAGACGAAGCAGCAGTGGGAGGACCTCAAAGAACTGGCCCACGCACGACAGGAAGCGCTAGCCGGAGCCAAGCAGGTGCACATGTTTGATCGCACGGCCGACGAGACCATCTCCTGGATTCAGGAGAAGGAAGCCACCCTTGGCTCCGATCACGAGTACGCTCACGATCTGGAGACCATACAGGCTCTCGTTCGAAAACACCAGGGCTTGGATACCGACTTAAAGGCAGTGAAAGAGCAAGTTGACTCGGTCATGGAAGAAGCGTCACGATTGGCCGGGTTGTTCCCGGACGCAACGGAACACATAGCCGTCAAACACGAGCAGGTGGACGAGGCGTGGAGCGATCTGCTGGAAAAGGCCGCACAACGCAAGAGTAAGCTCGTCCAAGCCGAACAGCTGCAGGCGTACTTTGACGAGTACCGCGACCTCATCTCCTGGATCAACGAGATGGTGGCAAAAATCACAGCTCCAGAGCTTGCGCGCGACGTGCCGGGCGCCGAGGCTCTGATCAGCCGGCACAGCGAGTACCGTGCCGAGATCGACGCCCACGATGATGCCTTTGCCAAATTCTACGAGGCTGGACAGAAACTCGTGCAGCAGGGGCACTTCCTTGCCAAAGAGATTCAAGAGAAGGTCTCGGTTCTCAAACAAAGGAGCCAGACTCTCGAAGAGACCTGGGAACGCAGGAAACTCATTTACGAGCAGAATCTTGATACGCAAACGTTCAAGCGCGACGCCGAGACGCTGGAGAACTGGCTCGTAAGCCGAGAGCCCATGCTCAAGGACGAACAGCTCGGAGAGTCCATCCAGCAGGTCGAGGAGCTCATCATGAAGCACCAAGACTTTGAGAAGACAGTTGAGGCTCAAGAGGACAAGTTTAATGCGATCAAGCGTATCACGATGCTAGAGAGGGCCTTCCAGAAACAGCTTGAGTCTGAAATGGCAGCCCGACAGGCGGAAAAGGAGCGCACCGAAAGGGCACGCCTCGAGGAGCGCAAACGCAAGGAAGTGCAGAGAATTACCGAGGAGCGGAAACGAGAAGAGGAGCGCAGGCGATACGTCGAAAGCCCGCGACACGCATCCAGGAACGAGATGAACGGCACGTACGACCACGATCCGTCGATGGACGGTTCGCCCTCGCCAGTAAAGAGTGAAGCCAGCGATAGTTCACAAAACACCACGCCCAGCAAGTCATACGGTGGCCTTCATCACATGCTTAGCGACAGGCTTCGCAGAACGTCCGCCGCCGACATCAAGCGCGCCGAGAGCATGAAAGTGGACACCAAGAAACCAAGAAGAACGCCAAGCTTTACCACGAGGAGGAGAACGCAGAGCTTTAGGAAGCACCAGAGGATAGAGAATGTGGATTCTCTGCCACCGGTCGAGATCCAGGGTGTACTGGAAAGAAAGCACGAGCTCCAAAGTGGCGGCAAGAAAGCTGCCGTTCGTTCGTGGAAACCTTATTACACTGGTAATTTCACGGGAGGGAAAAAAAAATTTGCAACCTTTTTTCACTCTATTATTAACTTTCTTTTCTAGTTTTATGTGGTCAGCTGTTGTGCTTCTTCAAAGACATCGATGACTTCCAGTCTAGCAAAGCGGCCACTGCTCCAATCAATATTTTTAACGCGACTTGCGAAAAGGCTGATGATTACACCAAACGGAAGAATGTATTTAGGCTGAGGTGTACGGATGGCTCGGAATTTCTGTTCCTGTCGTCCAACAAACAGGACATGGAAGATTGGGTGAACAAAATCTCCTTCCACGCAAAATTACCGCCAAGCCTGCAACTCATGAGTTACGATGATTCGCACAAGGTAAAAATGACACATTGAATGTACGAACTGCCACGATGAACCTTTTTTAAATATTCTTAATTTATTTGGTATTTTTCAGGATGGCGTACACAACTTGACTCCAGATCACGCAGAAGACACTTTATCGACTGGCAGTAGTCACGCTTCGACACCCGAAATGGAGCGCAAGAATTCTGTGATTAGACGCGATATGCCAACGAGTCCCAACAAGCCTCCAACCGACTATTCTCCTCAACATCAACATCATCACCAGCAGTCAATCAGCAAAAAACGCATAGAAGCCAGCAGAAATTCCGACATGTCGAGACTACCTCCCGATACTCAGCCGCAAAAAGAATTCTTGCAGATGTACATGCAGCAGCAACAGCATCATCACCATACGGTACAGAAACCGGTTCAACAGCAGTCGAGACAGCATGATCAATTCGTTCAGAGAGAACAGCAATACATGACTCATCCGAGCGACAAACCACCTATACCCCCAAGAGGAGCTCCTCCGCCAGTTCCAACAAGATCACCAAGTTTCGACGGTTCAGTTCCGATCAGACGAAATGGTATTGTTGAAAAAATATGTTTTATTTTAATCTTGGATACATTGCAATGATTTCTTTATGAATTCTTTTAAGATGTAGAACACTATGGGCAGCAATCGAGGCCACAATCTTATCAGCCACCAAGTGGAAACGTCAGTGTAAACGGTACCTCTGGTCAATATAACAAAAATGACGGTGGTTGGCATCACTATCAACAACAAGGTATACGCACTGCCAGTAAAATGATTGTTCCAAGTGTTCTTTATAAATTTACAAAATGAAAGGATTTTCACTAATTCAAATTGCGCTTCACAGAAATAGTGCCTCCTCTACCGACTACAGCTCCGCCTTCCTCGAACAAAAATGCACATTGGAATAGTGCACATGATAATGGTAAAGTTGCTACACATGTATATCTCGATTAATGCGTTCCAACAATTCTTCAGAAGAAACATTATGTTTTTTTTTTTATTTAGCATATGGAAACATACCAGTTAATACGAGACAAGTATCTCCACAACAACACCAAATGAACACGTATGCCAATAGACCGACCTCGCTACCTCCCTATGTCCCTCCACCTATGGCATCTTCTCCCACGACGCCCGCGAATATATCAGTGGTCGATGGTAGCGGCAGGCGAGCCTCGGAAAGTGGCTCAGAAAGTGAGCACAGCTTCAGTGGATCACGTAAAGATCGCGACTACAAGAAAAGTTCTGTTCTGAGCAATCTATTTGGCAGACGCAAAAAGCCTTCGCAACAGTAATCGCGCGCATACTCGGTGAATACCGAGAATATATTTTTTTTATGAAATGTACTATTTGTTTAAGTATTTTTGTTAGATTCTCAGGTTATACTCATTGTTTATAAATGCCTTGACCATGGCTTGAACGTTTTCAAGTTATGTGAATAATCATTGAATGAATTTTTTTTTTTATTCACTATTTTTGTTGAATAGTTGTTGCGAATGATCGCAAGTTATAAAAAAACTTTTTAAAAATTTAGAAATCAGTATCTTGAGTCTGGTACCAAGAAAAAGAGAAGTGATCAAAGTTACAGAACAACCACTACTTTAGCCTGTCAAGCCAGAAGAATCAGAATCAATCAGCAATCATTGAATGGTATATGTGGTACAAAACGTATATTCTGACTTGAGATGTACCTGACCATGTAATTGAAAAAACGAGTAAGATTGTAAACTCGACAGTAGCGCAGAGATTTGTGTTTATTTTGTAGATTATTTAATTATATATATGTTGAAAAGAGTGTTAAAAAAATATTGTATATTCACATTCTACTATTCCGAATCAATAATGTATTAAGATATACGAAATGAAAACTTATTCATATTGTAGTTTTTAAATATGAAAAAAGCTTTCTTTTTTGTAAGAATAAAACATCACTGTAAAGTTATATGCTTAATAATTACCCATGTCTTTTTGAAATTTTTTTTTATTGTACTATGCTTTAGTGTTGTAAAACTAATATACTGTAATCAAGTCTAATTAATAAAGACGCGACTGATTTAATTTTTTACGACTGTAAAATTTTTTTGTAATTGAAAACCTATAAATTTTAAGTGTCCTTAATAAACAAAGAACTCTTTTAGACTGAAAAATTTACGTACTTACAAGTTAACTGTTTATTGGAACTATAAAGTTAAAGGGCTGTGCTTCCATGAGTTAATAGTAAAAAGTCGTAAGTATTGTAATTATGTAAATGTGGTCGATTTTATAAGCCATATAAGATAAGTAGAATATTTATATTTTTGGAAGTCAATTTTCAGGTAAAAGATAAATTGTACGTTTGCCGCAAACAGCAAAAAAAATGTCAACTTATTAATTTCTACTTCTAAAATTAGTTGCGGCTGGTTTATAATTAATTACATGACTTTACTGTAAGTAGTAAAAATTATTTGGATCAGCGCCATCTAGCGGTCTTTATTTTTTGGCCAAAAGAGGCTCCTAAAATTCTGAATCCGAGCAATCAGGATTAGAGCCATTTAGTCAATTATAAACCAGCCGCAACTCATGACAAAGCTACAAAATAAAAAAATAACGATACATGTGTTTTTGGCGGCAAGTTAACAATCTGTTTTCTACCAAAAAATTGACCACCTATGTATTTATACTTTTGAAGATACATTTTCGAGAATAAGATAGATTGTTAACTTGCCGCCAAAAACACATGTATCGTTATTTTTTCATTCTATAGCTTCTTCATAAGTTGCGGCTGGTTTATAATTGATCAAATTGCTCTAATCCTGATTGCTCTGATTCAGAATTTTGGGAGCCACTTTTGGCCAAAAAATAAAGACCGCTAGATGGCGCTGATCCAAATAATTATTGCTATTTACAGTAAAGTCACTTTATTAACTATAAAACAGCCGCAATTGATCTTATAGATAAACAATAAAAAGTTGACGTATTTTGTGCTATCTGCGGCAAGTTTACACTTTACCTTCTATCCAAAAATTGACCTCCAAAAGTATAAATATTCTACTTATCTTAATATGCTTATAAAATCGATAATATTTACAACATTTTAATACTCTAGACCTTTTACCATTAACTCATGTAAGCACAAATTAATCAGTCGAAAAGAGACAACTGAAGAAAAAAGGTCTTAAAAAGAAGCACAGTCACACGAAGAGTCTTCTAAGAATGGAGCATCGGATCTCACGAAATGAAAAATACATTTATTACAGAGAAGTAAGTTTTAAGTAATATAAATAAACAAAGAACCCAACCTTCTCTGATCAAGTGAGATCCAATGCTCCATTCTTAGGAGACTTTTCGTGTGAGTGTGTGACTGTGCTTCTTTTTCAGGCCTTTTTTCTTCAGTTGTCTCTTTTGGACTGATTAATTTGTGCATACATATGAGTTAATGGTAAAAGGTCTAGAGTATTGAAATTGTAAATATTATCGATTTTATAAGCATATTAAGATAAGTAGAATATTTATTTTTTTGAAGGTCGATTTTCGGATAAAAGATAAAGTGTAAACTTGCCGCAGATAGCACAGAATACGTCAACTTTTTATTGTTTATCTATAAGATCAATTGCGGCTGTTTTATAGTTAATAAAGTGACTTTACTGTAAATAGCAATAATTATTTGGATCAGCGCCATCTAGCGGTCTTTATTTTTTGGCCAAAAGTGGCTCCCAAAATTCTGAATCAGAGCAATCAGGATTAGAGCAATTTGATCAATTATAAACCAGCCGCAACTTATGAAGAAGCTATAGAATAAAAAAATAACGATACATGTGTTTTTGGCGGCAAGTTAACAATCTATCTTATTCTCGAAAATGTATCTTCAAAAGTATAAATACATAGGTGGTCGATTTTTTGGTAGAAAACAGATTGTTAACTTGCCGCCAAAAACACATGTATCGTTATTTTTCATTTTATAGCTTCTTCCTGAGTTGCGGCTAGTTTATAATTGATTAAATGGCTCTAAGCCTGATTGCTCGGATTCAGAATTTTAGGAGCCACTTTTAGCCAAAAAATGAAGACCGCTAGATGGCGCTGATCCAAATAATTATTACTATACTTACCTTACAGTAGAGTCATATAATCAATTATAAACCAGCCGCAACTAATTTCAAATGTAGAAATTAATAAGTTGACATTTTTTGTGCTATTGTTGGCAAGTTTACATTCTATCTTTTACCCGAGAATTGACCTCCTATATATTTATATATACTTTAGGAGGTAGATTTACGCTTCTGCGTTTTTATGTAGACATCGTGATTGAGCTTCCGTAAATAGTAAATATTTGTTTATCATACGTACTAGTTATTATTTCAAATTATTTGTAATGCTCCGAGAATGGGACTTTGGTTTGAGCGAAACTTGGAAGTAAAAAATCACAACTTGAAGGCACAGTAAGTATATGTTTAAGGAGAGTATCCTGGTGATGAGCTAGTGCCAAAGTAGTGTACAAGGAAAGAACCGCTTCGACTTTTCGTCGTAGTGCTATAAAAAGTAATCGCCGGCATAATCAGTTTGCAAAATTTTGGTAAACGACAGAAATTGATAAAGTTTCTCTTCTTTTTATTACAAAGTTCCGTTGACATTATAGTTTCCACACGCCTTAAAACTTACCTTGTTTCTTACTGTTGCTACATAATAATTTGAGTGAATATTCATCGTCAATTACTATCCACTCATCCGCTGTGAGCAAATATAGTTATAATGAGTTTTAGGTCGAGTAATCATTTATTGTAGGAAATCCGTGCCTTTTGCGAACGCAGCCATAGCTTGTAGCTGTACTGCAGTATTTAAGTAACTTTATAGCGCTCTACTATTTCCAACATTTCAAGAAGAAAAACCTAGCTATTTGACCTTTTCCATGAATTCGTCAGTATTTTTCGTTTTTTCTTGTTAAAGCAATCGATTTTATATTTTTTTTTTTATTTTTGGAGGAGGGGTGTAAAATATTTATTGGAAGGTATGTGGAAGCCATATAGGTATGCGAGTGTCAAGTGAGTTAATAAGTATATCATATAATAATTTCTATTACTCACGACTGTGATCTCACAGAACTGCTCAGGTAGGTTGAGATAATAAAAAATTAAGCGTTTAATGAGTTCAAAAACTTAAAGCAGAATTTATTTTTGTAATCATAGGTGATTTGAGGGAAAATAAATCAACTATCATAATAACATTACAAAAATGGAGCATACGCAAAACGAAAATTAATGAAGTTTATTCAGAATCTCGGATATGAGTTTACATAAATATTGTAAAAACTATTTAGGTATTTTTTTAGTCGTATATATAAATATTTATTATAATATTGAATCATCAAGTTTTCATCCATGAAACATCGAATAACAATATACAAGTTAAATAATTAATTCTTTTAAACAATTTCAGTGAAAATCTTTTGGAAACGTATGTATAAATCACGCTCAACGTTGTAGTTGTAGATAATTAAACATAATTGAACGAAAATATCAAAATGATCACAATTTTTACCATCTGTTAGACAGAAAATAATTGCTTCACGAAAACTATATTTTACAACAGTAGAATATTAAACTATATTAGTTAACTTTTTTTGCCCGTTTCTCTAATTTTTTTCCCATTTAAAGTATAATCTAAAATTTTTTGCTGTAAGAAGAAGCAACGATCACGTAAAATGTAAGTCGTAACGCAGCCAGTCGTTGCTTGAAAAAGAAAGGAAAGTCTAATTGACCATTAATCGCGACAGTATTTTTTTCGTCAATAATTACCGATAAGAATGTTACAGAAAAAAGTAGAAAGGGAGCAAATAAAAAGGGTAATCATTGTGAAAAGAATTTACAACCTTCATTCATTCCAATATGTTTATTTCTTTTTCTTTTTTTTTCTTTTAATCTGAATGATAGTACAGATTAAGTTTTTTATTTATTCTTTTTCAATAGAATCAAAGTTACGTATCAAGACAAAAAAAAATGGTGAGAAAAAGCACTGCTCTTGGATCATCTTTTTTCTGACATTTTTACAAAAAATCACTAGAACACTGCATCGCAATATGGAGTCATAAAGGTGTTGTCCTAATTTTTCTATTTTTTTTTTTTTTCACAATTTTTTTTTATTCCAGAGTCGAGTTAATCACACAATAGCCAACTGCGACGCTCAATGCCAGAGAACAATTAACACTTAACAAAATATACCTAACATATTCTAAAAATCATCGGCGCGTGCATTTTATGTGCAATCGCTTTCAGGCGAGCGGCGTTTTGATTAGCTTTGCCTCGCTAACTCGGATCTCAATGTTATCTGTTCAAATACACTGTGAAGCGTATTTATTTGAAATGCACGTAGTTTTTAAGGTTTGTTTTTAAATAAATTTATACATTTTATTTTCTAATCTCGGATCAGCTTTTGTTGCCCAGTGAAAACTGCCTTCTGTCACAACACAATTAATACTTGCTTAAACTGGTGGAAATTGACATTTCTATGAGAATTTGGCCGATCTTAATAGTATTTCCACTTTTTTCTTTTCTTTTTTTTTTTTTCGTTTCGCTTTTATGCGAGCATTATTGAGCTCGTAAAATTCATTGTAAGACACCAAATCCAAGTAGCTATATTACTTATTCAATCATTATTTGTGAAATTCTCCAAGCCATGAGATATGTACTTATTTTTGCTCTCATAGTGTACAATGAAGTTTAAAAAAATTAACTGGATGCAATCCAGACTCCTTTGAATAACCTCAAAATAAACGAAATCCTTAAAAAAATCATAATATTGAATGACTTGTATTAAATGCATTGCTCGCACATTAATCGTATTTACGAAATAACTTGACACTATTACATTTCTTAAACATTATCTATATTATGAAGTCAGCTCAGCTGATCACCAATCTCACAGACTTGGATCATAAGAGAAATTTGATTGAATATAATAATGAGTTCGCTTAGTTTTTCCTTAATATAGCATACAAAGCTTGTGAATGGCATCTTTAGTTATGTGTTTGAGGTTTACCTCCTCGAGGTGCATAATTGGTGCGCGGATTGGAACCTCGTTGATTGGATCCGCGAAATTGACCACCACCGGCACCATTACCTCCACCACCGACACGATTCGGTCTAGCATCGACGTTGTTCCTGTCACCTCGAGGTGGACCTCCCCGGGACTGGTTGCTCGTCGACCTCTTGAAACTGGTGTTACTGTAACCACTGGTATTCCCATCACCATTACTGTTCCAGTTATTGCGCGGTTGATAACCGTTTTGATAGTTATTTCCATCGTTGTTACTGCGATAATATGAATCTGCAAAAGAAAATGGATTGGTTTACAGTTGAAGCTACAAAGAAAAAATAGCAAGAAAAAAAAAAAAAATTAACATATTCTTACTTCTACCGTTTTGTTGGTAGTTTCCTCGACCCCTGTAACCGTTCGAGTTTCCGCGTCTTGGACCACGACCTCGGAAGTTATTTCGTGGCTGATCGCCCCAAGACTGGGATTTCTGCAAATCTTGACCAGACTGCTGAGACGACTCCTGTCCCCACTCCCCAGTTGTTTCCGTTGAATCTGCCCAATTCGTGGAACTATTATTTTGGACGATATCGCCATCTCTAAGACCACTTTCGTTGCCAATTTGCTCCAAGGTATCCTAAAACGATAAGTGAGTCTATAAAGATCTTGATGAATTTAAAGGCATGAATTTTAACTCGTCAATTTTTACATGTAGCTCTTCTTTTTGCGTTCCAATGGCTTCTTGTTGCTTCATTGGTTCGAATGTTTGAGTTTGCTGAGGGAAACCGCCCATGCTCTGCTGACTGAACTGCATACTGGTTTGATGTGACGGAGGCATCGGGATCGGAGGAGGAGGGTTGGTATTGCCAAAACTAGGCAAGTGGGAAAGATCTTGCGCTGGATACATAACTGGCGTCGGGACAACATGAGGAGCAGCAAAAGATTGATTGGTGTACGTCTGGGTTGGAATAGGGGCGTTGAGACTAACGGCTGCTGCAACGACAGTTGCGGCCGAAGGAATGTGAGAAACTACGGCAGGTGTCTGAGAAACCGTGGTAGTATTAGATACTTCAGGATGGTCAAGCTCAGAATCTTGCAAGAAGCAAAAGTTAGTCGAAGGTCCGATCACGTCGTTAATTTTGGGCGGCGAGATCGAAGATCGGTGATGTGAAATTATGTCTTGCCGAGACTCTAGCTGCGGTGACACTGACGGCTGCAGTTGCTGAAGCCCGGCGACTGGTACATTTTGTTGCGACAATTGATTCGGCTGCTGCTGAGGTAGGGGTGTTATAGGCCCAGGAAACATGCTCATGTAGTTAGGGTCGGTAGTGACAGGCAGGGGAATGGTCGGGACAGGGAAGGGAGTTCCCACTGCAGATATGGGCATTGTAGGAGGAATGATGCAAGGCTGAATGGGAGCTGAGATAATACTTTCCGATTGGGATTGCACGGGAAAATCTTTTTCAATGTTGTTAAATCCACTTTCCACACTGATTTGCTCTGATGGATTCATATTGCTTATTTGAACTTCAGCAACCAGCTGCGTTATCTACGGCAAATGAATTAAATTAATGCTTAAAAAATAATGATAAAAAGTAAAACATTACTGTCAACCAACCTCCTCGGTAACTGTTGGTGTTTCGACTTCATTGCCCTGGTCAAAGTAACCACACTGAGTTATGGACGTGATGATCTCCTTGAGCTTAGAATAGGTGGTGCCAACAACTTCCCTCTGCTTACCCTCGACAATGAGCACATAGTGCTCCGCGACTTTCTGAGCTTGCTGGATAAAAGTCGGATCGGCGATTTCCGGTTTACTTCCTGTGTGCTTGAGCATCACTTCGTTGTACAAACTGTCCAGAAACTGGAAGTCCTCCTCGAGCAGTTTGATCGCGCCGTTCGTTCCGTTTAGAAAGTCTTCTCGCACTCCCTGGGCACACATGTTCATCAACGTGTCCTGAATCAACAAGACCTCTCGAACCTGAAAATAAAAGACACAATTGCTCTTTACTGGGAATTGTAACTTCCAAAAAAGGCCCGTTTCGCGTTCCACGTTCCAAAAATTCATGTTGCTACGTTTTACACGCGTTCCAAATGAGATCGCACTGTTTTATCCACACACGTAACGCGACTAACAACAAAAGGCAAATTGTTGCCAACAAAGCTTGTATGTACACAAAAGAGAAGAAAAGCCCGGCGCACATGTGTTTTTAGCCGATAAAAACAATGACTCGAGAATAATGGGGATTTAGGTAAGATAAATACACAGAAAGTGGGTGTAATATGAGTCACGAGAGTGACGTGACGGAGACCTCTCAGCGGACCCGCTCTCGCCTACCTTAGCGATGTCCTGCTGCATGCGCTCGGCGGCCTCCTTCCGGGCTAGCTTTTTCTGCTGTTTGATGGCATCGGTGGCAATGGTGTTGATCGCCTTGTAGAGGTCCTTCGTGATATCGAGGGTCTGTTGGACCTCGTCGTACTTGGCCACCGCGGTCTTTTGGTCGCTGTTGAGCTCACCGCCATTCTTCACGATATCCCGGTACTGCTCGAGCTTGCCCTGCGTTTCGAATTATCATCATTAAACACTGGAAAAATACACTTGGTAGCGTATAAGTAAATTCGCCGGCAACAATCCCGACCATGCCGTCGTCGTGTTATTATCATTATTGTTGTTGTTGTTGTTGTTGTTGTTGTTGTTGTTGTTGTCGCGTACAATCATAACCCCGTGATGATTGCAGATAGATATGGGTAATGTGTACATGTATAAGCACGCGGGTTTCCGTTCTTTCGAGAATGAGGCAGTAAGTATAGAAGAGCATCAGCGGAGGGCGACAAAGAGAGAGCGGACGGGAGGGGGCCGTGCTTGTGCTACGCGAGGATCACCGGAATAGGATATGTATCGTCCCATCCCGTGTACGCATAACATATCCGCGCCTCGTGGGCGAGGGTCATCGGAGAGTTTGTGGTAGCACTTGTCGAAACTCGTCGTATCTTGGGGGACTACGAGAGCACATGGGTCGGGACCGTATAACATGGCGACGATGCCTCTTCTGCTGGAGGATCACTCGCGTGTGACATTATAAAGAAAGGCAGAGCTAGGAGTTGATGGGAACGCAATTAACCTAGGGTACATGGGGTTAGAAAGGAATAGAGAGAGAGAGAGAGAGAGAGACGAGCCTCGTGCAACAGATATGATGGGTGATCGCGTTGGGAGTAATTTTGGAGAAATCGAAGCGAGCTCGAGCTCCTTACCTTGCGCTTCTCGAGGTTTCGGATCTTGTGCTCGACGACGATGATGGCTTGTCGAATCGGGTCCACGGCCTCCGTAGAGGCCTGCTTCTCTAACTTATTGGCGTTGACAGAAGGCATCCTTCACGGGCAACAAACGCGAACTGAGAAGTAGCTCGCTCGCTCGTTGGCTGATGCGATGCGGCCTGCGCTCTGCGCTTATTGCTATTGCGGCTCTATATATATATATGTACGTACACCTTCCGCCGTTTTCTCTCTCGTTCTCTTTCCTTTTCATACGGTATCCACTGAATCCACTCTCCACTTAGTCTCCAACCTCCAAGTCCAGCTCCAAGTGCACATAATACTCCAACTATAGCTTTTGGAGCTTGGAGCTTTGATATAAAAACAAAACATGATAATCTCTCTCTCTCTTTTACACATCTATAACTTTCGCCGTAAGTAGCTGATACTTTTGAGAAAGTTAGTACTTATCAAGACTGTTGATTGGGGAAAAAGCTTGGCAGGCGCGAAAGTCATAAGTACGTCGTGAGTCGTCGAAAAAATACTTATATGATAACTGCGTAGACATCGAAAACTTCCGAAACAATGTTAGCAATAATAATTATGACTTCTTTGGAGCAGTTGGACCATTACTCGGTTGTTGCGTTACTTACTTTCATCAAGTTGTACGAAATGGAACTTATTCATGCGAGTTCATAACAGTGCAATGTAAGCTTTCTCTTAATATTTTTTTCCTACAAAAAATCAAAAGCTTTTTTTACAAACGATAAATCAAAAATGATTCAAGTGTCTCGATCCAAGAATTGAAAATTTGTTCACACACTACCAACAAGAAGTAAGTAGACCGATGCTTTTCCAAAGTAAAAGTTTACTCAAGTATCGTTTCTCAAGGAGGTTCTCGATTAACATATGCCACAAACAAAGAAAACAAAACAAAAATCATATTAACCTTGGAGTCTTCCAAAAAAAGCCATTTATCATAAATAATGCTCCAGTTTTCATTCAAGTTTAAATACATACCATTTACTATTATAATAATGTGTGTTACTAAAAATGATCGATTTTATCTGTGACTTATGTGAATTAAACATGTATTAAAGTTACATTCGAATAGTTATCACAATGATAATCATTTGTCTAATTTTTTAACTACAACGTGCCATGAAAATAACAAAAAATTAGCCAAAATTTTTGCCAAGATAAAAGTTTTTCGATTTTATAAGCCATATAAGATAAGTAAAATATTTATTGTTTTGGAGGTTGGTTTTCGGGTAAAAGATAAATTGTAAACTTGCCGCAAGTAGCACAAAACTAGTAACTTTTTATTGTCTATCTACAAGCCTGATTGCTCGGATTCAGAATTTTAGGAGGCACTTTTCGCTAAGGCTATGCTAAAAAATGAAGACCGCTAGATGGCGCTAATCTAAATAATTATTAGTACTTACAAGAAACTGTATTTGTGTTATCGTTATGGCAAAAATGTACTCAAACTGCCAATAAAAATTTTATTCAATCAATCAGTACTTACAATAGAGCCATGTTATCAACTATAAACCAGCCGCAACTAATTTCAAATGTAGAAATTAATAAGTTGACATTTTTTGTGCTATTGTTGGCAAGTTTACATTCTATCTTTTACCCGAGAATAGATAGACAATAAAAAGTTAACAGTTTCTGTGCTACTTGCGGCAGGTTTACAATTTATCTTTTACCCGAAAATCGACCTCCAAAAGTATAGATATTCTATACTTATATGGTTTAATAAAATCGACCATATGTCAATACTCAGAAGTTATTATTATAATTACTACACATAATTTTACGTATATCTTACACCGTGCTCTCTTTACCAAAATGATAAAATCAGAGGCTGTATTCCGAAAATGCTGCCAGCGCAGTTAAGTTACGTAGGTTGTGGTGATTATGGTAATGCCGCATAGTCGGGCGGCACTAAGCGTCACCTGTACTAACTTATGTCAATGGGTGTTCCGCATGTCAACAAACTCCGAAATATCGGGTGGCATGGGAGTGAAACAGCTAAAACAGCAAAAAATCTTCTTGTGCGTGCTTATGCGTTTTTATTCAGATGTCGTAAGTAACCGGGCTTCCGTACAAAACACATTCGGGTTTGGAAGTATGTGCAATACTCTGTAAAGGGTTTGCGGCATGTGGCCTGAGCCATTCTCAAACTCTAAACAAATCTTGTGAAATTTAAAGAGCTACCACACGCGCGCGCTTCATACTGCTAAATAGACAGCTCTTGAATAATTGAATCAATAGAAATTGTTTAAAACCAATTTTTTTGGCTGTCAATACTATACATACAGTAAAAAGTACATACAACAATTTCACAGACCCAACAGTTAAACATTTTTTTTGTGCAAATAATCGAGGTTGTTCTTCATCAACATGTAGCGTATCTTGTTACCGAAACGACTGATTCTGTTATAATTTTTCAAGCAAATTAAGTTTTTTACGATAGTATACAAATTTAGTATAAAATACAATAATTTAATATGATTCGTTTCTTTTACTTAATCTAAAGCAAGAATTGATTGGGTTGTAGCGGTATGAAAATTAAATTAAAATATATTTCTTTTTTCTTTACGAAAAGGTAAAGGAAGGAACTATTGAAAACTCATTGAATACGAAATAATTTTTTTAATTTTATTGAAAAATTATCGATAAAAACATAAATCACGCAACTCATATTCTCAAGCTGATTCATGTCCAGCGTTAGATTCTAGAATCCATTGGAATTCCATATTTTCCTATCGACGAAAATTATTTTCTTTGTCTGATCTAATTATATTATAAAGATACTTACGGATGATAAAAAAAATGTACAAATGACATTTTAAAGTATATAGGTCTATTCGTCTTTTTCCTTAAAATACATATACAAGTATTCTATTTCGCGTTTTATTTTCGTTTTTAAAATTTTTTTTCATCCTTACACTACCTATACATACAACTGTCAGTAACAGCGTTCATTTTTGTTACTTAACGCCATCGACCGCAGCAAGAATTTCGTATCTCGAAGTCTTGCTTTCTCTGAAGATAATTAATTTTTTTTCTTTAGGAAATTAAAAAGCTTTCATCGTTTGAGAAGTTACCAAAAAATTACTTTGTATACTTTCAATCGTTCTAGCGCTATCGCAGAAGCTGACGCTTAGTAGCAAATAATTACATGGCACGACTTTTATGTATGTCCTCATGTAACTGCACTCATTTTTTTTATTTAAGTCGATTGTACAATTCCTTTTCTTATTAGGCGTAAAATTTTGTTTCCATCTTTAAATGCCTTTAATTGTTGAAAAAAATCTGATTCAACTGAATAATGCTCTAACTCCTACTTATAATTGTATACGCTTTTTTATTTTGTTGATTAAACTATTTCATACAAATACACCATTTTATAGCGTCATTATGAACATATTTTTTACAATTTACAAATATAATTTCACATGTAATTTTTACTTTTAAATACAATCGCATCGTTTAGCCATGCTTATTCTAGCCTTTGCTGGTGACCAAACGTACAATAAATCTGGAACATGTTGAAACTTAAACGGTAAGAGATATTAACAATAATAATAATAATAGTAATAATAATAAAATAATGACGAGTGTCGTGTTAATATCATCATAGTATAATGTACACTTTGATCGATGTATAATAAAATTATTAAGGAATATCACGCAGTTATCGGAAACTCTACATTGCTTATCTTCAAATATCTTTGTATTAAGAGAAAGCTTAAGAGCCCAACAAGATCGTTGTTGTCTTGTACTAAAGTATTTAAAAAATAGAGTTGTACGAGTTCGTTTCATAACGCGCGTGATGACGCCCAGGGCCAGTCTATTAGAGTTCAATAATTTGTCAAAATTGATGAAAAAGTAATGTGAACAAAAGAAACTTAACTCTAGCAAGAAAGAATTTAGAGAAAATACTTGGATTTTTTGTTTACTACTTTCATACACACATACATGTTTTCTTTAGTATTTTAATTCAAGCAATAACGAAAAATTTGACAATGGAATAAGCAAGTTAAATTAAAAACGATTTTTTTTTTTTTCATATCACAATAATTTTTTTCAAAAATCGCTTTTTCTTAAATTTTTAAACTAAAAAAATATCAAAATATAGATATTTAATCAAATTGTAAAAATGTTAAAAATTTAATTTCCAATAACTACTTCTAATTTGATATTTTTAGTATTTTCTCGTTAATTATTGTGTGAACTTGATACATGTTACATCAATTTGCTTAATAAAGCTGAATCGCACTTATTAATAAATTGTTGTTTTTTTTTCTAGACCTACAACAGATAACCCATACTTACATTTAGAAGCCTTACAGGAAGTTTGCTTTCACGATCTTATAACTGCGCCTCTAGTATCAGTAAAAATAAAAACATTGCAGACTTATACATAGAACCATGAGGAAGTTGTCTGCTTTTCTTGTAGACTAGGTTGATAATGCTAACTGAATGAATTTTCAAAGTTTTTATAACAAACACCACCGTTTCCTCGTTTGCACATACATCACTGCTATAGTTTAAACACAAACATAAAATATATGCGGTACACTACGCGTATCGCAGTAATGATTTAGTCCCTATATTCAATAAAATACGTTCGTTGAATATTCCGAATCATTTAATAAACAGTTCAACAAATTACTAGTCTCAATCATGGCTTAACAAATGCATTGAGAAACTATCATCCACATCAGAACTATGAAAAATTGCTGCACATTTGACTGTTAAAAGAGACTATGGCTTGAGATTCGGTTACCATATGTAATGCCTCTGGCATATTTGGAACGTTCACTTGAGCCAGTGCATTATTTGCAGCATTTTTGTTCGCGAGAACTTCCTTCTTTTTCATTTGCTGATGAATACTATCTATTTCTCCCCAAATTCTCCTCACATCTCGGAAAAGCTATAAACAAATTTTATTAAACGACTGTTGATGTTACATAACATTATGAAAGTTCACAATTATACCATACCTGATTTAACCACAACTCATCGGCTAACAATTCGTTAAGAATAATTGTAGTATCTTTGAGTGGATCTGCTATCCTTTTATCAGCTACCCTACGTGCACATTCCAAGAACATGAGGTATTTTTGATGTGCTACTTTATTAAACAGTGCCACTTTTGTTTGACAAATTCGACAAAACATAAAATCCTGGAAAAACAATTAATTATGAATAATTCTGTTTGCTTCAATGTCTGTAAGTGAAAAAATTGTAAAAAGTGCAACTACAGAAAAGCGTACTTTTTATCAAGGAAAGTGTATAAAGGGATATTAAGTATTCTCCCCTAGGGACATTCATCCGATTAGGAGTACAATCACGTAGTAAAGGCAACAGATGCGTGAATGTTTGTAGATACATGAAACTCGATACGTCCCCTTGTCAGAGACGAAATAAGAAAAAAATTTGAGTTGTTATTTTAAAACTAATCACAACTTTCTGCCCCCTTTCTTATTCGTGGTATGTTTTTTTAGTGCAGTAAAGTGCAAGATTATTCGTGATTATTTAGGGTGCATATAAATAATGCATTAAAGTAATCTACTCTCCTTTTACGAATACCATCCATGCAAAAAGAATACTTTTTGATAGTTGAAAATTTATTAAAATAAATTACCTTCTCTTGAGGCACTTGAGGATTGGGTTGAGAACCTTCCAGCGTTGTGCTATTGTAAGGCTGTCCATATAGAAGAACTCTGGCGTGGATTTTGACTCGACTGCATCCAGCACACGATTTGCCTTTATAATCCGCTATATTATCTCTAAGCACATTTATGCAAGGCCAAGTGGACAATGCAGTTACAACATTAGACTGCCAGTTAGTAGTCGAAAGCAATCGCTGCTTCCGCTCCTCCGTTATTTCGTCAACCGTTTTAACGTTCGACAAAAAGTAATCGTCTGTAATTATTGTAAAGTATTGAGATATTTTTCTCAAACGTAAAAGATTGAAACGTTTTATTTTTATTTTTTAATTGGCTGCGTAAATCGTTACCTTTTTCTTGGAAAATTTCTGTGAGGAAATTTGAATCCAGAGCTTGAGAAATTAAAGTTTGTATATACACTTCGAAATTATCTTGATACTTTTCAGTATCTTTCATAAATCTACTGATACATTCGCTAAAATAATAAAAAATATTAGTAAAAAATTTAAACATTAAAAAAAATTATTTTATGATGTATTCACGTAATCAACTACCTGTTGTCGTCAATTATCATATCGTCGCGCAAAAACTCAACAATCGTTTCCATTTTGCCTTGCTGCCAAAATTTGACTGGTACTTGTTGATAAATGTGACGGTTTTGTGGAGCCCAACCTGAATACTGAATAACGATAAAAAAAAAAAAAAAAAAAAAAAAAAAAATTTTTTTCGAACCAAATGTATGGTGATTGAAAATCATTAAACATATAAAAAGTCTACATACTGTTGATATATTTCTGTACAAAAATTTCCCGTTTGACTGAAATGGTTCATACTTTTGCAAAAGAGTTTTCCCATCAATTCTCCACAAGGGCGGATACTCTTGTTCCAAGTCACTTTTTATTACAACAAATTCACCAGACTAAAAAAAATTAGGTAATTTGTAAATAATTGTAAAGTATTTTTTTTTTTTTTTTATAAATTTGGCAGTAAGTAATAGAATAATAAAATATTAAAAAATGTACTATAAAATCATAAAACTCAAGTAAATACTTTATACAAGATTAAGAGAAAATAATGTGAAAATTCAAAACATGTGTCCAATGAAATTTGTAACAAATGTAATACAATTAATGAAACAAACACAGACAATCACAAAAGAACTAACAAATAATTGCTAACTAATAGTACTTTTACTTCAAAAAAAAAAAAAAAAAAATGTAAATTTAACAATTATATGAATAAAAAGTGCTGTCATAAAAATTGCATGGTTGAGTACAATAAAAAGAAAGGTTGAATTAGTACTATAAGCGTGCGTAAAAAATAACAATTACAATAAAATTAAGACATTTAAAGATTAATCATTGAGTTACTTTTAGTTTACTCAACCATAAATCATGCCAATAGAATAAGAACTACAACGATGATGATAACATGAACAAATTAAAAAATTACTAAAATAAACAGATAGATATGTATAAAACGAGTGTTAACGTATGAAAATTTACCGAAATTTGGTCATCTCCGAATGTAGAATGCTGTGTGCAACAAAATAAGCGTCACAATTAAACAGTGAAGAGTCGATGGTGATTTTTGTTAAAGCATTTTTGTCATTTCGTTAAAGTTAGGAACAATAACCTAATAACACTTGCATTAGGTTTTTAATTCGATGTTTGGAAATGAAAATTACAACAATGAGTAATTTACAATATAATCATGTGAAGACGATGTAACATAATAAAACAAAAAGCAACTTGCCTTCAGTCTGCGAATTTTAATGAATGGTTGTCATAGTGTATAACATTATACACAAATCAAACTTGATCATTTATACAATAGACAAAAATAATTGTCCGTATAGTGTTCATTAAAATTCTTCGGTAGCTTGTTGCTGTAAAGCTTTTCAAAAATCGAGAAACTAGTTCAATTAAAGTGACTCACCTTGAACGGGGAAATATCGATGTCTTCATCGCTGATGGAGGCCAGCAATTTCTCGTCAATCTTACACGAGAGCTTGATCGCGTTACTCCTGGCAGCCGGATCGATCGGATGCTTCCTTTTACGGCCGCGCTTTGGCCCGGCGACCAACTCTGTGCTGAACTCGATCGTGCCGTCCATGAGCTTGCGTCGTTTGCCACCTATGACGGCCCTACCGCGCTTTCGCCTCTTGTCCTCGTGATCCTCAACCGGCTTGGCCGCTGGCGTCCACGCTGGATCCGAGTCTGAGTCTTGCTCCTCCTCGGCCTCATGATCCTCGACACTCTGCTGGCTGTCGAGCATCTGCTTCACACTCGTATTATCCTTGGCCTTCCTCCTTGAACTCTCTCGACGCGGCAACTGCGTTGCTCCTGTGTTCACGAAAGGGATTTCGTGTTTAGCGGTAATTGCTCCCAAGGATAATCGTTACGAAAAAGGGCTTGCGTAATCCAAAGACGCTATAACTCTTGTGCATTTTCAAAAATACAATTGACTCCTTGATACAACGACGAGCGGTACGTGTGAGTGCTGATTTCACGGAGGTATCACTGTTTAAAAAGAATGACTAATCGAAAGCTCACCACGGCCGCACTAAGGTTTTTTTTTTTTTTTTTTTTTTTACCGGATTGAAACCTGTTTTCATTTTATACCGCTTTCAACGCTACTGTTTTATATTTCAAGATTGCCAATCGTCTGGTGACGATGATGCAAGGGGAGCAGTAGAAAAAAAATGACGATTATGTTGACACTTGGTTTTTGAGCGCACAAGCTGTTGAAACTCTGATATTTATTTTTCATTACGACTGTCTCGCGTTTCAATTACACTGTAAATAACTGAAACCCGTATGTATGCAGTTTGAGTAAGTTGAAAGTAAAAAAAAGTAACGCGTGAAACTTGATGCGAGAGGCGTTGAAAGTATCAATGTTAGTAGTTTAATTGATTTGCAGATAATGGGTTTTTTTTTTTTTTTTTTTTTTTACATAATGAGAAACCGCTCCAAGATATCATGTCTACATTGTATATCTGCGAATCAAAGATACAATGACATGCTCTGTTGCTTAGGTAATTTGATACCTTTCATAACCTCATAGCACTCTACAACTTCAATCAACCTTAATCGAATCTCCCGACTCTTTTTCAAGCGCGCATCATATTATGTTCTGCATGATTTTTCCGTTGCAAAATATCATCAAAACAAATATACAATTGTCACAAGAAACTGTTACATGTTTTTGTGTGTTTAAGTATTGATAGTTAAATCTTTAAATAAACAGATAAACGAAAATCACATAACAAACCGATAAATGAAAAGCGGTTAACAAAACAAATAACTTGCATTAAAATGAATAGGCTGTTGGCACTTACTCCTCATCCTCTTTTTCACAGTCACCGGTGGAAGAACAATGCCTTTGGCAGCAGCTTCAGCAGCCGCAGCTGCAGCGGCTTCGGCTGCTTTTCTCTTCCTGTCGGTGGGACCGCCGGGCTTAATCGGCCGACCTTTCCTTGGTCTGCCATCAGGATGAAGATTTCGAGTCGGTAGGGGAGGCATAGGCGCTGGCATCTGGATCGTTTGACTTTCTACTTGACAGGCACTTTCCACCTGGTTAGGCTTACGCTTGGATCCAAAAGGCGGTAGCTCGTCATCGCTCGAGAAACCGTCATCGCTGGAATCAAAGCTGTGACTTTTGCGCTCTTTTGGAAGGGGAAAGTAACGTGGATCGTTAGCATAGTCTATCGTTGGCATTTCTTTCGATTTATCTGACGAATTTTGTTGCGCCACCGATGATATATTTCTACCCCATGGATCAACACCATTGGATTCCATAGAACCATATGGATTTCTGTTGTTCCACGCATTATTTCTTCTGCCTATAAGCAAATATTCAGTATATTGTTTTCCACTCACCGATACATTATTTGTAAATATTAAAAAATTACACACCTCGCATCGATGGTGGAGGTGAAGAGTCCTTTTCACCTTGCAGGAACTTGAGGTAACTCGTCATGAACCCGGAATTGGGATCATTATTCGGCACCCGTCTTATATCTGAAGTAACGGGTGGCGGATTGTTGACAACAGCTGGCGTTACGTTTGAGCTCAAGTACTCGAGCTCTTCTTCGATATTTGGATTTATCACTTCAGGCTTATCAAGCGAGTTCACTACACACAAATTATTATTCTGCTGGCAACTATTGTCAATGTCCGTCATGGTAACAGAGTTCATCCCTATCGTTGGATTCATCTCGTGCACGATCTGTTGCTGCTGCTGTTGGTGTTGTTGTTGTTGTTGTTGTTGATGATGATGTTGTTGTTGTTGGTGTTGTGGCTGATGCTGCTGTTGTTGCAGATGATGCGTTTGTTGCTGAACGGGTGCAGCAGCCATGTGGTGAGTTGCCGGAGCAATGTGAAAAGTTGTTGGAAAGTACGAGATCGTAGGCGCGGGCGCTTGGTGAGTGACCAGGATTGGTTGAGTCTGATGCGTCACGGCACCTACCAAGTTCGCGGTGTGTATTTGAGGTGTCGGTTGGGGCTGAACCGTAAACGTCGTTGCTGGAGTGGCTGTGATTATTTTCGTATTATGAGGCAACGCCGTTAGGTTCCACCTCTCGAACTCGATGTAACCATTTTGCTGTGGCTGTGGTGCTGCCTGCACCGTCGCTGCCACTGTCGGCTGTTGCTGATTTATTACGACGCTGTGGTGTATAGGCGCTTGAATTTGGTACTCATTTGCAGGCGCAACGGTAATGAGTTCTGGCGGTTTATCCAAACTTTGGCACTTTTCACTCACGGGCACGATAATCGTCGCTTCCTGAACCTGAATGTGCTGCTTCTCGACATCGTTCATGTCGTCATCCTCGTTATCGCTGAGGGACGGCATACTTCGCTGGTGCTGTCGACAGCTGCTCAGGTTTTGTAGATTCATCGAACTACTATCCATACAAGACGTATTTTGACTAATCCCATGACTCGTGAGAACGCTCGTCTCGTTGCTGTCGGTTGTGAGATATGTAGAGTTGGAGAACTTTTGAGGGTCGTTGGATTGATGACTTTCGTTGTCCCAACATTGCGTCTCAAACGTTGCTCTACTCGACGCTGCAAAAATTAAATAATGGTTAATGCCAAGTTTCCCTATTTAAATTTTTTTAAGTTTTTGGTATGAAAAAAAAAAAAGTTTGGAAAGGTATGGGAAACGCACCATCTGTATTATAAGTTTTGTTCTCATTAGCACCAAGAGCTCTCGTGATCACGGATGAATAGACGACTTGATTTTGTTGCGAGGGTGACCTTGTGATGTTGACATCGAGGGGCGAAGGCGGCGTCATTTGCTGCGTCACACCACCTGCTTTGTAGGGCGTACTCGTCGTTCCGTCGCATTGTTGCTGCATGGACGAAGGCGAGGACATGCTAGCAATGGGACTATTGTACATAGGATAAGTAGCAGGGCTAGGCACGTGACCAAGAGGTGAAGCTTGAGAGTGGGACTGCATGGGACTGGGCCTGCGTGGCACGACGACCTGTGCGCAATCGGGACCGTTTTGCGATGTATTGGACGAGTACGCACTGTCCGTCGAGGTGGCAGACTTTGATCGCGCGGGCTGCATGTGGAAATCACCAGTAGAATCGGTTATCGCCGAATTATAGTGCCGACACGAGCTCGGGGCCTGCTGTTGCTGCTGATTTAGCACGTGGAATTGCTGAACGCCACCATTGGTCGTGATGGCCTTGCCAACCGTACCATTACTGTTCGCCGTGCTATAGCTTAGGTTGTGCGAGTCCATCATCGAAAAGCTGATGGGAGATGATTGGCTGCTATCGTGGCCTTGATCCGGACTCGTGTGGTTACCTTCACGAGAGAAGGGTGATGTATTAAAAGTGTGGGATCGATTTTTTTTTTTTTGCCTCATCTGATTTTGATTATGATCCTCGAGTATCGTGTTTAGAAAAAATCAATTCTATGTTTGATCTGCAGTAGCTACAGTGCACAAAGTTCTAATAAAATGACGACAAGTCGAATAATGTATTAAAAAAACACTGATACTGTAACGCAGGTTTTTTTGCGTGGGAGATTTTTTTTCATTTTTAAATAAAATGCTCTTACCTTGCACAACGGTTGGTTTATCCTGTACACTTGTACTGAGATAAATCGTTGTGAGTACGGGAGATCGCGACGGCATCTGAGTGATCCTGTTTGCAGGAGACGGAGTCGAGACGATGCATGACTGGTGATGCATGGACGATTGGACAGCCGACGAATTCGTCGCGGACTGATCGTCGGTCGAGTAACTCGTAGACAGACCGTCCGAGTCGAAGGCATTTGCGCTTTGGAAAAACGTGTGAGCACCGGCCATCGACGACTCCGTGACTATGCACTTGATTGTGTTATCGCCGTTATTCATGGGCGACGACTCCCTAGCGTCCGTCTTAGATTCGGCTCGAGTTATTCCCGTACCATTGCTGTAGTGCGTTACGAAATTGTTGTCGTAACCAACGCCGTTGTCAGCCGTGGTTGTTGTTGTTGGAGGGGACGAAACTGCGACGCTCTCGTGAGGGAGTATTCCAAAGGGACTCGTGATTTGAGTCGTGGTGGGGTGTGATAGGTTCCAATTGACTGTCGAAGGTGAGGTAACTGATGACTGATGCTCGTAATACGTCTGAAAATATTTGAATAAATTGTGATTATTATAATTTTTTCGTTTTGCAAATCTCAAAGATATGTATCCAACAATAAAATCATGAAAAATTCTTACGTCATCTTGCTGAGGCGATGCATAATTTCCGCAAGACTCCACAGGAGAGTCCGGCTTGGAGGTAGCAACTACTTGTGCCCTGGCAATAGGTTGTGAAGTTTGGGAAACGTAGTGCGTTTGCTGTTTGGAATTTGTGTGACTGAAGAATGGCGTGAAAACATCATAACCTACAGCAGTCGGAGTGGTTAGAAAGCCTGCCGAGTTGAACGACGAAGATTGTCCGGCCAGGGTTGTAGGTGCGGCTGCTGGCAAGAGCAGCTGGGCCGTAGTTGTGGAGGGCAATGTCTGAGCAGTGGTACTCAAATGATGGGACACTTGGTCGTTATTGTTATTTGGTGCGCTTATTTGAAACGCGCTGGTTATACCCGCAGTGGCACCTAGACGGTTACAGGACGCATACCAGGTATCCATTTATCCCTTTTGGCACTTGGGGAGTGCCTGTTAAGTTGGATTTGTTTACCAACCGGTCAACTTATAAATTCCTGATGGCATAGTCTCTTTTCACTTAGAATGACGTACTCGTACAGTCCCTTCAACGTCTGCTTATGCATTTGAACCATTTGAACTTGGCATGTAGGAAAAATGCCAAGCTTCGAAAGCAACTACCACCTGCAGTGAAAAATGATAACGTTTCATATATTTATGTACATGTACACACACAGACATATATATATATATATATATTTATATATATACACATATTCTTTTTATATTTGCGTCTGACTGTGCTCCACATTATTGTATTATGTAAACGTCTAAGCGCCCGATCCTACCGATAAAGCAACGGAGTCAATCTCATGAACGCACGATTATTCGTGAACAAAAAAAAATCGATCGCTCTCCGAGTAAGTACAACAGTTACTTATATTTTTTTCGCTCCCCACAACATGCGTCGTTGTCGACCAAAATTGAGGAAAATAATGATCGACCTACGTACATATGCTGTATACACTGCGACGCAAGTACTTATTATCGAACCGCTGACTCCGAAAATAAAGGAAATGGGGAAAAGAATAAAAAGGAAAAAAAGACAGAGGAGAGAAAAAAAGTGCAAAACACAACTTGCGTGTGCGCCAATGTACGAGTAGGTATGTATATTACGAGTGTAAGTATCGTTCATAAAAAAACAAAAAAAAAGAAAACGAATTCACACACAATCGAGTTTACTGTTGAATGACGAAACAGAGTTGTATTACGAGAGAAAATGCAAGAAACACACATGTATATACACACTCAAGTAGACGTGCAAGAGAGCGAGAGAGTAAATAAAAAAAAAAAAAAAAAAAAAAAAGTTCGTACGGGAAAATCCGCTGCATCGTCGACGTTGTCGAGGACGGAGCAAAGCGAAATACTTATATATCTTCGAAGAACGCCACAACCGCCGCTCCGACGGGACAACGACGACGGGTGAGAGTTACGACACACACGTGATCCGCCACAAGAAAAAAAAAAAAAAAATGCCGAGGAGCAAACACCTTCTTTACAAAATAACTTTTCACGCAAAACAGTCATTTGATGAACTTATTGTTACAGTTGGGGCACCGAACGAAGGGGGCAATATAATACACATGTGCACCGCACATAAAAGTTACTCTCTCCCTGCCATTGTTTTTATTTTTCCCATACTAGAACAAGTATATATATATATTATATTATACCGGCTGCGTTTGTATTTTACTCTCGCAAATTTCACGCTCTCGGTTCACGAGCGGTCCAGAAGAGCGTGTAAGTTTGAGCTGCTGCCGACTGTGGCAATAAGAAGCGAAGGCCCCCGCAGGGACGGCCGTGTACAACAAACCTACTGCTATATACCTAACACACAGAAAAGTGTAAGCAAGTATTATACACGCTCCACTGCTCTCCCGCCCCTCTCCTATGGGCAATCGTGTTCTCTTCTCTCTTTTTTCTGCGACGTTTTTTTTTTTTTTACTCAAGAAATCATTGACTTTCGGTACATATTATATAGACGATCTACGACGACGCACGTTTGCTCCCCGTAATCTCTCCCCCATCGCATTGATGTACATATACACACACGTTACATGCTCTTTCTCTTTTATACTTTCCTCCTCTCCGTAGTCCGTACCTTTAAGTCCGTACACTTATGGTAGTTACAGTATTACCTACTCCACCTCCGTCCCATACAATACGTAATAATAATAATAATAATAATAATAACGTAGTACCATCGCCTGTGTGATTTCACGTACGAAATAAAATACGCGTGTTTCGAGCATGATAATTTTACCGGATTTTACAGGAGATTAGGTTCCCCCCTTTTTTTTTTCTGCTGTACTTATACGTATACATTTCTTTTTCTCGTCGGCCTCGTTTTTCTTTTATCTTTTTCTTTTTGGCCTTATTATGTACGCGCAAATGTGTAATATGCACACTTGGCTCGTTCCCCGGCGATTATAGAGGCTAAAAGTCGCTCGGTCTCTGTTTCTCTAGTACAACTATATGTATAATAGCCAACTCTGGACGTCGTCCTCGACTCGAACGGCTCTCTGTATCATCAGTTATGCACATATTATGTATACGCACGATATGGGTAACGCTATACATTCTCGATGTCTCCTTTAGTTAAATAGCTCTCTTGATTAATTATTGCGCGCACGAGGCCGCCGGGCGTGCATTACACTCGCGCCGGCAGCGAAGGGTGGAGGGGATATCAACGTGGCTCTCTATTTTCGATCGGAAGTTTTTTGGAGCCATCGATCCGCGGGACGTATCATCAACGCTCGTCCATCCAAATTTTTCCGTTAGAATCATCGCGACTATCGTTAATTAACACCGACTCGTTCGACACACCCATACGCGCCCTCACACACACACACACACGCGACACCCACATCGATTAAATTGTACACGACACCTATACACCGGTATACACTCGTGAGATCGTATACACTCGCGGCGCGTCGTTTAATGCACCGTTTACTATCAGTTGTTTTTGTGTTCTGTACATTTTCCAACATAGACATGGGTGGGGGCACTACACGCATTTTCGGAGCACGCGTTGTTTTTCATTTTTATAAAATTACGTGCTCACCGAGGAATGTGTACAGCGAGAGAGAAAGAGAGATAGATAACGTCTCGAGAGATAGAGAGAGAAAGCGAGAAATTGTTTCATTCCCGGGTTTTCGTAATTAATTAATAAAAAGTGATCGGTATCATCCACCCGTAGCCGAGCGAACGATTGCGCGCGTGTGAGCAAGTATACGCGAGTGAAAACAATGGAACGCGCGTTGACTCGCGTGAGGTGGTCTCGTGCTGGTCTTACCATTAGGCGTGAATGGAGTTGAAAAAAAAAAAAAAAAAAAAAGTTCTCTCGTCCCAGGTGTAAAAAAGTAAGTATGCATCTGTAGGATTTTGCGAATGCTCCGATTCTCTTGGGTTGCCGATGCATCGGGACTTGCATTTCGAGAGAGGAAAGAGGAGGTAGCGAGGGGGGAAGGATATACATAATCGGCGCTCGGCTCGGAGAAGAAAAAAGGAAGACCACGTGAAAAGGAGAGTGAGAGAATGCGCGCTCGCTCTCCGGAGTGGTGGTGTAGGTAGGTAGGTAGGTAGGTAGGTATACTTAAAACTTACCAACAACACACAACAAGAATATATATAAGCTGCAGCAACATCAGCAGCAAAAGGCTGCTGCGAGGAAGCAAAAAGCAACGGTCGAGACTTCCGGGACACGCTGTATTTTATATATATATATACATGTACACACACACACACACACACACACTCTCCTTCTTTTCGTTCTCTCTCTCTCTCTCTCTTTCTGTATGCCCGGAAAAGCTCCCAGCGCATGTTTACCAGATATAAAACAGCATGGCTGGATGCTGCTGCAGTAAAACACGACAGCCCTCTTTTTCCCTTCCATTCTTTATTTTGCCTCGCTCTCTTTCTCTCCCTCTTTCTCCGCCCCTTAATCTCCCAGGCTGATCGAACGTTCGGCACTTTGGCCTCATTGTCTCTCTTTTCCCCTATCTCTCCTGCCCAGCCCAGAGCCCAGCTCTCTCTCTCTCTCTCTGTCACCCACACAATGATACCGTCCACTGTACACAGATTTTTCACTGCTGCTGTTTCTATTATATTGTATACATGGGCCATTATATTATACACACGACCACCACCACTCTTTTATTATCATCATCATTATTGTACACACGCTCACATGTTTATTTGATACACGGATTTAGTTATGTCTATGAATACAAAGTGGTAATACCTAGGGTATAAGAGGTTTTACAGTGGATCGTATGGCCGTTCGTTGTTTTAGGTATACATGCACGCACGCACACACCCAATACCAACACCCGAACTTTCGCATGAAAGAGGCGCAAAACACGAAATCGGAGCAGATATCGGAGCGGCTGCCGGAGAAACTCAATTTACGGATGACGGGCAATTAAAGTCCCAGACGAGCCGAGCCGTACAACAAACGAATGAACGAACGAGCGTGCCAGCCAGCAGGTACTATTATACATGGGGATCCAACCTACTCACATAGATACACATAATACATACATATACGTGTGTACAGTTGGCATGCACCCTGTGTAATACACATCTGCAACGCGATCGGCTGCACCCGGTTTCGATGGTGTGCATGAAAAGCGCTGCCCAAGGGATGGATTCACATGCAAGTTCTACACAGGTACCTATGTAGGTATGGGGATATAATTTTTTTTTTCACCAAGTAAGTACACACGCATCTGTACTTTTAATTGTTTGTCATGTAATGTTGTGCGTGCACCGCGTGTGTCAGTAGGTACGACCTGTTTCCCAAAAGTTAGAGTCAATTTGAAGAAAGCGGACGCGTCGCCCGGCGCGAGTTGAACGTTCATCAAATAAGTGGACGACAACAGTTAAGTTGGAAAACCGAGAGAGCCAAGAATAGTAGGAGGAGGCGCGCGGGCAGTTGAAGCAAAGCAGGCCGTAATTATAGATTCGTCGGCAACCTGTTTGCAGCCTGATGTGTCTGATGCCAACGTAGCTAGCTATGTGGCTGATGTATATGACATGTGTATGTATATGGGTAAGCTGCGATACCGTGATGGCCTTGCTATAACCTCCTCCGCCTCCCCCTGGCTCTCCTCTTTTAATTTTATAACCACCGCCACCACCACGCGACGAGTGAGTATCAGCGTAATCACGACGATCATCATGATTGATGACGACGACGACCATGGCAGTACAACCTATACCTTCCGTTCGTTTGTTGTCGTTGTGAATCAGTAATCGACAAATCCAAGGGAAAGCTGCTCCCACTATTGCGCATAATCTATATCTCTTGCAACGAGCACCCCAATCCTACCCCATGCATGTACACTTGTACGTAGGTGTTATAGATGTATATAATATGTATTTTACCGGGTTTGCCCTGCCTCTTCTCTTCTTTGCCACCCGGTTCGAAACTCTTTTTCTCGTTCACCCGTATATGATACTTATGTAGATTGTACCAACACTTTTTTTACCGACTCCAAAACTCCGAAATAAATGTACACTGTCCGACCATAAAACGAGAGAATAGCGCGCACACACTGTTTGTGGTACTTGATGTACACGGGTAAGAAGAGAGCACACACCGGTAGCACGATTCAGCTGCTTGTCGGGGTTGATTGTTAGTTTGAAGAGGGAATCTCAGAGGATTAACCAAGAGGTCGGCGACGAGGCTGATAAAGGGCGGGCGCGCGGGCGACACAGCGCCCTGGGCACATTCTTCATAATCCTCCGACGGCTCCCACCTTCTCTTCTTCTTCTTCTTCTCCTCCTGCTGCTGCTCGTCCCTTTATGTCCACCACCTCCTCTCTTGATGCTCTTCGGTCGGTTTGCACGCCGCCAAACTCTCGCCCGACTCCTCTTTCCTTCCTCGTTCGCACTCACACTCCACTTATCGGCTCGTTCGGGGCTCTCGGCTACTCGAGCTCGCTCTCTCCCTCGATATATATTGGTACTCTGCTCTCTCTTTTATAGAGGAAGTATGTATACGTACCTCACTCTTGTGCACGCGCACACGCATCGGCAAAGGTTGGTTGTTGCAGCGGACCAGAAATATGTACAACATACACACGAACGCACGAGCACAAAGGGGGGAATCCGGGGAATATATCTTCGATGGGCTTTTTTACGCCCTTGGCACGGAGTCACACTTATATATACACGCACACACTTTTGTACTCCCTGCAGCGTTGGTTGGTTGGAACTGGTGTGGAAGTCGGAGCACCAGCGAGAGCGCACGACCGAGCACTGAAAATAGGTCCAAGCGTATAAGTATAGCTTGCTGCTGTCGCCTGTATAAAACCTATACGTATTGTATACTGTATAGGTGTATACATATATACCTATCTATCTCTAGTGCAATGCTTTGAAGTCAAACGAGCGCCGCCGCCCGCCGCCGCTGCTCCGATTCAATCGCACGCACACAACATGAGAGGGAAAAAAAAAAGGAATACAAACGTTCCCTGCTGGTGCAGGTTCTCCGATGTGTATATGTAATATATGCTATAGGTGTCTGTGCACTATCGCGGTACATCGCCCGCCGACGATGTCGCCGCCCGCCGTTAGCCGCAAGTTGGAGCTTAAACGTTAGAGCTTTTTCTACTTTCGGCTCCTCGACAACTTTTTGTACGTACACACATACGGCGTGTTTTTAATTGTTTTCTTCTCACGCCTCTAATCTTCCTTTCCCTTGATCCGATACGTATACTTATATCTTATCCGATCGGAAAGACACTCCTCTCTTTTCTCTCCTGTTGCTATCTTGTTCTCACCTATAACAAGGCATGCGTGATACCGACGATTGCTGCCATTTTGACGGGGTCTCTCGAATGCTCATCGCCTGTTGGCTGGGCAGCGGCGTTGCACAAGCACACCTCGTATTTTATCGTCACCAATCAACCATCGGACAAACATCGCATTGCAACCCAGCGCAAAGAGAGAGAGAGAGCTTACAGGTACTAACTAACACTAATGCGTGCTGTCACGTATATTAGACGGATACTTACGTTGATGATAATGTATGCACGAGCTGCACATGCACGCAATTGTCGACTTCGTCAATGAAGAGACCCTGACTCCCGCCGCCGACGACGACGACGATGATGATGACGACGTTGCTCCGAAACTTACTATATAACCCCTTCGACTTGTACACCGCGTACTCAGGGCACTGCACTGTACTGTACTGCACACGCGGCACGTTTTCAAGGGGCAATCGACGTCGAGCTCCCTACTCTCCTCCGGCACTGCGCTCCTGATGTTGTACTATACGCTTTCCTCTTCTTTTCTGACTCCGAAGCTCCGATCTGCGGAACGCAGTCAAGAGATACAGACACTTCGCTCACTTTCCCTTCCTTCCTTTTTAGATATACACGCACCTACATTATACTTTATAACTCATGGGTATACATGTATATCTCTTTTTCACCTCCGCTCTTTTTTTTTTTTTTTTTTTTTTTTCTCTCTTGCGCGCACGCCGCACACGAACCGCCCAACGCCGTGTCACTGTTTATTTCATACAAACATATAATACACGTATGTTTCCCCAGATTTTCCGAAGCACGGCTTTATGTAACTTTACACGTAACTTTTATGCTCATTTCACGCGCGCACCGAGTTCCGACGCTTACTCCAAGCTCCCCGAGAAACGACTGCGCCAGCTAAACGCTTTAGCGCATCTGTTCATTCCCCGAAATGTGTGTATACGCATATGTGTTGTGTATAAACATGCATACATGTACAGATGCAGCCAGCACGCCGCAACAAACTCTCTTGAGCAGTCTGCCGCGAATTCGGTGAATCTGAAAATGTGTGAGTGTACAATTATAGGGATACCTCGCCTCAACTCAAATGGGAGAAAATCGTGCACTGATTGGCTGATGAACAAAGATGGCGATCCCTTATGCGGTAACCATGAGTTGGAAAGAGAAAAAAGATTTTTGCGTGAATGGCTGCCTCTGCTAATCCCATATATACATGGCAAAAGTGAGTAACCTGTGATCTGTATACGTATACACGTACTTATACCTATGCATGTGTGTATGGACATATGGAGAAAAAAATTTATTGGCGCGGGCTATCAACACGCGTCATCTGCTCGATAATCACTTAGGTAGGGTATAGGGTAATCATTAGTGCGCGTTTAACATATAGGTAATGTAATCTATTTATTATGCTCGTTTGACGCATTTTTAGTGGGTACTTATACCTACTAGTATAATAACCCTATACCCTACTTGTACCATCTAAATCACGAGACTGCGCACTTTTTTAGCGCGCAATGTTATCACGTTGAGAGGGAAGAAACGCACGATTTTCTCATAAACCACTCGTTGTTCTTAATTAGCCATTTGCATTTGTACCTAATACCAACACAAGTTATGCTACGATGAATTAATAAAGATTATTAAGTACCAATAAGTACTCCGGTATGCTGAAGGAAATAGTACAATTACATTCCCGGGGGAAGACAAAAGGGCTCACGTAACTGAAAGACAAAGGATGTAGTACACATAGAAAGAAGCTGCTACATTTCCATATTATATGCATGACCGGCAACAAGTACTTATAGCTATTGAGTTACAGCACCACTTAAGTATCAGCACTACCACAAAGAAGTATTATAACACGCCATATAATACTTACGTATATACAAGAGAGAGAGAGAGAGAGAGAATTGCGGGGCAAAAAGGCAAACACTGCAGATGTGAATTACGTTAGGTAGGTTGGAGAGGGCATACTTACCTACAGCAGCGTTTTGCCACCGTGCCATCGAAAACAAGGAATTGAAAAAACTTCCCAAGGTAGCCAAGGGCAACGAACCAACACGCAAAATGAAACGTCGCGAGAGAGGGCCTCCGGGGCGTTGTGTGTAGGGCACACGTTTACTTATTTCCCTTTTTTTCATTCCAAGAGACACACACAGACGGGTCGTCGGCGCGCATTAGCCGTACATGCGGGCATACCTGCTTACAAAAAAAAACAGCCTATACATACTTACTTCTTCCTCCTCAGGCGTATAGGGGGCGAAAGGGGGATAAAAAAAAAGGGTTTGGCATCAAGCATTGTATTTATTATACATGTCACATTAGCACTGTATGGCCCATTATAATGTATACTATGAACCGCTGCAGGTGTGCGAAAGCACGCACGCGAGCCGGGCGCCGCGTCACGGCTGACCCGCTGACGCTGTTGCGCTTATTGTGCATCATCATCAGTACATGTGAATATTATATACTTGTATGTATTATTTATGTTTATTGTACCAAGCTACCGACCTACCTCAGAGAGAGAGAGAGAGAGAGAGCAAGCGAGCTCAGCGACTTCTTGCAATTCTTGTTCGGTGGCAGCCGCAAAGTAATTAAGTAGCTCACACGATGCACGCTTGTGTACGCATGCATATGCAAGTGTTGTGTGTGCCTATGCATACAAAGTACTAAAATAAATAGTTGTGTGCGGGGTGCAGGCTGCGTACAATATATATTGTAATGTAAAAAATTGAACTCGAGGGATCTGGAACTCGGTCGGAAACCTCCAGGCTCGGGCGCAAGTTGAACAAACGAATGGGAAACGGGGGTGAGGTGTATAGTGTCCTCCTCTTCGGTTCTGTTATTCGTTCGTTTGCCTCCACCTTCTTCTTTCCTCATGGTCTCGTTTACTGGCTTTTCGGAGAGAGAGAGAGAGAGAGGGAGAGAGAGTCTACTCTCCCGTTTGGCTTCACGAGAGAGCGCGCGTGCTTTTACGCGCTTACGCGGCAGATAGCATCGGGAACTGGTTTTTGGCGTTGCTCTCCTCCGCGTGCAGGCGTTGAGGAGTTTCTCTCGGCTGCTTGGGACTCCTCTCTCCCTCTCTTGTTTGGCCTTTTGTACGTGTATGCAACAACTTTTTGTCAAATGTACTTTTAATTTCATTGTATGCAAATTCCAGATGCTTTCGATGAAATTCTTCAGATAGAGGGGAAATATAATAGCTCTGCCATTGGATTGAAACAATTTGCTGGTAGCAAATGCGCAACAAAGTCAATAAATTGTTCGTTCGTGGAAAGAAAAATTAAATGATATTTTCATTGTCAAGGCAAAATAAAGGAATGAATTTCAATGGGACAAATAGTTGGCAGTAGTAACTAAGGTATATTTTGAAACTCGGTCTTGATTTTTGTACTTTTTATTCAACTCTTATGAAAACAAGAAATGAATGATATGAATATACTTCAACGTGGTTTTATCTGGACTACTTAATTTATTTTCCAGACGTTACACAAATAGTGTACATTATTTAAAATAAAAATTAAAAAAAAACAAAGTTTTTACACAGTAAAAACTGAGGGAACTAATTCAGAATTTTTTTAAGCAATAAATTAAGCCTATTAAACTATTAAAATTGTCTATTTGAAAAATTGCTTTGGAAGCACTTGCAAGCATGGCTTGCTAGCCCTTTTTCTTTATATAAATGGCTTTTACAAAATTATTGGTTTTTTTTTTCTTTTTTTTTTTCTTTCTATTTAATTCAATCAATGTATAATTATGATTGATAAGAGTCAAGCTCAGACTTTTACGATAACAAACAGTAAATGTTTCAATGTTCGAAAATAATTAATATTTTCAAGCGCTTTTGCATTGCTTCACATGTATATTTTTGAAAACACGAGTGATAAGTATATCTGTATTGTTGTGTCATCGTACATAGAGTAAGTGCGGAGAACGTCAATGTGCCGATTCAAAATCCGACTGTCGGCTACCGAAGCTGACCTCCTCGACGTTGCTGCCAGACGGCAAACTTTCTGTAGGCAGCATTGAGTAATTGATTTAAGTGACTTGTAAGATGTTGACTGACTGCTGAAAACTCTCTTTGTAATCGCGCCTGTTGAATCATCAATAAGTCAATAACTCCGTATGACTTGTTTCAAAGTTAAAAAAAAAAAATCATTGTGTTTTCTACCTCGAATGGTTTCAGCTTTACTGTATGAAAATTCTGTAGTGCCGTATGCATTCTGCCAACTTTTTCCTCGAGTTGCGGAGTCGTTGGTGGAAAACACCTCCAAAAATGTCTCAAAAGTTCACACGTGCAAACATACACACTTGCAAGTTCTTTTTCCACCTCTTTAGGAATTAACTCTATGAAGCCGACCAAAACTTTTAGTAAAAAGTATTCCGCATTCAAAACAAAATATAGCATTTCCAATACTTACGACTAAGACTATCCTCTCGAAATCCTTTCATCAACGATCCACCAGGAGTGAGTTCTCCCAGTGCTGATACAGCAGCAGCGGGATTAACTAAAGACGTTGATGGTTGTCGTGGTAGATAAGCGGTGCTCGACCATTTTTCCATCTCTTTCAACAATTGACTTATGGTAACTCTGATTTGATCTGTCGACGCGTCATGATTGTTTTCGTTTAATGAAACTGGGCCGTGTAAATATCTGTCGACTTGCGTCAGAACCAGTGGCGGTCCAGTATTTACTTGCACATCGTATTTGTCGTCAAGATCCTCAAACACTATTTTATCTTGTATACACCGCTGAAAAATTAAAAAAATTAAAAACAAAGTTCTTTAAAAAAAAGGTTGACTCTTACTTTTTTAGATTTTGGTAAATCAGAGTCTGCTGAAGCTGTTGCATTAGAATTAAAACTTGAGTTTTTATTTGTTATTGCTGAACCATTCGCCTGAGGATGATCTTTCATTGACAAAGACTGATTTTTATTGGCTTTCATAACCATGATGCTATGTTGATTAAATCTCTTTATCATACTCTGATGAATAATGTTAACGGATGATTTGTCAGCCTTAGCGGCTGCGGCATCTCCGACATACATATCCTCTACATTTATGTCATCGAAACCAGTCAAATCAACCGTAGGGTCGTCTATTCCCGCCTGGATATCCTTTTTCATTTCTTGATCATCTATTTTGGCACATTCTGTAAACAGATCTTTGGTCCCGACATTTATGCGATCTCTGTGAAAGTAATGAGATTGAAAAAACTTTGTCCAGAAGTCTGATTCGGACATTTTATGAGGCACGTATTCCTGATGTTTTTTTTTAACAGCTGGATATGTTTTGAATATACACTCTATTATATCTACTGTTAAATTGTATTTCAGTCCGTTACAGCCATCTGTTTGTGGTTTGATATCAGCCTAAAAATTTTTTCATGAAGGCAAAAGAATTAGTTTGTGGTAAATCAAAGCCTATTGTTAAAATCATAAAATTTATAAACTTACTAAAAAGGCACTATTTACACCAATGTCTTGCTTAGGTACTTGTTTGGCTTGAGTATACTGTGGGGCATGCTGAGTCCAAAATTCCTCAGATGTTATTACTTGTGTTATTACAAGATCACGATACAGCTGAAGAAGCACTGGATGTTCTTGCAATATCCTTGAGGAACATTAATGTCAACAAACTATTTTGCCATTACACGTCAACTAAAGTGATTTTTGCTCACCTGTTTTTCTCTTCCAGCTCCTTGTTAACTTTTTTCTTGAACTTGGGCAAGAGTTGCTGCAACAATTCTTTAACCTCATCTCTGTCTTGGACTTGTGCTTCCACTCCCTTAACATTGACAAAGTGGAAGGTCGAGGATGTGCCATCGTGCAAAACGACTTGCAATTGTATTTTTGGCTTACCCTCTGGCGAAATCTTTTGCACTGTACAACAAATAAGTCATGACCCTTTCTGCAAAATGCCTCCTTCAACAACAAACAATAACAACCAAGTTCAGGAAATAACAAACTACTCACGTTTAATGTCTGCATATTTGTGGCTAACCGAGACAGTATCTTTGTTGTCCAGCATCCACGCTATCCTCTCGTTCATAATGTATAAGGTCCCATCGCCTTTTTTGTACCTCACTTGTCCCACTTGCATGAGCACATCCTCAGACGAGGTTGTCATTTTCGTGTCTCGTTTCACTCGCAAAATTTAAATTAAAACAACACCAGGGTAAAAATCATAAATCCACCACGTGCCTTGTAACCAAAGGATGGTCCCATCAACCTGCTTACGTGATTGAATACAACATAATATTAGATGAATATTAAAAATCATTTTCAAAGGTAGGTACTCAATGACACCTTGGGTGCAAGATATATTTATATATATATTTTTTTTTACACTACAGTGTAGTGACTTTTTCAGAAGTATTTGCACTACAAGATGTATATAATATAAAAAAGGCAAGGATGCAGCCAGTGACAAGAATTAAAACTCGTTAATGCAAAATCGACGGTCGTCGTTTTTCTATAACACTCAATCTGCGGCAAGAGAGTGTGCGACGATGTCAAAGAAAATTAATCAATCAATCAATTATTTGTATTACCTTTTATATAAATTTAGATCAATGCACTACTGTATTTGCACACACACTGCACTTGAATCAGTTAAATCAAGGCTATGAGATGAGACATGAGACAATATAATTCAGCTTATGGCTTTTGCGCGCTATATAGTAAAATAGCAAAATGCCAAAATGGTATATATATAGGCGCTATAGCCGGTATAAAATAGTGCAATTCACTGAATATACACATTTTGTATACCTGTATATACTATCGATTCCCACATGTTCGAGATTTGAGAATCGATAGCTCTCGCATGAAAGGCGCGCTTTTTTGATCTTCCAGGAACAAGAGCACGTGGACCTACTATTGCTGTTGGTAGGTTTTAACGGGCATGATATGACTTACAAATACATGATTTGTATCTACTAAACTATTCAGTAAGTAGGATAAATATGATGAGAGTTTTTACAAAAATGTACCCTCGAAGACCTAAATGCTACAATACTTTCAATTAAGTTGCAGATGCCATGTTCGAGAACTCGCTTGATACTTTTTGCACCGCACAAATTCAAAACTTTCGGTCTTGTATACTTAGTCACTGAATCAACGATTTACTCTCAAGTTAAGCAATTACTGTCCAATATATCTTGATTACAATACCTTATTTTTGTCAACATCGTGGTACATGACGCCAACTGGTTAATAAGTATACATATTACCCTGTGTAAGGCAATAAAATACTTGACAATTTCGTTTATCACTGTAGGAAACATTTTATGGCATTTTTAAAACAACAAAATGCTTTTGTTCTCTAAAGCAACAATATCATCAACGGATTCTCCGATGTCTGTATGTAAAGTGCGACAAAATAAAAAAAACATTTGTAAGTCCATTGAATCATCAACGTGAATCATCAGTAAAAAACTCGTCCCACGGAGGTATAATTGTTGTATTATTATAAAAAAAGTGCTCTTGCGGCAGGGTGGGGCTGGAGAGACAGGGGCCGGGGCAAGCAGGGCAGGCAGCAGTGTGAGAGAGAGGCGACGAGGTGGTGGGGGAGAGCAGCAGGGTTGCATAGGCTGCCATGACAGTCGCTGTCGGTGCGCAGCAGCACGTCGTGGTGGTGCGGGTCGTCGTGTTTCTCTTGTCGGTGTGTCTCGTCTTGTCGTCGTATTGTAATGCGTATATAATCGTGTATTCGTGCATATATGTAAAATGTACATATATAGTGACTAGTGTATGATATGTATACAATATGTGTTACCGTAAAAAAAGTTAGCTTTAACTCTATTTAACACGTTTTAACGGTCGAAAGTCTCGAAAGACGCCTCCTTCTGTGTTCCCTCTCTATACACAGCACTACGTGTTATTGTGCACATATATGTTTGTATGTGATTTGTTGTACCTCGGTGGTGTTCGAGTCTCCGTCTGTCTTGTCTTGCGAATGTCGTGAGACTTTTAATAAGTGTGCAAATGGAGTGATAATCTCTCAATCTGTTAGACATGAAAAAAACCACACCGGCTTAACTGCAACATCATCCATAGTCATCTCTGTACTTATCAGTGTTTGCTGGTATACATAGTATTATTTGGCCAAGGTGTGTACATTACTCTACAATCTGCATATTTCCCCCTAAAATTGCCGTTTCGCCCGTATGTCTTAACGTATCGAAGAAAAAAAAAAACAAAAAAAAAAAAAAAAAAACAGTGCTCCGAAATTAAAGGTATTTTATTTAAAAGGCGTAAAAGTGCGTGAATATATACTGACGCGGACTCTCGCAGGTGTGGAGTGCGTGGGCGTGCTCTCATGCTATCTCTACAACTCTGGGTCAGAGAGATTCTTTGCTCCCGTCGAGGGCCGAAGCTTTCACAGCATTACATATTCTCGACTAAGTAATGTAAATTTGTTTTTTTCCTCGAGTATAGCTGGCCCCCAGCCCGGCTGGGCCAGCCGTCCCCATGCAATCGAACAGAAACCCCTTTTGGCGCGTAAATCCGTGACAGCAATGCTTGATTATTTTTTAGCGTGTTTACGTGCTTCTGCGGGACGGGCAAGTGGTGAGGAAAGGGTAGAAAAACGTACTGGTACATATTATATATATGCCGTTATTGCTTTTTCTCTCCCTCCCTCTGTTTTGGAGTATCGGAGTGCGTAATGTATATGCATAATACACACTTGTGTATTCAGAAGCTGTCTGCTAAAGTTGTTGTAAACAAACGAATATCATGCTTACTTCAGTGCTCCGAAATAACCAACTAATATAATTGTTATACTTTGGTATAATTACAATACACGTTATATTACGCATGAAGCTAAAAGAAAAGCAAAACATGTATAACAATCTGCAGTTTCGCACAAGTATTAAGAAAGAAAACGAGCGAACGGTGCATTTTGTTAGGAATGTGTGCCCACACCTGGTTAGGTTAGGTCAAGAGCCGAGAACCCCCCCCCTGTAATTTTTATTATGCTCCGATACGGAAATCGGAGTCTTCTACTGAAAAAACTTGTTTACTATACTTGCACATGGTGATACCTAATTTAATTATTAATTTATTGAATGTAGTAATTACATTACTCGGTTTTGAGGGCAAGTTCGATAAGAGCATTTTTGTTGTTTTGAAACGTCAAAAATAAGGTATATGATTGTAGTAACTGTCTCGGACATCGAGACATATTATTGAGATCAATTTTTTGTGTTTATAACGTTGTCGCGCTTTGTTTGTTCTTAACAACAAAAATTAGCAATAAACACAGTAAGAGTTTCGTGAAAACGCAATAAAGCTGCGCAAGAGCTATCTGTTTCGTTTTTTACGTCTTACTCAACGGTTCTTGACAATCCTGTTTTTATGTTTACTAAATATTATTGGGCGTTTGCAGAGTACAGTCGGTGACACTTTGATTTTTTTTGTGACTTTCAATATCTCTATTTTTACAAAAAAATTCATTTAATTAATCTTCATCAAAGCGAAATATTTATTATCTGCACTTAAAAAAAATATAGCGTGGGGTGTCAGACGTGTCGGTTATTGGCTTTTTCCGAGCAAGTGATGAGAATACCATAGTGAAATATTACGTGTAGCTGCAATTAAGTTTTCAGCTTTGTCTTTATATTTCGTCCTCCAGCGTAAGTATGATGCCACTGTTGAACAATGCCACATCACTTCCTTGAAGATGACTAGTGTCAGTCATCATTATCCCTCCCTCGTTATCAGTAAAATCTAATGTAATTGTTAAGATTGTTACAACTAAGCTAAAAAAATACTTTAAAAAAAATTTTTTACGTCAAAGTTTTTTTTTTTTTTTTTTTTCATTTGCTGTCACGCAGTACAAGAAGACGTTGTGGAGCAGCTGTTTGCACGCGTGTACTCGCCGATGTAACGTTGCCAATAAGAAGAAAACTAGGAAAATTTCACTCTCTTGGTGCTGAGTACTAATTAAATCGAACTAAGTAGTAGACTCAGTAACAAGAGTCATAAGCAGAATGTCGATAAGCGACGTCGAACCATTTGGGAAGCCGTTGCAAGGTTAGTCACCGGGACTATCCCATCGACGTCCAGAGATGTGGCTTCTAGTTTCGCTGCTGCTGTTAGGTTGTTAACACCATAGAAGTGGAACTACCTAAAGTTAACAGAAATAGTCGTAACAAAAAAAAGGGAGAGATAAACAAAGTCTGCGATTCACCGGTTTTCGGTGCTTACAAAGTATTCGGCTCTCGGCCTGCGGTGAAGAGATTGAACGGAAAAGATGTTTAATTTCATGAAGAAGGCGACGGAGAAGGAGGAGAAGGAGAAACGGAAGCGAGAGAAGAGGGAAAAGAAGGATGTCAAAAAGAGGGATCGGAGCAGCATGTCCGCCGAGGAGCTGCTCAGAATAGACGAGGTGAGACATTGCATTGGTTTTCATCGTTGCTTACAACTATTGAGGTGTCTCATTTGTTAAAAAGAGCCTTTTTTCGTGATAAAATGAGGCTTCAAAGATGTAGCCACACATGAATTGTGTTAAAGCTCTCTTTATTTTCAATAATGACAATTCATACACTTGGCAGTACAAATTTCACCAGGCAATTTTATTAATCATCACATTAAAGTCTTTTCAAACCCATGAGACTCCTTTATATCATTCAGTATATACTTACTTGGGGGTTTGTTATACTGTTGCTCACACGCTTGAAAATTAAACGATTATTAACAGTCTCTTGTGATTCCTCTTTCTTTTAGATAACGCTTTCGAAAACAGTTTTGATATGTTGAAACGGAGTCCATCGTTAAAAAATTACGAGAATCGCTCCGTTATACCTATAACAGGGAAAGACACAAAACGACTTTGATGATCCAGCTTTTTCAAATTTCAAAGTCAAATATTACCACATCTGCGCCTAAAGCGTTTCATTCAAACATTCTTACAGCGCGCGAGTGTCAAAACATCTACACCTACTTTTCGGCTCACGTTCACGACATTAAAATTCATTGGTAATGAGGTTTTATTTTTTTTACCAACAACTTCATACCGTGTTCCATCTCATAAACGGCATTTCTAACGTTTTTTGATAGTACGGATAGTTAAAATCGGAATAGCGTCTTTTAGGTGGTTTTAGCATACACACATAGATGAATCTTCATGTCGTAAACGCGAACAGCTGAAAGGTACAGGTAAAAGATGTTTCGGAGCTCGCGTGCGGCGTCGAGAAAATTGACGTGAAGCGCCTCGCGTCTATCAATGCGGAAATCAAAGTCCGCTCGCCGGAAATTACTTTCATGTTCTTGATCCATTATTTATCGTCACGAGATGTCAATCAAGTAAAATAATGTTCACGAAATATACTTATCCAAGTGGGTCGTTACGTGTTAAAAAAAAAAAAAAAAAACGGTGTCCTGTACAGAAAAACTTGATTGCCCAGCTCTGCGTATATATATATACACCATTGAAAACTCGAGTAGCAGCCTATCGCGTACAGCCTACGTTTAAATAATAGAAAAAGACGCAACAGCAAGTACCCAAGGAAAGTAGCGCGTTCGATGAAAAATTATATTCCACTAGGTACGTGGCTATTACGTGCCGAGTAAGTTTGTACACGTTCGCAGTGTCAGTATAACGCCAGTACGGTAGCGTATACACATCATGATGGCTCTGAAAAGAAAGTGAAGGTTGTTGTATAAATATTAACCTCCTATACGAAAAAGCCAGCCGCAGTTCCCCGATGCGAGCGCACAGTGTCTTATGTAATCGTATATATAATAATAAATAACAACGAAAATAATGCACGTACACAGTCATCGCAACGCATTAGAGCGTAATCTGGATGATGTTCAAGACAATCGTCTATTCCTGGAACACTTTCCTCGACGCAGTGAGTCACGTATGTGTATAACACAACCTCTTCACACATATTATACACATGTATAATATACATCTACGTGCGGTATACCAATTAGAGCGACAATTAAGATATACGTAATTATTAGGAAAGAAAAAACACAGTTCCCGTGAGAGCAAAGCCTTTGGATCGCGTTACAATGAAATGCACGGAAGGTCGTCGTCGAGGTATATAATATACAATAAACAGTGGGGGTCGTTCACGGGAAACCAATGAAAGCCGATGTTATGCTCTTGCGTTACACTCCGCTGCCCGTATAGATTATACTTACATGATAGTAAATGGTAAACACAGAGCCATTGTAAAAAGACCCATAATGGGATATGCTATACTTTGCACGCGGTTTCGACCATCGATGGGTAAATATAAATATATGCGCTGTCACCCCGGTTTATCCACCATCGAGCACCAAATCCAGATAAACGCTTCCCTGTTTTATTTTGCTCGCGCGCAAGAGTCATTCCCCTCGCCGGTGATCGCGTCCCGAGTCGTGATGAAAAATAATAACTATTCGCGCGCCGTCTTGAATCGAGCAAATCTCTTCCGTTGAACTCTTCTCGCTCGAGTCGTCCGGATGAATGCGGGCCTCTTTTTAAATAACGAGAGAGAAGACGGATAGTGGTATGGCTGACGTTTGAAAGAGCTATAGGAACGTTTGAAGGTCGATTCCGCAGTTTTACACTAAATTGATATGCCGAACCAAGAAGAAGAAAAAAAAAAATGTGTATTTTGTTCCTCAGATGCGGAGGTCACTGAAGATCCGAGGTCGGCGCAAGGAGAAGGAGAAGCTGCCGAGTGGCATAACGGCGGACTACAGCGCCTCGTTCTTCGCCCAGTTGGACCGGGACGTGCTCGACGACGCTGGTCTGCTGAACAGCAGCACCGGGTACGCGGGTTCCCCGTCGTCGATGCTAGGTGGGAGCGCGGTCCTCACCCAGAGCGACTCGTCCGAGGCTTCGCTGACCTCGCTGACCAACTCGAAGAACAATCTGCCCCCTTTGCCCCCCAAGCCGCCCAAGAGGGGGATTCTGAAGGGGCCGAGGATGGGCGGTGGTGGCAACGGCACGAGTAGCGTCGTAATGGCCACGGAGTCGGCGACCTCGCCCACGTCGTCGTCGTCCTCGTACCTACAGAACGGCTCGAGCCAGGACGGCAACAACCACCAGCCGGTCTACCAGCACGACTCGAACAACCTGCTGGCACGGAACACGCTGCAGAACGAGGTGATAGCTTACCAGAACCTGCCCTTGCAGCACAGGTCCCGGGACGAGCTGCAGCTCGTGTACAGCGAGGAGGAGTCTTATCATCAGGTGCGACGCAGTCCCCACCAATTCGGACATCCTGGGCCGCAGGACTCTAAGCTGTTGCATGTATGTCCGTCCGCCTGCTCAAACCGTGTTTGTTTTCCCCCTCGTTTATCCCTTTCAAATTGGCAAAGTGGATCCACTTGATTGGCCGTTTTTTCTTTCATTTTTTTGCACGACTCCGCATGGATTAACATTTACATAGAATTCCGGTTACGGGCGTCTGGGAGTTCCCGACATGTCTAACCCTCGTCTCTCTTGTTGGTATATAAGTATATCAAAGCTACGAACGATTTGTATACTGTGGAGCCCAAACATTAATTTACTCGTCGAAAAAAAGCATGAACCCCGTTGTTTTTTTTTTTTTTTTTTTTTTTTTGTTTGCAAATTCAAATTAACGTTTTACAAGGCTCTTTTGTCAGCCTAAGGGGTGCCAATTAGTCCCTCGCTGTCTCGTTTAATCAGCCGCACGATCAACCACGTAGATTTATGTAATAATGTATTTAGCCAATGTAATGTAATCTTCCGTTGGGTGTGTTTTGCATGTACCAAAGCACCGAATGTTACACAAAAAAATAACGAAGCTTGTGTGACTAGTATAGACACGGGATGTCATCCTGTGTACACGTATACTCATCTGTGTCGATCCGCAGGTCATAACGAGCGCGAGTCCCTCGGCGGACTCGCTCACGGACACGACGAACTCGAGCTTCGCGACGCCGCCCTTCAGCTTGTCCCCGGTAGGCGAGTCCCAGGGCTTCTCGCGCTGGCGCTCCTCGGGCTCGTTCGAGGACCAAGGGGTGCTCGAGCTCTCGCTTCCGGAGATCGTGCCGCTCGAGCTGCCCGAGCCCCGCGAGCTGGTGATCCAGCGCCAGCCACCCCCGAGGTCGGATTTCGGCTTCTCGCTGAGGCGCGCCGTCGTCATGGAACGGCTGCCGAGCGGGGCCACGCAGATGCGCTCGGTGACGTTCGCCGAGCCCGGGGCCCTCGTGCAAAACGTCAACGACACCGGCCTGCTACCCGGGGACAAGCTCATCGAGGTCAACGGCATCAACGTGGACGACGAGAGCCGCGAGGAAATCATCGATCTCATCAAGAGCTCCAACGGCAGCGTCACCGTCAAGGTTCGTCACAATACTCGCTCGTACACCTTCTTCCTTTGCTTGTTTTGCCAATCTCACCTCTTCTCCATTCATATCGGACTTTTTTTTTGTCCAAGTACTTAAGGTTTGAAGGATTTGACGAGGTTGGAGAGGTTCGACAGTACAGAGAAATCGAAAGGACGGGGGACTGGTTGGTGATTTTGCGAACCACGACCTCTCGAGCCGTCGTTGGTAATAAAACCCGCTCCTAATCGCTGCGGGCAAACCACCGTACATATAAAGTGGCTGTACCGCAAAAAAAGAGTCGCGACCGATTAGAAACTGCAAGAGGGGGGTGGGGAGAGTTTGGCCCTCTCTTGCATAGCTCATCCGCGTGCAACTGCGAATAGCTGGGCGGTGAAAGGCGCTACGTTGGAATCCGCGAAAAGAGTCGGCTGGAGATTTGCGGCTTCGCGCACCTATGGGGAAAAGTTGAGAGACCGTATATGTACGTTGGGCGACAGTTTGTGATGGTGTTTGAAAAGAGAGAGTTGTCGGGAAGATGCGCCGTTTGAGATACACGGCGGCCTTGTTCAATGTATTTCTAACAGAATTAACATAAACGTGCAAACGCTTGAGTATCGAATACACACGGGCAAGAGAATTCTTCCTGGGTTCAACAAGCGTACATATACAAGGTTGAGCCGGTGATAATGGCGCAGCTGTAAAATCATAACGATTGTTATCTCAAGAGTCACAAATTGACCGGAACGCGTGGAGGCACGCGCGAAACCTTATACACATATTGTACCAAGAGAAACGAAAACGCCGTAAATTTCCTCTGTCAAAATATTTTGCCAACGCAGCAGCAAATCGTTAACGAATCGTATAGGCGTTCCTTAAAGATGATAAATTCTACCTTTTGAACAAATTGCATTTCTACGTTAAAAAAATATTACATTTATAGACGAGGAAAGAAAAAAAAAAAAGCGCGCTACACTTGGAAAATCGTTGACAAGGAAACATTTTCCACACCTCCGTACATCGAAAATTCTTTGGGGTAATGGCTCGTGCGCGTCAATGCGTTAACACAGTGCAGAAGAGCTGCATGTACAATTACACGCGTACATTGGGCAAACTATTCCACGTATGCGTTTCTCCCTCGGTCGGGGGGGGAGCGTAAAACGCGCGTACGAGATTCTCCCATCCCTTTTCCTCCCCCCTTTTTAATTCGTTTGGGCGTAAAAGTCGAGCGGGTCTTTTTTTTTTTTTAAAGAATGTGTCAAGTGTTACGATACGTTACGCAACTAATGACAGACGAGGGTCGATGGCTTGATTTTCCAATTCGTGCGTGTATATACACGTGGGGTAGACGATCGAGATTAACGCCCGAGGCCGGGAATTCAATTTCGCGCTTATCTGTTGTCTCGTCGAGCCGCAAAAGCTTCAATTTTCGCGGACGAGACCGAAAAAGAAAGAAAGACATTAAGGGAGGAGAGAAAAAAAAAGGGAAACGAAATGACGAGAGGGGTGGGGGGGGGAACACAGCTCGGTACATATATACACCTCCTTTCTCGGATTGCCACTTTCTGCGGGCCGTGTAGGCTTTGAGCTTCCGCGATGATGCACCGGAGGCGGCTCCCGGAACGAGGGACGATGGAAGGGAGGTACCCATAATGCGAGGTTTGCGAAAAATGTGGCTCCCGAGGGGGGAAGGAGGTTCGGCCGAATTCCCGATGCTCGACCGCTCGAATAAATTATTTACCAAAAAAAAAACGGGACAAAAATAAAACACACCAGGAAACGAAACGAGTTGGCGGAGGAGTATTTCGAGTTATACCCGTGTAGATTGTCTCCCATTGCCAATTACACGAGATAACGCGTTATCTATAAATCGATCACGTAAATATTTAATCAACCGTGTCAATAAATGTGCGAGCCAGGCAGCTATTACGTAGGAGACGGGGTTTCGACAGAAGGTACACGGCCTTGAAATAGTCGTCGCACGGGGGAGGAAAGGGTCCAGCCATTTCCATGGTGACTGTGACGACTGTTTCTGTGTCGCCATAAGAGTGTGTATACCATATATACATATATAGCTCGTAGCTCCCGTTCGGTATACTTGCTCCCTTCTCTCAACACAACGTTACACGTATATAAATAAATATACTTACTTGTAAGTGTGCGGGTATATAGTCACCGTCAATGCAGCGTTGTATTGTCTGCTCTAAAAATAATGTGTATTTTCTATTTATATTATACATCGAATATACGTGTAAATTATACCCCACAGTGCAGGAAAATTTGAATTGGTAGCTTCGTTCGGAAGACTCTGGGGGTTTTATTTTTCTTTTCTTCCAATCGTTTCGTTGACCATCAACCGTTGTAATTTAAAATATTTCTCGTAATTGCGCGCGAGCAAACAAATAAATTAAGTAATACCCGAGCCAAATGGGCGTGTACGACGCAACCCATCAACGTATATATATATATATTCAAGCGGGACTGTTTGACGGGGGAAAAAAAAAAACCCCCACATATTCTCCACGGGGAGCGTCTCTATACGTTCGAACGAGAGCCCGATATCTTTCTCTCTTCTTACCGAGGGATTCTGCGCGTGCTACAGCCATTCGCAATGGCATTTGGCGAAGAATGCACGCGCTCACCCATACCAGACCCTGCCCTCGGCACTTTCGATTATCATCCTCCTCCTCCTCCTCCTCCTCTATCTCGTTCTCCCATGTCGGCGTCGTCGCGCCCTTATGTTATCACATCGTATGTATATATACGTGGGTCTTAAAATATATACGAGGTGACAGCGATTATTATTGTTAATTGGAACTACGAGGCATTTGAATTTTCATTCGGCGTTTATTACATTACCAATATTATTTGAGCCAGTTATGGTTGAGGTGGGAACCTATTACACGGACACCAGCCCCCCTATCGAGTGTATTATTGTTATATAAAACTGGGTGGGGCAAACAGGCAATTCCCGTAAAACGTATCTTTCGGGGGAGTTGCCTGAAATTTTTAATCCATCGTCGATCTGCAGTTTTATTCCAAGTCATTTGATTGCACGCACGAGGAAGCGAGCCTATTTATGAGTCGCGTGGTTATAATGTGGAAAAATGTTACTTCAAAGCCATCCCGTGTATAATGAGGCTGATCGAAAAATATATATATATACCTCGAAACAAACAACGTTTTTTTGAAAAAACTCTTTTTTCTTTTTTTTTGCGCGCTATAAATTAGAAGTATATCATGTACCTATACGTATACCTGTGCCCACAGAAACGGTACTTGCAAACTTCAGCCTCGTTTGCCGCGTCGCGATCGAGTGCACTGCACAAGTACGTATACCGTATATATTATATAAAGGCCGTGGTGGTCTGCATCAGCTCTCCTCCGCAACTACATCCCAGAAGATTAGTATATATACGGATCGCGGTACACACTGCACACCTAATACGGCAACAACAGCCCCGGCATCAGCTCGTTATCGCTTCCTCCCTGCAGCGTATATATATATATATGCAGCTATGGCCTCTTCTTGCGTATACATATTATTATTATTATTACTATTATACATTACAAGCTGCGAGAGAGAGAGAGAGAGAGAGTTAAGAAGTAAAAAATACCTCTGGCGCGTTCATTAGCGTATTATGTGGGTAAGTACTGTGTGGCATGTATATACGGCAAGTACTGGGGAGCACATTGCTGTAGGTGCTGGGTCGAAGAACTGTTATAATTGATATTCGTGTAACTCGACGATCGGCAAGGAGCTAATATATATGCATGTGCAGCTTGTAAATGTGCTATGTATAGTGGACTGGTTTGCGCGGCTTGTGAATAAGTTACGCGTTTACAGAGCCAAGGATCCAAAGAGGGTGTTGTTATTATTTTTTTTTTTTTTCTCCTTTCGCGCACGAAAAAGCCAAACGTGCGGTATACATTTTGGCCTATACTGTGGCGATCGAGGCCGCAAATGTTTTACTCGCGGAATCGTTTGACCCTCGTCCCATCACCGATAATCGTTACCTGTCGCGGCGTCACCTTGTCTTCGTCGATTATCAATACCATATCAGTTTCTTTTGTTCGAAATTTAATCTCCTCCGGCGCTCGCGCGTAGTTCATCTTTGCCTCTCTCCCTCCGTATCCTTCATTTTCTCGACTTTTGCTTCCATCTCGTATTGTTCGCTCTCTTGCTGCCTCGTGACCGACTACTATATACTTACTCACTTTGTTTCTTACTCGATCATCCCAACGACAAGAGGCTCGAAAGTGAATCATCACGCGCTTACTTATCTATATACACGCGCGCTCTTGAAGGAAGGAAAAAGACTTACACTGCGAGTAATGGATGCGCCGTTGGTTAAACTACATGTATGGATAAAAACAAGCGCTTTGCGTGCGCTAGCGCGTGTGTATACACGATGTGTATGTACCTACGGAAGATTTGTCGGGTTTCACTTCCTCCTCGAGTACATAATATATACCCGTGCATGACGCTCTAGTGTGTGTTTTACGAGATTAAACCTTTTTAGATGTGTTGTGTACACGTGATCACAATTAAGGCCGATGGAAAATCCAGCGAAGCTCTTGTGTTGCCTGTATTGTATACACACGCGTATTTTCCATTCATCCCGATCATACGTATACTCTTCCTTCTTTTATTTCTCCCTCCCATCGGTCGTAAACAACTATTTTTCCTCTCTCTATGCGAAGCAAGGCTGCACTCGTGGTTGTCGGAAGATACGGCTCTTATTTCCCCTCCGGGGGCAAGTGACGTGTATATATAAAGTAGAAAGAGCTGGGCGGGAGGGGGGGGGGGAGAAAGACACGCGTGTACAGTTTAACCCGTTAAATTTAGCCTTGGGTCTGCTATTTTCATCAGCGGAGCGCAAGTGGGCGTCGTCGTCCGAAGCGGTCGGACGGGAAAATCAAGCGCTCGGTTGACAAAAAGAAAAAAAAAAAAAAAAAAAAAAGGTTGAACGAACCGTATGTGTACAGCAGCAAAGACATGCAGATGCGCGTACGAGAAATAATTACTACTTAATTGTTGGCATGTGTTTTTGTTTATTATATTCATATGGATGCACCACATAGGATCGGAGTGCAAACTATACGCTTGATTGCAACACTTGTACTTGTATATTATACAGTACTCTGCGGCTATTATATCATTGACAAGTCCCTGCGCAGTACGTAATACAAGGAGGAGCTAGTACTTTTCGTTTTTTTATTGCTGTTCCACTAGAGATGAAAAGGAAAAATAATTTTTTTTTTTTTTTTTTCAAAGACGTGGGTTTACATTCCTTGAACTGTGTGAAATTCACCAGCATTACATTGTGAAAAAGAGACGTCAGTTATGCGTTTTGCCGAGCCAAAGAGAAGCTACAGTGAGTATGCGTACAAGTAAAAACGCCGACGACATTCCTTAACGAAAAATCAACGCTCCGTTCGAGCGACGGCACTTAACGCGCCAAGAGAGAGAGAGAGAGAGAGAGCGCAATGCCGGCAAAAAACGACCATCATCTACAAGCTATCGACGCGCAACAACGTCCACACGTGTAAACGTCCATTAAAGAGCTCGTTAAACTTCCCGTCCTCTTCCCCTCGCGATGATTTTTCACGAATATGCGGGCACCTATATCTGTCTCGAGGTACGCTATCCATACGCGGTGGCTCTCTCCCGGTTGTCGGAAGCTCGTCTTCCGTTCATTACACGCCTCTCGATAAACATCTCTTGTGCGTTTACGCAGCGCGTGTATACGCGCATATACCCACATGGTCGTCGCTTGTATGGTATAATGCAGGGAATTAATGCTCGCGAACCGCGGCCTCGATGCCTCTTCTCGGTCGAGCTTTTTTTTTTTCTTTCTCCTCTTCCTCATCGAGGGTGCATGGCCATTGTCTGCGTACGCATATACGGGTATATTTATATATACGCCTGGGGCATCGGTGTATAGAGGCTGCATTACGTTTATGCGGATACACCATTACGTTAATCATGCACTGGTTTTGTACGCATTTTATTGCATCTGTGTATGTTGGATTCATTTTTAACCTCGACGTTTCTCTACGTTTTTCTGTATTCCTCACGGTGGAAGGTATCGCGATTGATATCAGCGCCTTTTTTTCATTGGAATTTTTGTATTTCATTAACAAACAACGCGTCAAAAACATTTTTTTTTTTTTTTTTTTTTTGTGAATTCACAAGGAGTATAGTTCACTTTTACACTATGGTTACAGGGTGAAAACCAATACGGTATAAGGATGTTCAATCAAGATACGACATTTAAACATCCGAAGGTGAAAGAATTAATAAAAAAAAAAGTCAGAAAATACAAATTGCAAATCTCGTCTTTGATTCCAAATTATTTTCAATCGATGACATCGTATCACGTGTCAGAAGAACATCCCAAACTGTGGACCACCTGCACTCGGCTGTAATATTCTCTATAGACATCTTAATGATCTAAACGCCGATTGTCAAACTGTCGATTAACTTTTCTCCAAAATACACGTCGTATACGCGCGTGCGTTGGTATATAAAACGATTTGACTGAATCACCCTTCGAATAAAAAGGTTTGACGCCTGTCATAAAATCCACCTAAAACCACGGGCACTTATACGGGTATTGTATACGCAAAGAGATAAAGGGCGAGAGCGCACCCATATACCTGTACCGTATATATAAAAGCTCGGCAAGAGGAAAGGAAAAAAAAAAAAAAAAAAAAAATGTAGTCTGGCGAGTGTACACGCATCCACGTGTGCGCGTGCATATACAATCGACTGGATGGATGGGCCCCCTGATGAACCACGTGCGAGCACGTCGGTTTTTATATAGAAGGTATATAGGACAAAGGGAAGCATCGGGATACGCCTCCGAGCAGACATGCACTTGGTACTTTTTTTTATCCTTCTTTCCGGCACTCTGATGCCAGTGCCATGTTTTCGGTCCCCTTTCACAGTCTAAAAACACGTTTTTACAAGTATACAAATATTTTATACTTATCCCTGTGATGCTTCGTGACCCTACTTCAGAGTTTAAGGGCACGTGTGCTCCTTTTTTTGTTCCAACTTTTCAGTCAACTCTGTATTCGTATTGTATACCGCATGATGGGGCGTGGGTCTCAATTAGCAAGCAAACGTCCTTCCCCTTGCCGATGATCTCGTGCAGGTTTATTTTATTCTTTTTGGACGGATCGACCTTCACCCGATGCTTGTACAACCTCCTACGCATAGTTTCCAAGCCTAACTTATAGCTTCTTTGGTGTAAAATGCACGTGTACATACCTGACGGGTTTCGAAAGAATCGAGTATACAATTTCTCGGGGAGCGTGTATACTTAATTTTAATAAAAAGGCAGACTGTCGTGCAAACAACCTACCCCGGAGGCGCGACTTTTAACGCCTCCCGGAGTAAAACCCTCGTAAAGAGCGAAAAACATCCAGCCGGCACGCGCAAATGATCATTGTTATCTGCCGGCACTTCTGCAACCGTATTACGTGACGGCAGGGCAATAATAGTTTTCTCCCCCTCTCTCGCCGGTGCCAAAGCGTGTAATTGCGTTCGCCGACGCCGGAGGGCCCGTAACGACAAAGTCACAAAAGTCACAGAGTTGGATTGACGAAGCTGCAGGTGGTAACGGCGGTGATGACCAGGAGGCGACTGCACCAGACCGGCCGATGAGGGATCGATTAGCTCGCCATGCCCAAAGATTATCGTTGCTTCTCGCTTCCGCGATGTCTCGCCTGTTGCGTAAGGCTCTCTCTTTTTTTTTCTCTCGTTGCTATATGTATATAAATATATATATATCGGATGGACATGTATTTTTAACTCTCGCGTTGTTCGCCCAGCACCGTCAGATATAGAGCGAGAGAGAGATATATATATATATATATATATATACATCGATATCTTACATGCGGTGTAATCACCGATGCACGCGAGCGCCAACTTTCTTTTTCCCTTTTACAAAATTTTTAGACAAAAGACTTCACCTCCGTTAACGTGTTCGCGAGCCATTTGTGCCTCCCGTGAGTACATAATACACGGAAAATTTAGCGTACCACCGAGAATACACATCGTTGTACCCGCGATATCAGCGGAAAGGTAATCGCTAGTGAATCATATCCTATTAGCCCAACTCTATTCCTCCCCCCCGGTATATGGTAAACGACCGCAGTCTAGACGACTCTGGGTGGGCGTGGTGGGTGATAAATTTCGGCCCACCGCCTATATGATATATACCTCCCAACACTTGCCCCCTTGTTGAAGGAAAAAAAAAAAAAAAAAAAAAAAAAGGAACTTGCAGGGATCATAATTTTCCATCCATACCGATGAAACGTTTTTTCGTAAAACAAATCACTCCGCGCCAATTGTACACTCATGGTTTGAAAAAAATGTTCTCCGGTTTCAGGTTCAACCCGTGGCCGAGTTGTCGGAGTTGTCCAGGCGTTGCGGCACCGACGGCCAAAAAGTCGAGCTGGGCCCGGCCAACATACGAGGCGGCACCCTCCGACGTTCCGGCAGTTTGCGCTTCCACACAAACAGGGTGAGCATTACGACACTTGATGATTGTATCTCACGTACAACCTACAATGCATACAGACCACCAACTCCCTATTGGCGCACATACCATGACACGTGTACATATATAGGATTAAGTGTTTTGCGTTAAGTTTCCGGGAACGTGATAAATATTTTACTGCAGCTCCACGGATGAACGACGCGGTCAAATTACACCAGTGTTCCCCGTCATTCATCACGGCACCGTGATATAAATAGGTACACATGCAGCGAGAGGTCGCATCGTACATTATAGACCAAAGTGTATATAAATATACTTATATTCCACAGCAAAGACGCGCCCAAAGAATTTGGTGGCTCTCCCCCGGCGCTCTGGGTAATGTAATATACTAACGGCCCCACCTCGCGCGTTTAATTGCCCAGATAAGCCGAGAAATTGTACCGTTTTCCCGTGTAAATCCCCGATAAAGTAGCAATATACACCTGAATGCAATGAATTAGGTATATGTATAACAACGGGAGACTTTTCCCCATGGGATGCGTGAAAAATGGGACAAAAAGGAACATTCGCGTGTTTTAGGTATCCCATTTATCCGAGCGACGCGTGCGTGCGTATATACAGTGTTTGCCGATTGCTCCATCTGCATCACTGTTGACCCGATTGTAAGTATACATGATTATGACGCTGTACGAGTTGTGATGGAACGACGCGTCAATTTGGCCCAAAAATCACGCTCCACCACAGATATGGTATTTCTTTTTCTTTTTTTTTCTCAATGCGCGCTTCGGATTGAAATGATCTATATATATATATACATAAATGTCAGTGCAAGAAACTTATGTAGGTGATGCATCCGACTCTGACGTACACGGCCGCACATGGTAATAAAATATATTACGTAGGACACACGTGATACGTATAATATATATTATACGGTATATTGACACACGGGCCCATCCTGGAAGAATCGCGTCGTCGTCTCGGTCCCCTCTTCTCCCATTCGCGGGATCAGCTGTGCGCGGTGGACGTGAGAGACCGCGGCGTGAGAAGCTGCATGCCCATGAGCTCTCGAGACGCGCGAGCGAGTGCACTTATATACATATGTCCTTACAATGGGGACGGGGGATGAACACTTACTCTTGGCGTTGCCCTATGTGTATTATGTATATATACATGCACACTTTGCTCCGATGATGGGTCGAGTGGTCCCGCAGCGACACGGCCGCATGTGTTCCAAGAGAACACGGGCCGACAAAACACGAGGAGACTAAGCAGATGCCGTACGTGTGTATGTGTGCTGTGGTGACGCTTGTATGGATGATATGCTGGGAGAGGGGCGTGTCGTAGAACACCGACCCCTCCGCGTATATATTACGACATATATCTACCACGTGACGTGCACGATATACACCAACATTTAAATACTGCGACGAGCCGGTGTATCGAAGGGGAAAAAAGAAACACAAGAGATGTGTATACACTCGGGGCTTTTTTTTCTCGCGCTCAAATACTATAGACAATATCCATTTTGTTTCAGTGATTCTCGTGTTGTATTATACGCAAAGACGATGATTTATATAAGTATACACCACCCGAGGAGGCGAAAAATTCAAATGACGCTCATCTTGTATATAACATATATGTGGCCGTGCGGAAAAGTAAGGCAACGTAACAGTACCTATATATATATATTATACTTATGTGCACACCGGGTGCAGGTACCTATATAGTACCCTTGAACGCTCGACACTCGTGAGTGAAAAAAAAACCAAAGTGGCCTTTTTTTCCGAACCCTACGAAGATTGCGAAAGAACGTGCGCGCACTTGGCTCCCGCAGAAGAATAAAGAAAAAGGAGATGGGATGAAATAAAAAAAAAACAGAAGCGTGCGCTCAGGTGTAAAGATACAGATAGCGATGGAGGGGGGGGGGAGGGAAGAAGAGGCGCCAAGAGAGCAAAGAAAGGTGTACCCATCACCTATCTGTGTGTGTTGTTGTTGCTTCCGCCCACAATCAGAGTTTCTTTCCTTCATTTTACCTGATAGGTAACGTTTAGTCGTTATACGTATATAGCATCCGGCCACCTTATTGTGGCGCGTATACGTATATATTAGCATGGTAACGGTATATTATACGCGTACACCTCGCCGTTCCCGTGTTCCTTCATACACGATATAATACATATATCGCACGCTCGCTTTCTACCTCTCATCCTTCCTTTTGCATAAACATATGGTTCACCAATATGCGTGTAAATAATTTACAATGTATAATATACATATACCAACGGTTAGCCGAGAAAACATCCTCAAAGTTGTCCGCGTTGGCACGCGCGGCGCTAATCAGTGTGTAAATGTATGCACGAGCGATAAGTGCCCTGCACGTTACCGAAATACCTTTGATGATGGCCGTACTACTTAAGACACGCGAGTGGAGAGAGGAGATTTTTTTGGCACAAAGCACACCAATCACTGTGATCTTCAATTGTAGTGCGGGGGGTGTAAAATCCGTGACGAAAATTAATTAAAAACGTGGGTATAATGCTCGTAATGCACGCATGTGCAGGTTGTAGATTTAAAAGCACTCCCAAGGTGAATCATCGAAAAAGCTGAGCCTCGAATGCCGGAGAGATAAGAGTGATATTTACACACTCGTGGGCGCTGTGTATCCCAATGGGTACACCTATACCCACGTGTCGTATCAGTCTCGTTGGAGCCAATTGGCAATCGACCCCCTTTCGCGTCTGTTGTATACCTGTAGTATAAGTACGACGCTTTGTAGCGCGTTACGAGGAGTCGAGGTCACCGCGGCTCCCTTCCCCCCCCCCAACCCTCTTTTTCCTACGTTCCTCGACACCAAGGCGCAAATTTATCGGTGGACTAGATTTGAAAATTTTGGCGAGCTTTCGACGTGATACACAACAATGTACCGCGCCGCGCTCTCGTTATCAGAACGTTCGTGCTGGCATTTAATGAATGAATTCAAAAGTAAAAGTTGCCGTCTGGTTTTTTTTTTTTTTTTTTTTTTTTTTTTTTTTTGCTGCTGCGAGCGCGACGGTTCAATCAAGGCCAGCGTCAACGGTGTTCGTTGGTAAATTGAATGGATCACGCGTCAGATAAAACGTATGACCTTTTCATCAAAAGCTTTGGGTGCTCCTTTTGTATACATTCGTCATTGTTTCTGTTATTTGGTCAATACCTTTTTTTTTTTCCTTCCTTGATGTTTCGATGACACGTCAGTTATTCCGTGAAACACCTTAGTTGTTTTTTTTCTCTTCACTTCGGGAATTGGCGAATCATAAATTTTTCCATCCGGTCTTTGAGCTTTCGTTTACATCGTTGCGATGCCCACGGGATGCATCTGTATACGCGTTTTCTTTTTCTATCTACGAATTATTTTCTTCCGCTCTTTCAAACACGGAGCTTTATGGTACAGCCGAGGACCGAAGCATTCCGGATTAAGAGTACAACTCTTAGGTTTAGTTGGTTGCAAAGAAAGTCCAATCACCTAAGTAAAGACACGTTGTTTCCGGAGCGATTTGCGCGCGAAACAAATATGAGATAACATTTTCTTTGCCTCAACCATACAAACCGCGCAAGATGACGTAAGCTCGATTTACATTGCGTGTATATATAATTGCTGATACGCGTTGGTACAATGTATATAATATATATATCGTACACACCAACCAGCAGCTCTCCCACCGCTCATTTATAACGCACACTGCGCACAACATTACCCCCCGCACCATAGCTCGTTGTTACTCGACCCGCGAGCTAATATAATTACTTCGTATAATATATATCATGATACACGGTCTTCCCCTCTCGGTATTCCTTTCAATTTCCGCGAAAGCGTATAATACAGCAGTATAGCTGAAAATTTTCCCTCGCTCTCACTTACCCGCACACACACACGAGTACATATATATATTATGCAGGAAGCGTACCTATATTTTACAACCGGACAAGTATCCATCAAATACCGATCTCGCCGGTAAATCGGTCGAGCCCATCAGGACTCACGTATAGCGTACACGTGTAGGCACTTTTCTTTTATCCCCCGTACGACTTTTCCAGCGTCATCGGCAGCACTTGGCCTTCGGTTGCGGGACGTCCCGTTACAAAAGGTATACTTGCGAAACGCGCCTTCCTCCCTCGAGAGAGCCAACACTCGTCACACACGGCGCGATAAGCCGAGAACGGGTTTGTGTACACGCGTGTACGCGTACATACATATATACGTATGAGACGGAAGGCTGCTGGCTGTAGCAGAGTATATAATTATATACACACACGTGGTATAGCGGAGAGTAGCGTTAAGATTCTCAATGTCGAGCGAAAGGGGCGGAGGCTCTCCCGCTGAATTCCCGCTTCGATACCGGTTTTCTCTATACCCGGCCACATGTATATCACGCTCGCGTAACATAGGCAACCCACGTATACGCTTATCGGTATACACCATGCATTGCCATGTATACATGTATACGTGATGTAAGAGAGAAAGAGAACTCGGCGCGCACATTTTCACGGGGTCGACGACGTAACCCGAGAACGCAGGCATACCTATATACCTGCAGATGCTGAAACACATATATATCATTATATACCTATACCTGTGTTTTGTATGGATGCATATTATACCCTCTTTGCGCATCATGCAACTCTTCCTACGAATCTTTAACCCACCCCTCCTTTTGCATTACGATTGTTTGTATTATGCTCTATACATGGTATATGATAATACAACCTCTAAAATAATGCCGGTATGGATTTAATTTAGCGTGTATGTATGTATAATATATTGTGTTCCATGCAGCGTGTGAATTGCGATAACAGTGTATTATATGCGTGTACAGGTGTTGCGTTGCAGCTTTTCGCCAAACATATTGTTATGCAATTATCTGGGAGTTTACGTATACGTATAGGGTACATATTAGGTATGCACCCTCGATAATACAGGTCCGCGCATTAGATAGGGGGGGGGGGGAATTTATCGCTCGGCCTCGTTCGCCGTGAAAACGTGTTCCGCACATTTCAGGAGCGAAAAATCGTGATCGGTAGGATATAAGTAAGCACGTGAAACCCATCACCTGCCGCGAACGCACCGCAAAGCCCCATTGTATACTCCCCGTGACTTTGCTTCTAGGACTCTCATTTATTCATTTTCTTATTTTTTTTTTTTTTCTTCTCACACGTGCATCACCGGTGTACTTCACCATCACGAGCCAACGCGACTGCTAACTCTGTAACCCAGAAATCGCACCGGCACGCGATATCCGAGCGAAAGTCTTCCACCCCATCCCCCTTCGAAAAAGCAATAAACAGTGATGCGTGATATATAGTGTACCGATCGCGTGTCCGTCTGTACGTGCATGCAGTTCGACGCCCCCTAACTCCTATCAGCCGTACTGTAAAAAGAAAGGGGGAACCCTGTCGGTGGCAATACTCACACATCGGGGGCGCCCCGAACTAGTGTCGTCGCCGTAGTGTTGCCGATTTTCTCGAATTGCACGGGCATCATCCTATATATAAAGGGGAGCTGCATTTTAGCGTATTTATCTATATGTATTGTGTGCGGCGTAGGAGAGCGATGGCTGTGCAATTAGAGGGATAGATGCTGCTGTCTCGTGCTGCCGATTTCGTGGGATCGGGGTCGATTGGGAAACAGCGGCCAAGGGGGGCCCTCCTCTCTGTGTTGGTTGTTGCTGGCGCGCGTCATTTGTATCGTTGGACCAGCTTTGACGGGTCTTGTATTACTGTGCCCCCCCCTATCAGTATACATATACAGTTCTTTGCTCAAGATTTTAGATTGGAGGGAGATTTATCGGCGTCGTCGACTAAATATGTGTGTATATACGTGTATATGCGAACGTGGGGCTGTTGTAACGCCGGTCTTGCGACTCGAGTCGGCTGATTTTCTTTTTTTTTTTTCGCTGCGTTTCTGTAGGTATACTATTATTAGTTGCTTTGTCTTTGGCCGCGTTTCTCGCTTGCATTTGAGCTACTGCGCTGGAAAAAGAAAAAAAAAACCTATCAACGCGTCACGTTGATTTTTTTGCTAACGCGATCGTTAAACCGTGACTTGAAATTACAAAAAACGCGCAAAAAATCGGTACACATGTGTCAGCTCGTACAGTGATATTTGCTCCGATTTACTACCAATAGATAGGCGCGTCACTTTTTTGTTTCCCTATCCCGTATACGCACTTTCCGTTCCGCTTCGATTCGGTCCCCCGCTTCGAGCCTGGATGAACTTCTATTCGCATCTCATCTCCTCTATATATACGTACCTACTCGTAATACATCTTCTTCTGATGTGCTTCGAGTGCACGCAAACCACTCCCGCGCCCTTCTTTTCCTTTCTCTTTTGTCAAAGCGCTAGCTTGCGAGTTATATATATACATATACATACTTTTATGCATAGGTACCTTTAAAAGCTTGTGAATGCATATCCGTGGCGGCGAACCACAGGGGGGGAGATAAAAATCGGCTCACAATTAGTCGGTGTGTATGTATATGTACCTACTCTAGCCGCTTCTTTTTTTCCATTTGTGCCGACTGTTGTGTGCCTGTGCGATCGATAGGATTTACTGCTCGAGTGACCGGCGTGCTCTGATGTACTCTGCCAAGTCACATGTTCCCTCGTTCCTTTCCCCCCTTTTCTTAGGTGACGAACGCGTATTGTTATATATGCGCTCGCTGGCTTGTTGAGTCTTTCGGGAAAAGGTTATTGCTCCCTCCTGTAGTAGCTGATGCGAAAATGATTGAGTCTCGCGCTGGAAAATTTTGCCTCTTACGTATTGTAGGGTTGAAACTTGAATCGTTCCGATTGAATGATCATGACGCAAGAGCTGTGACTTTTGTTCTCTCAATAATCATTGTGCGGGTTTATTGAATTATCCATATGATTCGTTGTCTAGTTCACGTACTCGAGAAGAAAGTATTGTTACAAACGAATCTTTATCATTGCTTTGATTACGTCCAGTTTCATTGTGATTTTATTGAATTTCCAAACTGTGTTCGGCAAGAAAAATCTCAAGACTTTGTTTTACACGGTAATGGCCGGTACTCCAGGGATCCTTATAAATCCCTGCTTTGCCGAGCATGGATAAAACACCTTATCAGCAGCAGCAGTCGCTAAAATTGGTTTCTTCATTACCACCAGCTCATCGATTTGCTCGCACGGTAAGCTTGCTCGTACCGATCCACGATAACACCCACGTCAAAGGAATTTACAGCAATAATACTCCGGTGGAGTAACAGGTGAAATTTTGCAAATTAAATTGCATAGGACGATTGGGACTTGATTGAGAAACTTTGCGGTCTTAAAATTACATTTTTATATCCCCTTTCCCCCTTACTTTATCTTAAGAACCAATCGAAATTGGTGTTCGAGTTTTTATGATAAATTTTTTGCCATTTGCGCGTTTCATGACAAAAAGTAAAAACAGGACAACAACAAAGACAAAAAGAAATACTTGCTACTTGGGAGTTGCGCAAACCCTGTATTTCTCGGCGTGTACATAATATAACGACGACTGTATGCAAATCGGATTAGCTGGTGTATATATACTTATTACCTACCCGTGTAGTTTCGCGTGCAAGATAGCACCTATTGGTGCCTATTGTGTAAACGTGTACGTATATGTACGATTATCCAACAGGTTTGCCGTTGTTCGTAGCATTGTGGTGTTGGTTGGGGGAGGCAAGGGGGTAATTTTGTTTATTCGCTCGGCCACAATGGACGCGCACAGCCTCTCCGTGAGTCGATCAAGGCCGGCTGCTCTCCTCCGTGTAGAAGACTTTTATTGGAATTGCACGCGACAGGTATATATACATATGTATATTTCCCTCCTCCTTGCATTGTGAGGGAATAATGTACCCTAGTGTGCTACTGTGTCAGAAAGTCGGCGCACACGGATTTTCGAAACCAATGGGAATCGCGAGGATTGCAAAAATACCTGCAACAACGATATCGATGCAAAAAATATGGCACTCGGTGATGCAGTGGCGTCGAAAACTGCCTACGGGCTATCGCATTCCTCCCCCTCATACCCGAGCAAAATGTCATTAATCGCATATTAATGGGCGTTACTCGCAGCCGCAAATAATATGTATTTCGCGAGTAAGCCGTAATTAAGTTGATCCCTCAACCTTCACTACCGCTGTATAGCCACCATCTGCAGTCTAACGTGTATATATAATAACGGCTACATTATGCAAAAAAAAAAGGAGCTCACTTTTCCATTTTTTCCATCGCGTGAATAATATTATAAGCGAGGGATTAATGAACGGGGAGTGAATATGTGTGTACTGTACCATGCGGGCACCTGCGCGAGTTTGATTTGTGCAAGAGATCGGAAACGCTCAGGCGCCTGCTGCGGTAATTAATTTTGCAAATAGTCGGCTCGGCTCACTGCGCTGGCGCGTACATATATAATGGTCATTTGTCATGCGAAAATAAAAAGTATACGTCGTTTGTATGGTGTAGCGAAGTGGTGTCAGATTTGAGAGGGTACGGCTCTTCGGAATTTTTCGTTCATACTATTTCGTTCAAAATAAAGTGCAATTAAAGCTCTCAGTACCTATAATTGTATGAGAATTTTTTTTTAGAAATTGAACAAAATTTATTCAAGGTGGGTACTAAATGTATCAGAAAACTTTGGTATGCTCGAAAAAGAAGGTGTTGTATCTCAATTGTTTACCCGCGAATTTACTCATATGTTCCCTGTGGCATGTGAAAGATGAAAATCTTGGGGCCGAAGGCGGGTGTCTCGAAGTACAATTTAAAAAATATAATAATACGAGACACCTAACCATATTGGGTATTTTAATGGCACTCTGTCAACGTATAGGTACAATAGGTCCTTAAAATATATCTATCCTTGATAACACCAATAATGATAAATATATATCCATACGTATAGCACTTGATCCTGGTGTTTGCGGGTGTATCTAAAAACACATTGTACAATGTAAGCAAATTTTTTTGAACAAAATCACTATCCGATTGGATGTATTATTAACTCTCGCGATAAATATTTTAATCATGGGACACTAAAGCTTTGCCAAATGCAACGTAATGTTTTTAAGTCAGGATCAAGACAACAATTTTTTGCACCCTCCCATCTCCTGACGTATCTCGTTGGCAATTTGAGCCTCGGACATATAAATTCTCTGGCAATTTTTTGCAATCCCCGCGCACACGAGATCCGGTTGGGGAAGAATATATACATTTGTTTGCAGATGATTGTTATTTACAGTGTTTGGAAATAACCTTTTTTTTTTTTTTTTTTTTTTTTTTTTTTTTTTTTATACATACGTACAAACGCAAACAGTGTGGCAGAGATACAATACATGACATTACTTGCATCGCAATGAGAAAACTCGTTGCTGGGAATCCCACCGCGGATACACGCGATATTTTGCGGGCAAATATAATTCAACAAGTCTCTCTTTTTCTTTTTCGCGCATGACACCCAGTGTTTTTCCCCGCCGCGAATGGCACGAGTACATATTTATATATTCCCAGGCGATATTGCACGCGTATATGGGTGCTCCTAAGCCCCACTTGTTTCGGGCATGAAAAAAAAAAAAAAAAAAGTTACACGTACGAGAAGAAAAGACCTTTCACAACAATTTCGTTCCCACATATACACGCGCAGCCCGTAACGACGGCCTCGTAAATCCTCATTTAACCGATAGGCTATACACACACATACATATACATATATACGTGTATAAGAAAGTGGCGAATTAAACGAAAGCTAAAAGCCCGGCTCTGATGGGCTCTCTCTTTCTTTCGCGTGCACCCACACACTCACGTATACATAACATAACTTGAGAAAGAAGGCCAAGGATCGCCTAATTCAATTTTAGCGACACGCCACGACGACGATGAGGAGGAGGACAAAAATAGTGGAGTAAAAAAAAATAAGGGAGAGTTTTCTCGTATATAGGGGGGGGGCTTATGATCGGTCCCCTTTGACAAGAATCGAAGATCACGAGCCGACGTGACTCACGTGAGCTCGTATATGCGCCATGTACGTGTAGGTATAATTGTATTCCGAAACAACGAAAGCTACGGCAGCAGCCACCGGTGGAAACAAAAGCAGGAGACCGAGAGAGGACAGTCGATGACGTCAGGCCATTGCTTCTCTTTCTCTATTATTTAGATAATAAAGATGCTGGATGTATGAAAAAAAAAAAAAAAAAAAAAGAAAAAATGCAAAGTCGCCCGCCAACCTACGTCGGTTCTCTTCTGCTTTGGTCTGATATGAATATGCGAGACTATTGTCCATATTTATGGTGGTATAAGTCTCGCTCAGCTGTGTATACATTACTACACCTCTTCCGTCTCTGTATACGGCTGATGGTGCCTATATATAAGTGCGCCTCTAGGCCCCTCTCGTGTGCTTACATTGCATGTAAGTATATATGTATAGTTTTCGCAGTGTCGCTGCCCGATGATTTTTACACCTACATCCTACGTGACTATGGGGCCTGTTTTTTTTTTCTCCTTTTTTTTTCCTAAATCTGACCTGTAAATCACGAGCGTGCGAGGCGTTAGTTTCTCGCCGCCGCGCGAGTTATTGTTGAATATGTACACACAGGCACTGAACAGAGTCTCTTGGCGCGTCGCTTTTACGACTTGTGGCTTTCGCAATTCAAATATTGTCAAAGACGTGATTTTTTTTTTTTTTTTTCCAATTGACTGGTATATACGGTACTGACACAATTATACAGCATATATCGTGACTGGTGCATTTTGTTTGCAAAGTAATCGTAAAAATTAATCCTTAACCGTGTACTCGATTAGTACGTTTTCTTCTGAAAAATAAATAAAAAGCAATTGCACTACTTAAACCTCCGCTCCTTGTCGAGACCACACGCATTTATGGTGTGGTATAATTTACACGATTACGGCCGATCTATTTCGAAAAAGGCAAAGCAAACAGTTTTGTATTATGCGTATAACACAGCTTACGTATATTATACGAGTCATCGTAGTCGCAGTATGGAGTGAAAAATTGGTCGATTAAACGGCGACGCTGCCCATCGTTTTCCTTTCGTCGCTGCCCGTTTGTATAATCGCTTATGTACCCACGCGAGCCTACTTAACAATATGTTTCTCCTAATCTCTCCTCTCCCCTCTTCTTCGACCTTCATGTGCTTGTATGGGTGTTATTATAATATATTATATAGGCACAGTTGCCTCGTGCGTATAATGACCATACTGTGTTTCGTGTAATACCACAAAATGGCAAAAATATCCGAAAAGTTTTGGCAAATACTCTTGTTGTACAGTCACATATATACTAATCATCACGAATCAGGATGAATATTATATAGTCTCGTATATATACGTAGCTCAGAGATGACCTATCGGTATAATATATTATGTACGCATCTTATCTGAACGCGCTTCGTTTGGACCTAATGCCTTTTCGTTGTTGCGCTTTGGGCGACATGTGTGGCGCGTACATATAATAAATATACACAAAATCCGGGCGCTTGGCGAAGATTACGCGCATGATTAATTTATTACGTTTAGATAAGACGGAGGTGCGTACAAGATTGTACAAGTATCCCTCCGTTGACAAGTGTGCGACACGTCGACCGATTTTTTTTTTATTAAATCCCTGGCTGGTTTCGAGCTGTTGGATTGCATCGCATTAATTTTTCCGCGATGAAAAATCCTTGCAGATTACGTGCTGTTTGTTTTGTGGATTCTAGAAAAGCGTTGCGTTATAGTAAATGGCCATTGACAGCGGAAATTTACAAATGGCATATCCACACTTGAAAATTTTCTTACAGGGACAAACAATTTTTTATTCTCATTTTTTTTTCACCACGTACGAAGGTCTAAATCTGCCGCTTTGGATTTATGAAAATACCCAGAGTGTTTATTACGCAGCTCGGTAAATTTCCATTTTTACATCGCGCGCCGAAAATTTCTTGTACCGATCAGCGCAAGGGCCCATAAAAATGCATCACGACGGTTCCTCTCACGCAGCCATACACGTGCGGCTAAAACAGTGTACCGAGACTGGATTTAAAAAAGTACGATTATATCGAGGTACGACAATAAAATCTTGGAAAACCGATGGAAAACCACTACTTGACAGTAGTAAGCATAGGTACGTCCGATTCACATAAAGGACGTAAACATTGTCCCGTCGGACTTCAGTGTATGCATATACATATACAACATTAAACGGAGACACTGCCAATCGACGTAACGCGACTCGCGAGCCGAGGCGGGGGTGGTCAGCGGCCGCTTTCACCGTCGTTAAAAATTAATCCTTGACTGAATTACACGAGCATCGAGCGCGACGTGTACACGCATACGCCATAAATTTACATTCACGTCCGCGAAGTGAAACAGTTGACGCGTACAAATACACGCCCACTAGTTGCGCGGAAAAGGGTATATATATAAATATATATCTATATTTTTTTATATTTATTGCGTGCGCTTGAAAGAGCGCTCTCCGCGCGTGCCTCGCAATTGGCTTGTTTCGAGCGATGATGCGACGACCAGTTGAAAGAAACAGCACGTACCATGTGCTTACACGTTTATTACGTGTATGTATACAAATGCATATGGCATAAGAGAGACTAAACGCGAGTGTCGCGATTCTGCTAACGAAGCGCGGTGATACAACAGACCGCGTAATTAGCGGAGCAGCTTGAGTGTATAAGCTTTCACGCGTGTAACAAGTAAAAAAAAAAAAAACAACGGATGTCACGAGAGAGGGAGCGCAAACGACTCTCTTTGATCCGCAGTGGTCGAGCGTTTAATCCGCACACGCGAGCATGAGGGGAATAAAGTGGGATTTGCCGGGTGGCGCGTATATACACCTTATGGCAAAAACTCCCCCGCAGAATTAACGCTATGTAGGTATAACTTTGTAACCTTGGGACCGAATTTTCATGCGAGTACGAGCGAAACGAAAATAAAAATGACAAAGTATATTTTTGCTAAAAGTTTTTTTTTCATTTTTTATATGTTTCAGGTGAGTATATGCCGACGAAAGAGGAGTTTCCCGTGGCTCTTCTGGTCCGTAAGTCAGGACACACATTTTTGTTATTTTACGTTCCCGTGAAAACTCATTCCCACGTACAAATTTCAATGGTATACGTATATACAGCGCGCACTTTGAGCTTTCGATATTCATACCCGCGAGAAAACCCGGCAGCCTGCAGAGAGCTGATCGTGTCCCATGCACATACACATACCGATCACTTTCAATTATTCAACTCTCGCGCCATTACCTCGTGTTTTTTTTTTTTTTTTTTTCCTCCTACAACAACAGAAAAGAAAAGGTGAGCGGACGATCCCCGAAGATTAAATAGAAACTCATGCCCGCGTACGAGCAGCCGATCGAACGAGCGCTCAGTTCACACGGCAGTTTGAGTAAACGACCGCTAGATATATACGTATACTTCAACTTACCTGCACACCCACAATTTTTTTCCGCCCCCCCCCTACCCCCACCCCGTATCACCTATACACGGAGGCTATATCCTCTCGTTATTTGTCATTACGCGCGCCTGTATGATCGTTTCATCAGAGCCGATTGTGCGACCCGAGGCGGGAAATTGCCTGACCACCTTTTGGAGCCCCGTTCGTGTAATTGACACACGTACGTTTCCATTTGGCTATTGCATATCTTCATGTGTTTGCTTCTGCTCGAGTGACTCCGTGACGATGTTTTCTTACACGGTTGGCCCTTTTACCAACTTCCTTTCCTTTTTTTTGTTACACCAGCCACCTGCAGGTACTGTTGTATATCATGATAAGGTGAGTAAGTTAAAAGACATTGTACGGACTTTGTTACAACAAAAGCTAACTTTTTCGTAGAAAAGCGTTGCTCTCTGCGTGAGTTAAGCCACAGGCTCTATGCTCTATGACTATAATGTAGTTGCTCCTCGTAATTGAGTGCAATTACCCCAACAGCTTGTTGAAACCGTCTTAAACGATCATTCATCCGATCGCAATTACATGCCCCTGTTTTTGCTCGAAATCGACGTTAGAGAGTTAAAATTAGGTCGATCGCACACCATACTTGGCGTTCATACAAACACGAGATCATCGTTTCGCGCGTAAGTATACCAGCATCCCAAGCAGCTCGGAACAATAATTCATCATTTAAACGCAACAGTCACATCAAACTTTCAACGGGGGAGAAAGTGCACTACAACGTGCACCTATATGTATATGAGAGTATACGGTCATTTATCTACATGTAACTTTTTCAATTAAAGCGCCGCTTGTATTTTATGGAAAACTCTGCGCACCTCCCGAAGAGATCGTCGTGGCGCGATATAACAATGTTATCCCCGTATATACAACAGGAGGGAAAGAAAGACGGCTAGGAGGGAAATATCACCTTCTGTGCCGATACAAATAGCCATGGGAAGCCCATATTGGCTTGCCAAGCTGATTTAGGGCAGAGAAAAAAAAAAGACTATAGCCGATCAAAGATCGGATCGGTAGTATAGCCATTGGGTCGCGGTGATTAGTTTTTGCGCCAAATAACTTTCGAGGAGTGTAGGTATAGCTTGGATGTCACGGGGTCAACAATCTCAAGCGCGCGCTCGTACATAGTATAAATAGACGACGCGCCCGAGCGTTTACGCAGCGCATGTACGTGCACCTACACGTGGAAGATAGATCTGTACGGAAATTTTCTCACTCGCTGCCGTTTACAAGCGAGTAACTCTGTTTTCAGCTGCTGCCACTTTGGTCACTTTTTACCGTTTGATTGGCGGCGATAATGATACCCCCCCTCCTTGAAAATAAGACGCACGGGCTTTTACCGATTTTCTCCCCAACGTACAACGAGCTCGAAATAACCCACCTTACGGGTAGAGCATCGAGAGTTTAAAGTGAGAGAAAGAGCTTTCGTCACGCTCGCATGTGTTTAAAAGCTCCGGGTTTCACTTCCGGTCCCCCACAACTTTGACGATGACAACGCAACGGCTTTTTTTCTCAAAAACTTATTACCTCTGGCGCCTCCGCGTGCACAGTCTCTATTTTTGGGAGAAAGCTGAAATTACGAAAGGAGAAACGAAACGAAAAAAGCCCGTACGCTGAGCAGGAAGATGCTCTAACGTCAGCTCTTTTCGGTCAATCAAAGTCAATACGCATACACAGAACAAGTACAGAAAGTTTTTTTGTTTTTTTTTTTCGTGCACACAAATCATTTCGTAAGCATATCAAACCGATACGCAACAAAGTCTGTGAGCTTTTAATCGGGGTAATACACAGTTTTTGTGTAACGCGAATAATAAACGTCGTCTCATTAAAATATTGGATCGGCGTTGATCGCAGCTCTCTTGTGCGTGGAATACATTAAAAAATAATATACGTATATCAGAACCGGATCGTTCAGTCCTGCAGGCAGAGTTATAATATAAGGTGGTGTATTTATATTTTTTTTTCTCGAATACGTCCACGTCAGGCATCAAGTTGGTCTCCACCCACAACCAATAGGTCGATCGAGCTAATGTTGCGAGGCTGCAAAAAACTAGCAGTTACGAGGAGCGATTGCCGAGGCGCATGTATGTAAGCACGGAAAAGGAAGATATGTCAGAAGAGCCACGTGGAAAAACAGCCGCGTCTCGTCAATAAGGGAGCCATCGATAGAGCGATTAAGCTACACACACGCGAGGAGGGCAACCGTTGCGCGTGTTGTTACACGTCATTTGTACACGTTGCGCGATTGATTTTTCGCTCAGCTCGAAGGATATTATCCCAGGTTTCCCCGTAAATTATGACGTCGAGATATATAGCCCCAGGGTCTCCAGCGCGCGATCGTCGCGTAATGATAGACAATCGCGTGACTCGCGGGATAATGCATACTCCGAGCTGATTTTGCATTTGTCCGCGTGCATCCAACCCGCTATATGCCACTTTTTTTCTTTTTCTTTTTTCTATCTCACATCTCGCCCCATTCCGTTGTTGTTCTCGGCGCTGGAAATCCGCGCTTACTTTGCAAAACGTTTCGCGGAGAACGATCAAGATCGCCCAAGTTCTCGAAAGGACGATTATGCTCGCGACGCGCCGCGTGATGCTCCATCGGCGTACGTACTTGTGGTGGATAAACCTTTTTTTTTTTTTTTTTTTTTTTTTTTTTTTTTTTTTAATTTAAAAAACATCGTCACGAGTACAGCGGAGAAAGCGTTTCGAAACGCAAATACACGCGAGGTCTCATTATTGGCACGAACAGATCGCGGCCGTAATCAGTGATGTATACAAGAGTGAGAATACTTATTTTAAAAAAACATACCCATGGAGATAAATTTTTCGTCCTCTCCAAAATGGATCCATCGTCTCGGATGGCCACGTAGGCGAGGGACTACTGGATTTTAGTGCCTATCGCTCTATTACACACACGCGGAAGGTTGGCTTTTGCCAGTCATGTTTGTTTACCTTACAAATAGGAGCAGTTCTCCTTCTCTCTCCTCGCGGCTGGTACCCTACACTTATTTTTAAAAGCCCCCCCTCCTTCCTTCCCAACGTGACTTCCTTATATTTTTTCTTCCTCCCGTTGTTGTTGCCCTTCGAACGCGTATATATACGTAAGGCGTTTGATTAACAAACAGCTATCTTTATTTATTTATTTTTTTTTTTCCGACCGACCGCATTACGTATTGAACGCGCGAGTGATGTGAATCTCACGATAACGCACGGCACAAAGCACGCGTATCCGCTTTGAATAATATTATTGCTCGCGAAAGTATGTACCCCATCCGCGGCGTATTCAACGCGTACGCAAGCGGTATATTATACGGTTGCATAATTAATTTCGAGCGTTTATAATCCGTTCGCCCATTTAGCGGGTATTAATTTTCAGATGCTAAGAGCCCTGGCGCGTGTCTCAATTAGCGGAGGGGTCGCCGTTTCTCGAATGGTTTATGATATTATTTCAATTTTCGCGCATAAGCATATATTGTTATTTTGTACCCGTCCGAGGATGAAATATGTTGAACCACGATGATACCGATTTGCGTCTCGTTTACGTCGGGTTACGTAAATCGGTAATTTACATCCGATTTACATCCGCGTATCGCTGCCTTTGCTCTGATGAGAAAAAAAAAGCTTGATTGTACAAGTATCTACTACTTTACGTTTATTTATCGCGTCCATTGGCAGATGAATAAAAAGAGAAGATGGGCGCAAACATACCGTCTTCTCTGTATACAGCGGGATTGAATGATTGTAGTGACGCTGCGCGTTGGCATCTAGCCATAATAAACGTCTCGCGGGTCCCAAAGGCCATCCATCATCCATACGTAACAATAGCTCGATTGATCTGCCCTGCCCTTTTTTTTCTTTTCTTTTCTCGCAACGAGATGGAGTGTGTCTCGGGGGTTTATTCAATCCATTGTATCGAGTTTGCATCGTGGGCAGGTGTGGATGTGTGCACAAATGTGTCTAAAGTATTCATACGTTTAACGAAATGCCGATTTTTTTCGGTTTGCACCTTCGAGAGACAGTTTGATGATTACCCTCGATTTTTATTGGTACATCCACACGTGTGAAGTTTGCATTATACCATCCTTTTTGTGAGCACCGTGTTGTTTATTTAGCATTGGTCTCGATTTGAAAGCTTGGCGGGATCTATCGCAAGCTCTACCGATTGTGACCAAAGTTCCAATGATCGATCGCTACTCACGAGCGATAACGTCAACCTCCTGTGACTTGTACACGGCCCCGGCAATAAATTTTTACGCCCCCCCCCCCTCTTCGCGTCTCATATGTGTCGCGCTATTACGTTGCGAGTCGCAATTGTGTGAGAATGAGCCGCAGAGACGGCGAGACCGCGTGTATATATTACACACGTATAATTAAAATCGGAGCCACCCAGCCCGCCCCATCTTTTCCTCGAGGTGCGTGCACGAGTGTCTCCACGCTATGGCTCTCGAGCGAATTTTCACCCGGAACAAAAAAAAAACAACATAATAACGGGCTGTCGTGTATACCTGGAGATTTGCTCTCCGAGAGGGGCTGTTGCGTCATTTGCTCGAGCCGAGAGTTCGTAGGTCGCACGCGTGCGAGATCTCGAACGCGGGGTGGCTTTTATTTCGCAAGAATGGCTTGGGAGTCAATGGGTGGTGTCGGGTCGAGGGAAAACGAGACAACGAGGCTATGGAGATACAGATGCCGATTTTCTCTGAGATGTATACTTGTACATGTTCGGAGCTCGGTTGAGAGGGATCGGTAATTTTACGCTTTTTTGTACCATCAAATTTGCAAAAGGATATGTACGTCGGAAAAAAGATGAAAATTCATTAAAATCGGCTAAAAGGAAGGAAGGAGGGCTGCATCATCATCCAGAGAGGGAGCAATCGTTCCTCTCGCGCGCGTATGTACATATTTATACGTGGAAATGCGCGCCCACGCTACTCACGCACCCATGCGCGTACGTATACATATCCTTATAACAAGGCTCTACTTTGCTACTCCCTTTCTTTTCTATCCCTTTCTCCGGAGTAGGTATATAATAATACGCAGCACAGCAGCCAGAACAATGGACGCTGTTTGTCGTGTTTGCGCAACGCCGCCACCGCTACTTATGCGCGGCTCTGGTGCAACTGTGCTGTCTATATATATACATGTACATTTCGTTTCATTAACCCTCGTCAGCTGATGCATTCACGCCACCGAGAGACGATTGTCACTATCTTACTCGTGATGTACTTATACTTACCCGTGATTGCTCTTGTTATTATTCTGCATACTATACGTTGTAAAATATGACGATTATTGTTTGTGATTTTCATCGATTTTTTTTCTCATTGTCGGCCCTGCCTTGCTTACATACTTTTGAAATAGGGTACACCTTTCCACGTGTAGGTTTATATTGTATTTTAAATCAGATTAAATCGTGTATTTCCATTGGTCACGAAATAATAATTGTACGGTGTATTTTGCATAAATGTACATAATCGATCGCTAATGTAATTATATCGTTACGAAAGTTACCCGCCTCGGCGCCTCTTCTCCAAACTTGGATAAATTCTCGATTATTCGTCTCTAGTGTACACGAACAGGTGTGCATGAAAAAATTTATGCAAAGCGTTACAGTATACATCGGTATTGGGGAAAGAAAAAATAAATAAATAAAATTTTTATTCAAATAAGGAAAGGAATTCACAATATACATATTAATTTGTGTGTGTGTACACCTCCCGCTCATTGAAGGCCGACTTGGAGTCGACGACAAAGTTGAAAAAACAAAGCTTCATCGACGATTCGGAGTATAGGTACAGTATACAATAGATGCTTATTGACATGCTTGGCATGCACGAAACGCGCAACAACCTCCTCTTTCCTTTTACATTTTTTGATGCGCATAGGTACCAGTGGATAAGTATATAAATGCCGTCGATGAATCACACCTCCGTATAGTCCCGTACCATTCGGTCATTGTTATTTTCGCCCCGTACAACCTCGTGTTCTCACTCAAACCAGAGCTCGAAAGTTGAACTTGCAGCGCAGAGCATCGCGCAACAGTTAATTTTCATCGGATTAGTTTTTATACGCCGATTTATCGGCTCTATGATGCAGTGTCGGTGCATCATATCTTACATATGGACTCGCCTCACTAGACTCTCTCGAAATAGCAGCATCATCGTTATCATCACACGAAATACACAACTCATATGGTACGTATACACATATACATCGACGCTCCGGGCGAAGACTATGCCCTGCTTCGAAGCCTGGACGAAGACTATGCCTTTTTCCGTAGTCCGGACGAAAACTATGCCCTTTTTTCTAGTCCGTGTGAAGACTATTACATTTTTTCCGAGTCTGGACGAAGATATGGACTTTTTCTGGAGCCCGGATGAAGTACAATTCATTTAAGCTCACCTTACATTTGTGTTTTTAATTAGATATATAGTCGAATATACTTATATAGTGGTTGTTGTTTACATTTATATAAATAAAATAATACACCGTTATAAAATAATAATACAAACTCAGGAATGTTTTTATAAGCATGGTAATTTGCAATTAATGAATATGAAAGACTCTTTTATATTTTATTTCCAAATTTATTATTTTTTCTACATTTTTGTTGATTATAATAAGTAACTAATATAATTATTGTAACTTGAAGTTAAAAAATTAAAAAATTTTGTAAAATTCGTGATATAATAAAATGTAATATTCGTAAGAAAATTAAGAAAAAAGTAAACTTTTTTTTACTAATAAATGTTTGCAAGACAAACATATTTGGATTACAAAGTGTTTTTTAACACATGAATAAATTAGCAAGTTTAAATTAATTATAGTTATTGTTACATACAATTTACGGAAGCTTTAAAAAAAAAGCTCAAAAACCCCTTTTTTTCAAACACTTACCAAAACTCCAAGTACTTAAGCCGTTAGACCTACTAAAATTAACGATTACATGTTGCTTTTTTACAAAGGCGTTTGTAGATTCACGTACATGTGAATCTCGATGTGAAGATGAAACCTATTTCGGTATAAATTTATACAAAAGTATCGAGAAATCTGAAAATGTGAAATCGTTTTCAGAAGCTTCGTATTCGTGAGCTTCTTCCAGCGTACTAGTTGCTAGTAGAGAGGTTAGTAAGTGATATTGGGATGTTTTTTAATTTAGTTTTCGTCTGGACGCGAGAAAAAGGCATATTTTTAGCTCAAATTCAGAAAAATTTAATGAACCTCGTCGAAATTGCTGTAAAATTTTTTTTTTGAAGTATTGAAAATGTGCGCCATGTTAAGTTAGGTATAAAGTCACATGAAATTTATCAAGTGTTTGTTCTCAGACCAAAGTAGTAACAGACAATCCTCTTTTCATGACCAATGAGTGGACGTGACAGAATCGGTAAAATCTTTTTTGGTGCTTCTGGAAAAAAAGTAACAAAATTTCAACAAATTAACAGATAGACTAAGAAATGATGTCGTTTGCGAACCCACACTTATACGAATCTTCCAATCAAGTGGTTCCACTCGATGTAATTTACAAATAAACTTTATTAATCTTCACTTTAAATGCGGTTTAATTATTTCTGCCCGCCGAGAACGAAATTGTAAGACGCCAATGTAAAGTTGTAAAGATTTTGATCGTGTTTACAATGAATAAAGTGTCGCAAACCCCCACGATTTTGGGTGAAAAATTTCGCAAGCTCCATTGTGCGCGCATACATTACATTACGACTTTGGAATGATCGGCCCGAAAGCTGACGAGCCCAAACGAACCGGTCGAGTTTATCGTGGCCATTAATTTCCGACGTCGAAAGGGCATAGTCTTCGTTCGGGACGTCGACGTGTAAGTATGTGCAAGTACCGCAAAGAAGCGCGTTTCGCGTCTCGCGCGTGAAAGCGAGAAAAATCCATACGTCTGCGCCTCGCTAGTGTATAATCCTCGAGACGTGTTTCCCCCCCTCGGCGGAGCCCTCGCTTTTATTGTTACGCGGAAAGCTCTCCGAGAGGGAAAAACGGAAAAAATAGGAAACAAAAGCTACGACTTGCATCACGTACGCGCGGCCTTTCCAGAAATTCGTTACCGTGGAGGCTACGCTGAATCTCGTTACCATGGATTATACACTGCATGCGAGTATAAATATTGTTCGATTTATTCAGCCGCGTTGCGTTGTTTCGGTGCTGCTCTTCCACGGCACTTGTAACGTATATAAATATGGCACAGAAGCTCCCTCGTGGTCTTATGTAAACCGATTTCGATCATATGGTTACTTGTACTGTGGGAGAATGAACAAAAAAAGTCGCCGAAAAACAAGGGAGGCGGGGGGTACATCATTGTTGCGAAAATCGTTTTTCCATAAAATATATGAATCACGCGGGGACAAGACGACAACGTTCTCTCTCTTGCCGTTCCGCGCGATCTAATGCACACACGGGCTCGTTAACATCCAAAACCGAAAACAATGGGACGGCGCGTGCAGTGCACGGGAGAAGGTAGGGCCTCTCTCTCTCTCTCGCGTATACAGCGAAAAAAAAAACTCGCGAGCATATACATATACGTACTTGTGTACACGTACATACAAGAGCATCGTTAGGCAACCTGCCGATTATTACCAGCGTCGCGGAAGTCGACGATTACACAGGCGCGTGCGGGCGCGTTGGACCGAGGAAAAAAAAAAATCAACGCCCAACAGGAAGAAGAAAGACTATGAGGAAGGTAAAAAAAAAAAAAAAAAAACGAGCTCGCGACAAAGTAGCTGGCTGTTGTTGTCGATATGCGGACACTCCCATGTGGGTATCTCAGATAGAGCCTCGATGCATTAAAATACACGCCGAGATGGCAATTTTTCCCGGTTTACTTTGTCTGGAAATACATTTTTTAACTCCGGTGATTTTCTTTCCTATACGTATAAAAATCGATCTGTCGCTCATGTGTTTACTCGCTTGTACCGACGCGTATCCGGAAAAAGCTCCCGAGCCTAAAATGTTTTGATAGCCGAGAGCGCGAAGATGAAAATCTTTCCAGCCTCAAAGTCCGCGCTGGCGTCCAAGAGAGAGAGAGAGAGTGCTAAGCTCGGCGCATCGGCGGGCAGGGCCGAGAATAGCCTGACGACGGCTCGACTTCCTGGATAAGGGATGCAAGCTCACGCGGCCACAGACGCCACGGGTAATTCGGTATGTATACATACACGCGCGGACTGGAAGTCTTTTTGTCCGCGCAATGGTACATATTTATATATACGTGGTGGTATTTTCTTTTTTCTTTCTTTGGTCTTTCGTAAGATCCCGGGCCCGTGGAGCTGAAAGCTCTCCGTTACCGCGAGCTTCTCCCGTTAGTTGCAGGGCTTGCGTTCGACTATTTTCGTCTCCATTTCCCCGTATACTCCCTCCTCTACGCCTCGCGAGTTATAATGTACATACACTGTCTCTTCCTTCCTTCCTTGCCTTTTGCCGAGCGATATTCGTTTCGCCGGTGGAGCTTTTCTGCGAACACGCGCCCAACAGCTGGCTTTTGATACGTATATGCCTCCATACTCCGCGGTCGTCCCTTCGCGCTCGATCGCTTTTGCTTATGGACGTGTCGAATGAAAGCGGGGCCTTTTTTTTTCTTCCACCCAACCGTTGTACGTGTGCTCGAGGGAGGCGCATATTTTTAGAAAGTTGACGATGTACAGAAAGCTTTTCTGGCAGGCGCATCGGGGCGAGAAATTTCGTTAAAAGAAACAAAGTTATATTTCCAATATAAGCTCGAATTGAAAAGGGTGGATAATCGGTGCAGGGGAGCGATTTATTTATTTCCAAAGGCGTTTGTCATTATTACGCGAGGAGTTGTAATCCTCAATCTCTTCGATGTTTTTAAAAGTTTCAACATTATTAATCATAAATATACACGTGTACGCGGTTGATAAATTTTTCGTGCTTTGTATCAATGAAAAACAACAATTGCCTTATTCTTCGAGTACCATTCGTGCAAAAGGCACGAGTGAATCCAAAGCAACATCACCGTCCGTTACGTATAACATATACGTTTCAGTATAGTACCTACATTTACTACAAGATTGTCTAACTAATAGTACAATCGATCCCATGGAGCGGAGCTCCTGCCACACGTGAAGTAAATACATACACTTATCAATATTCCATGCAACTCACTTCGTCCGCGAGAACTCAATCATTCCCCCTCTAATATGATAGGTACAGATACGGGAAACGAGAGAAAAAGAGCGTTTCTCTCGAGGTTTATTCTACACGTTGAGCTTTGTGATTTCGCGCGTAAAAGAGCCATTTTCCGGCATGTACACACAATACACAATAACACATTTTATATACTTTGCCCGCATACAGATGTACCGCACACATACTCTTGCGGCTTTTCCTCTCTTCTCCTGAGAAAGGAAAAGTCGAGGCGTTCTCTCGACTATACACCACGTACATACCTCTACGTACACATGCATGTATGTATATGTATATTGTGCGCGCAACAATAACGACGGCGGATTGTTTGTAAAAGCCCGCGCAGGAGGCTCCATGCACCGCGAGCTGAAACCGCGGATGGACGGACGGATGGATGGATGTTGCTGCTTTTTAAAATGACGGACATCTTTTCTCTCATTACATACCTTCCCCTCTAGATTGCATTTGCCCGAGAACAACTACTCTTGTTGTACTTAGGTGTACATAAGTACACACACACACACACGTACAAAAGCTTTCACGTCGTTGTTTGTCCTCGAGTGGTGCATGTTGTTGTGACAATGGCATTACTTTTTCACAAACTTTTGCCGCAGCGCAATTACATTATACACACACATTTTCGTTCTTAGGAGGGTGGGGGAGGGGGAGTGGTGGTGAGGGAATTACAGAGTTTGCAATGTATTACTATTAAAATTGCAGGCTACACTTGGTTCTCGCTGTTGTTTGAAGAGTGACGTGTATTTCGTAACTCCCCCCCCGTAAGTACGGCGATTACTGCGTTGGAAATTATTTTGAGATGCTGACGGTAATGACGACCGCGGGGGTTTCTGTTTGGAAAAACGTGTGGATATTATATACTTGGACGGGAAAAAAGAAAAAAGAAAAGAAAGAAAAGATAATTCTCATAGAATTCAAGTGTAGCACCGTGGATGAATGCACGTAAGAAATAAACGTACAATTTCAGCGTATCGTACTCACGTGCGGGAAATTATAACGTGTATATCATACGACGATGTGTAACGAGATGTATATAGAGAAAAGGAAGGCTGTTGATCTACGAGAAAAGGATGCACACGAGTATTATCTGAGAAAGAGAGATTACGTGGCGTGTAGGTATATTCGCCAAAAAAATGAAAAATCGCAAGGGCCGTACTTTACGTAATAAAGCGCTCAAGTGCATTTTTACACATAGATGAAAGTACCTTCATGAGGATGAGTCGAACGAAGCGGTGTCGTTACGCAACGCAATGTACGCGGTGAGCTACATTCGCGTGGTTGTTTCATAAATTTTTGATGTACGTGCAGCACAAGGTATAGACGGAGCCAAGCCAAGGGAAGCTTCAACCGAGCCTACAGTGCATAATATGTGGTTCAAAGGCTCCTTGTCGTTTGAAGCTCGTGAGCCATTGTTAATGTCAAGTCTCTCGCGGGGCAGGCTGAGCATATAACTCTCACCATCCGATGGCTGACTCGTATGACGGAGAGACGAGACAACAGAAGATGTATCGTCGCCGCGTTGGATTCCAGATCGTGTAAAGTGGACCTACTCTGCGCGGTGATGCACTTTTGTGATTGGGAAATAATCTGCGGCCTCGAAGGGCTTGTACGTATATACGTACATCATACACGTTTGGATGGATGTTGCAATCGTGTGTATTAATATTTTTCGAACCGTTTGTTGCAAAAATTCTCGAGAAAATCATTTGGAATGGAGGATGAAAAATGCGCCATATTACGTGGAACCGTAATTTACGAGTTTCGCGATAATATATGCAATTACACATCAGTCGGTATAAATTAAATTTAGTAGTATCGGACGTCGTTGTTGGGCGAATATTATACATAAATATGCAAAGTAATAAGAAAGAAAAGTAAAAATGGAAATGGGTGTACAGACGTTGACATGCAGTATTACAAATTAATTCCCGCGTTCATGTGCTCGGCTATTGTGAAGTGCCGTGATCCATCTTTTTCTCCGTAAGTGTATATACGTATATATACACGCAACGTTGAGGAAAAAAAAAAAAAAAAACGAGGGATCAAGAAGGCTCCTGAATACCGAACGAGTCGCCCATTTGCATTTTCATAAGCGACTTGTGGGCACCTCTGCGGACGCAGACGCGCTCGTATGTGTTGCAATGACGAAAAATAAATACAGCAACGCCCGAGCAAGCCGGCATTGTTAGTTCGAGCCAGGAGCGCCGATAGAAAATGTATGTATACATACCCACTTCTATGTGAAACGACACTTTTGTTTTTTACCGTTGTATGAATCGTCGAAAATCCATATGTATGCGTGTACGGTCGAGGTCGAGTTTCTCAATGGCGAGGCGTTAAATTGAGCCGTACAGGTCTGCAATTGGTTTCCTGTTCCCATCCCCGACGCGAGCCTCACACGCTCTTTCTTTCCGTTCTGTACCATGGATGAAAAACGCAAAGAGGTCCATGGTACAGGGGAAATCGTCGAATCGGCGAGCGAGTTTTAGAATCGATTTCAATAAACGATTCGACTCGCGGCAAAAGAGCGAAATCACACGCGATCGAAATCGGTGAAAACGCGTGCATGATCTACTTGCTTTCGCGTCAATTGAAAGCCCGAGTTATCGAACCGAATCGTAGCATCGGCTACCGATTTTCTAGAAATCGGCAGAAGTGTATCCACCGATTCTCCACCCTCCGACTCGCTCTATTAACGAAAAAGAGAAAGAAAAAAATTGGTCTCAACAGCAGTTCGTCCATAAGCCGAAGAAAGAAGGTGACAGTGGAGGAGGAAACACGAGTCGTGGGCACTTTTCTTATATACATGCGCCTATATAGAGCCGCACCGCGTGTATATATTATAATACACTCTCCGCGTCTCTGTCTCGCTCGCGCTCCCCGCTCAAAGTCCACGCTGTGCTGCTGCTGGAGAGTAATATGGCATACGGAGGCGAGGAGCGCCGAGAGAGAAGGCGCGTGGAAACGCCAAAGGGTCGGCTCTCGCGCGACACACAGTCATCGCGGCTCCTCCGAACGCAGCAGTGCCCCACGCGCGCGCCACTACCGATCCGTTGAGGGTTAAAAATTTAAAAAAAAAAAAAAAAAAAAAAAAAAGTTTGTTTAACGACAAATGTGACCCGATAACAGGCGAATCCGCCGCAGTTCGATCGAGCGGAGGACCTGTCGCAGCTGCGCTTCCTCAACGAGTCGTCGGTGCTGCACACCCTGAGGCAACGCTACGCGAGCAATCTCATTCACACTTACGCCGGCGACAGTATGGTCGTCATCAATCCCGCGGCGCCCTTGGCCATTTACTCGGAGAAGGTGAGCGGACCTTTTTCTCGTACTCCGCACGCTCGATCATTGGAATCAAAGACTCGGGGGAGGAAAAAAAAAAAACGTTTTTTTTTTCTACCCACCGGAGAGTCGTCGCGATGCAATTGGGTCGGGAGCGTAGGATCCAAGTGAAAAAAAATGATTTTCCGTAGGTGGTCCAGATGTTCAAGGGCTGCAAGAGCGAGGACATGCCGCCGCACGTCTACGCGATGGCCCAGTCGGCCTACCGGGGCATGCTGGCCACCCGCCGCGACCACTCGCTGGTCTTCCTGGGCCGCAGCGGGAGCGGCAAGACGACGAGCTTCAAGCACGCCCTCCACTACCTCGTGCTCGCCGCCGGGGCCGTCAACAAGATCCTCACGGTCGAGAAGCTCAACGCCCTGTTCACCGTGCTCGAGTCATTCGGCAGCAGCCGCACCCACATGAACAGCAACGCCACTCGCTTCACCCAACTATTCAGCCTCGACTTTGACCAATCGGGACAGATAGCCTCGGCATCTCTCCAGGCAAGTATGCCGCGTTCCCACATGTATTCAGGGCGATTGTTGCTGACGATGGTTTTATTCGACTACCACCGTATAGGTGCTGCTGTTGGAGAAGTCGCGGATAGGCCGGCGCTTGAACGGCGATCCGACTTTCCACGCGATCTACCGGCTGTTGGCCGGGGCGGAGGGCACGCTGCGCAAGGAGTTGCACCTGACGAACCTCGTGACCGAGAGCAACAGCAACCCGTTCGTCACGCCCCTTCAGAAGCACGAGGACAAGCAGCGCGCCCAGGTCGAGTTCAATCGCGTCGTGGCGGCCTTCCGGGTGCTCGGGGTCACCGAGCAGGAGGAGCGGGCCCTGTGGTTCGTCCTGGCCGGTGTCTATCATCTGAGCTGCGCGGGTGCGGTCAAGGTGGGCACGGGTTCCCAGAGCCGCTGGCAGTTCGCGAGGGTCGAGGGTGCCGAGAAGGCGGCCAGTCTTTTGGGCACGAGTGTCGAGGAGCTGAGCAGGCTGTTGTTCTCGAGCAACGGGCCGGGCTCGGTTGGCGCGCCCAGTGCCGCCCCTAGGACACCCGCGCTCAGGACGCCCAGCCCGACCGAGCAAAGCAAGGATGTCACTGGACTGGACGCCCTCGAGGGCTTGCTCGTGGGATTGTACTCCGAGGTCTTTCACTGTGTCGCTGCTCTAGTCAACAAGTGAGCGCTCGACTCTTTCCTATCTTCTTTTCTTTTTTTTTTTTTTCCATTTGAAAAGGAAGAAAATTGTTTATGGTCTCCAACTTGCAGATCTATAACTTCGTCGGTGCACACAGTGTCGTCGCTGCTGCTCTGTGACGCCCCGGGATTTCAAAATCCGGCGACCTGCGGACGTCAGACGGGAGCGAGCTTCGAGGATCTCTGTCACAATTACTTGCAGGAACGTTTACAGTTGCTGTTTCATCATACTACTCTAGTTGCCCCCAAAGATAGGTACGACACATTCCTTTTGATCATGTTTTTCCCCCCTACTTACGAGTAATTAATTTATTCTTTTTTTTTACGCTCGTTGTAGATACGTACAGGAAGGGATCGATATCGATCACGAGGACGAGATCGAGGAACTTGGATCACCTCAGGGTTTGGTCTCGTTGCTGGACCGAGGAAATTCACAGAGTGCCACGATGTTACGAACAAGCCAAAGCGATTTGAGCAGTTGTCGACAGCTGGAGAGGAAGGGCCTACTGTGGCTCTTGGACGAGGAAACGGTGTGTCCCGGTGGTAGCGACGAGAGCTTTCTGGATCGGCTGTTTTCGCATTACGGCGACAGAGGTAGGCTTTTGCTTCTCATACTTTGCGATTTTATTTTAGGAGATCTGAAAAAAAACTAAAAGAGCAAATTTAAATTTCTTTCAGAGCATCAAGTGCTACTCAGAAAAGCACCGGGAAACAATCAATTTGTTCTGCAGCATTTACAGGGAACGAATCCGGTACTTTATACTGCAACTGGTTGGCTGAAGGCCACACGCGAAAATCCTTTCGCGAAAAGTGCAATAACCATCCTCCAAGAGAGTAATAGGTAATTGATCTCGTGGAACGTAGCAACTTGGTCGGAAAATATTGATCTCGCGTTTTATTTTTCAGAGACGAAGTCAGCAGGTTATTCGTTTGCGCACGAGGTGCTGGAGTTTCTGGTGCTCTGAGTGGATCGATTCATGGTCTGGAAGGCTCTCAATCTCTGCGGAGAGCTTCGAGTATAAGGCGCACCTTTACAGCCGTGAAACGAAAAAACGTTTGTTTGCAAGTCAAGTTTACAGTCGTAAGTATCGCATTTTTTAAATTTTACTTCATCGAGCTTTTTAAAACCATCCAGAGTTTCATCTTAGTTTGACACATACGAATCGATACAAGATCGAGGAGAAATAAGGTCAAAGTCGAGAATCTTATCAGCAGTAAACACGTACTCTCTAAGCCTTCTCAGTTATTGTCTCTTATCGCGCGACAAACTCTCGAAGTAGAATATTCTCCTCGTACAAGATATTAAAATGTTTTTCTTACATTTCTGCAATCTGACTATAATATTTATTCTTTTTTACTTCACAGACATAGCTGTAAGATCTGCACGAGTAAGTTTTTCATTATTCACGTTAAATTATTCTTCTTTCATTGTAGGACGGTCTTATCGAGACGCTGAGGAGAACGCGAGTGAAATTCGTTCACTGTTTCTTACCTCAGCACAATGCCGGATGTACGGAAAACAAGAGTCTTTTATCCGTCAAACCAAGTCAAAGCGAAGACAATCTTATCAACGTCCCACTATTACGATCACAGGTGAGTTGACAAAATGTTTACAAAACGATTAACTTCTCAGCGCGACTCTTTCATATTTTTGCGTCATGTCAGATCATCGTATGAGCTGTAAAACAAATTTTAGTCTATAAATAAATGTTAATCGACCGATCTGAGATATTATTATGGTGTATATTGTTAATAGTCCCATAAATATGTCTCTAACTTTTCATCACAGCCTCAGTAACTCAGCATGCTCTTTTTCCGTAAAATTATTATTTACTTTGTAAAAAAAAATTAACAAATAAATAAATAAAAAAATCAATCTTGTTACCAGGTGAGGGGCAGTCAAATTCTGGAAGCAGTGCGCCTTCACAAAGTCGGCTTTCCCAAACACATGCCGCTCAGCGAATTTCGTCGGCGCTTTGCCCTCCTGTCGAACGACACCTCGACTCGCCCCGGAAGCCCCGTGGCCGACGAACGCAGAGCCGTCGAGGACATGCTTCTATCCGTCGACGTCGATCCTGCCTCCTACCGCGTCGGTCAAAGTCAGGTAAGAGCAAACTTTCGTAAGATCAAACCAGCTGGCGCTGAGGTCGTCTTTCAAATGTGCGACTCGGTGTGCCGCGACCAGAGAGAGAGAGAAATCCCTAGCGCGGTTTTACGGAGGAAAATATACATCGTGGCTTTGATTTTCAATTTTGCAGTGTACGCTCATTCAGCGGGACTAATCGTAAAGTAGTTTTCTTTGGAGGAATCGTGAAAGGGAGAAAGCTTAACGACGACAGCCGCACATCTGTCAAACGCGATTTCGAGTTATTACTCGCGAGGAGTAAAGTCGCGAATGACGTTAATCGAAAAATAATTCCACGGTGGACCGTGTGCGCTGCGTTTGTGCTGGCGATGCATGAGCTCGAGTAAAAATAAAAAGAGCGATCTCTGGAAAATACCAAAGTTAGTGAAACTCTGTAGGGGCAATGAACAAATGACGTACATAAGCCATTGCAACATCGTTCAATTGTACCTTTTTGCCTACAAAAAATTCCAATGCCCAATAACATTCAAATAATCAAACATGCAAATAAAGTAGGCAAAGATCCACTAGTCGAGTGCGCACTCAGCTTGTTTCCGTTAGTTTGCGAGTTTCTCCATTTCTGATGGCCAATAAGAAAGCGGATGCGGCGTAGTGACTCTCACATGTGAATAATAACCAAACGGGTATAGGTACCTACTTTCCTTGTCGTTGAAATAACGAAAAGGATCTCCCAGGAAAAAGGAATAAAGGAAAGATGAGCAGGTGCTGTGGATACGCACTGTCACTCCGCCCCCTAAGTATGAAATTTACTAAAATCAAAAGTGAAGCTTATAATTACTCGTCCACTTAGTACGAAACAGTTATTGTAAATGGATCTAAAAATTTGTAATTTAAATATTTTGGAAACAGAGTAAGATATATTTTATTCATTTATTTCGTGATCGTGACAAAAGTTTAAATGGTTAATATTGGGATAAGAACGTGGGTTGAGCAAATTCTACCACATTTGTCATTCAGTCAGTACAGTACGCAACTACAACGGGCTTTTGATGTCGTGGCGCTCATAGATTCAGGATATTTTAAACAATGACTCTCCAATATGCCGATTAATTTGCACCTTCTATCACATTCCGCTTTTCCAACTTTGTCACATTCCCAACACAGTACTGTAATCAAAGACATGTTTTTGAGACAAGCACGTATACAATAATTATTGATCGTTCGATTTTCTTGAAAAAAAGGTAAGTGAACCCCTTGGAAAACACCGAAAAATTAGTTTTCTTCTATTGATAGAAGGAATTAATATTTTACAGCAAAGTTTAAAGGTCCTACCAAATTGTTTTTTGCGTTATTTGTTTTTCTCCGCAGTTAATGTAACCGTAGTACTCTAAACGATAAACAATCGATTTTAAATGCACAATAAATAATGTTGCCTTTTTTCTATATAACTTTTAGTTTTTATTTGGACGCTTTGTCAAGCAGTTTAATGAAATATAAAATTCGGACTTTTAATATTAGCGTAATTTAATAAAAAAATAATTCTCATGTAAGATATTTATGTATACCGAAAATCACTTACCACTGCAGATCACAAGGTTCATTATTAAAATAAAAGCTAGGCAGCTACTAATTCTTTTGGTTATAGCCATTGCTCCTTGTACTCCTTTAAACGGATTACGTTAAACTATATTGCATCTTTTCCAACAACGAATATAGTATATACTGTTGAAGTCGTCAATTTTATCAAAACGATAATGACCCCACTCCACAAATGTAAGCAAGATCATGAGGAAAAAAATTGCGTTGCTTGAAAACTATTTTAATAATGTTTACTGAACAGCTTGATACCTTCAATCTACCTAGTGTAAAAATAAGTTAATTGCATTTTTGTTTTTATCAATCGTTTAGTTTTAATTATTGAATTCCAATTAAAGTTGATTCGCATACGGTCTTAGTTTTATTTTTATACATCGATACTGGATTTTCATTATAAATTTCACACATCGACACTTCTACTAATGAAAAACAGTCTGCAACTCTCAATTATCAAGTACTATCGGTCAATATTTAATATATTTCTGACATTATTCAGTTTTATCGCAAAAACTGTATTATTTCATGTTACAGCCATTTATAACTCTCTAAATCATCTTGGGTCAGAAATTATTCCAAGTATCATGCGTACATTATTTTATTTTTATTTTTTATTGAATTGCATTTATGAAACAATAAGAATTAGGTCCTTTAGGATCTATTTTTATTATACGAAAACCAGTATGAAATAATTGGAGTACAATAAAAAGAGTATTTCTAATAATGATTCAAATTAAATTAAAGCTGCGTACGTACTGCATGAGGTGACTTTCGAATATACATGTCTCAGGATCGCCACATTTGTCCTTGGGAACTCTCTCACGTTTCGCGTAACAACGGCCCTTCAATGAACCTAGTGTACGTACGTTGTTTTGGAAAAAATGCTATTAAAACTTTCCAACGATCCATCTCCAAGTGCAGCAACACTATGAGATGATAATACATACGTTGGGTTGACAGGGTCTAATAACACTGAACAGGTTTGTCGAAGGGCCGTTGTTACACGAAACGTGGGAGTTCCCACAAGGCCTTTGGACAAGTATATTCGAAAGTCACCTCCCGGAGTACACCTGCGTAGTGATTCATCGACCTATAATCATTTCTAACATTAACTAATTTTAATCATCGAATAACTCAATTTCATCAATAATTTATCATTAAATTTGCAGTCATGCATAGCTAGAGGATACATAGGAACTTTCAATAATTGATTTTCCAATGTATTGATAAATAAATTATTTTGGTCTAATTGTTATGAACTACTTTTTGTGTAAAATTAGACTATCGTCTAAGGCATTGAAAGAAAGGGGGCAACATGAAGCAAAAAACGACACTATGTAAGTACTAGGCTCTAAATGTGATTAAACAAAAAAATTAAGGACACAGCGGGAAACGTTAATTTTATTTAAAATTATACCAACATGGATAAGGTTGCGGTCGTTACCGCTACATAAATTTTACGCATTTTTTTCCTCATGATCTTGCTTACATTTGTGGAGTGGGGTCATTATCGTTTTGATAAAATTGACGACTTCATGAGTATATATATTCGTTGTTGGAAAAGATGCAATATAGTTTAACGTAATCCGTTTAAAGGAGTACAAGGAGCAATGGCTATAACCAAAAGAATTAGTAGCTGCCTAGCTTTTATTTTAATAATGAACCTTGTGATCTGCAGTGGTAAGTGATTTTCGGTATACATAAATATCTTACATGAGAATTATTTTTTTATTAAATTACGCTAATATTAAAAGTCCGAATTTTATATTTCATTAAACTGCTTGACAAAGCGTCCAAATAAAAACTAAAAGTTATATAGAAAAAAGGCAACATTATTTATTGTGCATTTAAAATCGATTGTTTATCGTTTAGAGTACTACGGTTACATTAACTGCGGAGAAAAACAAATAACGCAAAAAACAATTTGGTAGGACCTTTAAACTTTGCTGTAAAATATTAATTCCTTCTATCAATAGAAGAAAACTAATTTTTCGGTGTTTTCCAAGGGGTTCACTTACCTTTTTTTCAAGAAAATCGAACGATCAATAATTATTGTATACGTGCTTNAGCACCACCGAGTTCAAGTGAATAAAAAATAAAAATCAAGAGAGAGAGAGCGAAGGCAAAGTCATGAGGAGGCGTGCGAGGAACCCGCGGAGCGGCGGTCGCTCGTGACCGGCACTTCAGCTCGGCTAGCCCCGCAACGTCTACGACCATAAGGGGACACTGCAAAATGTGAATTTCGCGTCTCCGACGTGTGTGTATGTGTGTGTGTGCATATATAATATATATGTGCAATATATCTATACATATATTTTAATACACGTGTAAGGTTGCCGTCTAGCTCTTCCCCTCGTGTTGTCGTTGCAGCAGCTGAGAGGAGACGACGACGAGAGACTTTCACCCTTTTATAACTTTCGCGCGCCGTGAGAATACGCGCGTCATTTTTCTCCGGAACCTCAAGTTGCGCGCTTCTCCCCCTCGGGCCTCCTCTTCAAACGCCGTCTATTTTTAATCAGCTAATTACTTGGCTTGAAGCTCTTTGTTTTCATTTTTCCATCCCCCTATATTTCGCGCTCGTGCGAACGACTTTGGTTTCGCGTCAGTGAAAGTGTTGCGGTTCGACAAAGTCGAAGAAAACATGCCGGCCACGCATCAGGAGCACATGCGCCACCACCGAGCTTGCAAGGGCAAGGCCCACGCGAGCGGGATCGGCAAAGCGCTGCTCAACGGGAAAAACGGGCCTGCCCCGGGTGGAAGGTCGTGCGCGAGTCCGCTGCAGCCGGGCAAGCAGCAACCCCGTGCGAGGAACGGCCCGAAAAGATCGACGGCCGAGCCGATCGGCGGGACGCCATCGGGACACCACGCGCGCAAGCTCAGCAGGAACAGCACGAGCTCCTGGGACTACAGCGACAGCGACAGCCTCAACTCGTCGGAGCCGGGGCACAGCGACCCGACCAGCATGATACGCCGCATAGACAGGGTCCTCGACGACATTGACCACGCCAAGTCGATCTACGACGACTCGGTCAAGCTGATCGGTAGGAGCAACGGGAAGCCAACGTCGCCCCTCGTCCGGGGCACCAACTACACGTCGAGCTTGCGCCGCGGTCAGCAGCCGAAAAAAGAGACCTGGGCCGACAGTTTGAGGAGCGGGTTGGCCGTTAACGACAGGATCCGGAAGATGGAGGAGGGCTGGGACGACAGCAACATCATCCGGTTGCCCCGGGAGCGCAAGGGCCGCAGGATAACCGCGGACGCGGAGCAGCAGCTCGAGGCGATGAACGGGAGGAATTGCGCCATCACGAGGAGACACGCCGCTACTGGCAAGGTCGTCAAGAGGAGCAGGACCACGGGACAGTCGCTCAGCTACGACGTGGTCGAGTGGGAGGACCTCCTGGAGATGGCACTCGCTAGCAGGAACAGGAAGAAGGGTCGGGTGAGCCATCGGTGCTCCGATGGTTTCGACGGAGCGGGGTACTTGAAGGACCTTGAGGTGCTCAAGAGCAACGGCGTACCGATTACCGTGAGTGCATCATCGAGACGTATACCTATACTCATGACGATTTTAAGATTCGCCAAAGTATGTAATTGGCGATCCGTAGATCGGTTGCGACGTTTCGCCCGTCCTCGCCCAGTATGCAAATCCCAACAGCGAGTAGGCGCGCTAGGAGAAGAGAGCGAGAGAGGAAAAAAAAAACTTGCCGATCTTTACCGATCTCGATTTTTTTTCTTTATTTCTTTTCTCGCTCCAAGCACGCGGGATTTCGCGTTTTTAATTCATGATGATAATGAATATCGGGAGGAAGGGAAGGGAAAGGAAAAAAAAAGGCATTACGAAACGCGGCCGCGCGCGCAAAAGTGAGGAATAAATGACCGCGAGCGGGAGAGGAGAGAAGATCCCGACGGCCGTCGTGGACGCCCACGCGGCCTGTGCTCCAGTACACAAATAACACACGGACGCGCGCACACTCGTACGGTTTCCCAACTCGACCTATACCCGTATAGCCCTGATGCAACGAGATCGCGCTAGTCTCACCTCCAGTTGCAGGTTGAATGCGAAAATGCGGTGTGTATGTGCGTGTGGAGTCATCCGTCAGAGGAGGCGCGGGATCGGCTCGTTACGCCGTCACACAGGGGAAAAAGAATCGGCGGGGTATTGTTGTTTGCCGCCTCCTCCTCCGCTTGTTCTCGGGGGATTTTCTCGCGGGCGACGGATCGAGGCCACGCGGACGACCTTGGTCGGTGTCGTAAATTTCAATTTCTCTCAAACGCTCGGCTGCTTTATACATATATATTACACATTTATTACGTACGTGCGCTCCTTCTTCGACGTGTGCTTGACATTATTTACCGATCCGAGGAGTTTCCTCTTAATGCCTACCTGTACCTACTTTTTGGTCGATCGAAGCCCATCGTTTTGGATAAACATTCCGCGGCTTCAAAAAAAAAAAAAAAATAAATAAATACCGTACGAGCTGCACAACAACGAAAACTGTAATTACCCCGTTTGCTCATACACGTACAATGTATTTATGTTATGTTGCAAAGCCGCAAAATCAGATCGAATTGAAAACATTGTTCGGGAGACACACGTGTTTTTCGCCCAATCGATCTCAGCCGTATAATATGTAATACACAGTATACGTAGTATAGTTTAGCAGCGGTAGCTGTGTGTATAACGGAAAATCCGCTTATTTTTGCCTCCGCGTCGCGCTGCAGAGCTGCTTATCTGACCGGACTTTTAATACTCCTCCCCCCCATCCCCCTCCTTCCGCTCGGCGTCATTTTATTTACTACAATGGAGGGAGAGTTTGGCCGCACCGAGTCCTTTGTTTTCTCCCTATATTCTCAAAATTCCTCGCGATTTCAATCGTCGCGCATAGGCATACGTGTACAACAATAACACACACACACACACACACGCTCTCTTATCGTACCAGCAGATTCTCTCTTTTCGCTTGTACATAGGTACGCGAGCTGTTGTCCGTATATATAATATAAAAAGGTACAGTTGCTCGCCCTCCCTCCCCCGTGACGTTGCCGCTACCGCGGATTAGAGGCTATATACTTTTTAGCGACTAATGGCCCAGGAACACTTTATTTCGTTCTTTCCCTCGTACCGTATGTACTTTATATATATATATANCAAGCCATCAAACGCAGAGGAGGTGGATGATATATAACAGCCTCTCTTTTTCTTTTTGTTTAACTCGGAGTGTTGTCGTTGTGTGTGTGTGTGTGTGTGTGTGTTTATTGTACCTGTACCACACCAAAAAAAAAAATATATATATATATATGTACGAACCTCGTTTTTGTTGCTGTTGCTTCCCAGGAGCGTGTTACGGAGCGTTGCCGTCGTAGCCGCCTATAGTGCATCTGATAGCCAAAAACACTTGCTGATTTTCTGTATACTTACTACTGTACCTCATACTTGTATCTATTGTTAACAAACGAAATTTCTACCATTATTGCCGTGAACGCTGCCATTTGTTTAAATAGTTGAGTAGAAAGTCCGTAGGGAAACATTTCGATTGAGTGTGTGTATATATGATATAGTGCACGTTTAGCCATCAGAGGGACATTTATTTCTTTGTCCTCTCCTTTGGCTTGTCTAAATGCTCAAATAGCCGATATATACGTATGAAATTTATATAACATATTATATGTATGTATATTATCTACCTACATGTACACAAGATAGCTTGTAGCCGGAGAACAATAACTTCCTGCATCGGATGTGTCTTTAACAGCACACGTCTATCTTGCAGTACCTATGTATATAATAGCGTCTCTATAAATATATTATAGAGTTGGCTACGATCGGCCGGACGCACTTTCGCAAATCACGTGCCACGCGAGCGCTGCAAGTATATTAGTTTTGCAGGAAGTAATGTGGCTGCTGCCATGCCCATACTTACCTGCGTTCTTTCGATATAATATAGATCCGTTTACGGGTGGTAATACTCATGCTCGCTTCGTATACGATACTATAATATATATAGTCAAAAACCAAGGCTTCTTGTCTACGAACTTTGTCCCTACATTTTTTTTTTTTTTTTTTTTTACAACCAGCTAATTTTCCCTCATGTCTATAGAGCAAGAGCAATTAGCATGCCCCTCCGCGTGCTACAGTGTTACAAATTTCGAAATTTTTGTTTTTCGGCGCGAGGGAAGCCGAATATAATCTTTATTTTTCGGTCCTACGAAGGGGGAGGGACACCATTGCTAACTGGATGAGTATATGACAACGATTCACGAATTATCGACTCTCCAAGGTGTCGGGTATCGGTATTGGTCATATATCCTTCACGAAAAAGCGATCGTTCGCTGTACGTCGGATACCTACCTGTACAGTTTTCGATATTTCACGGCGAAAGCTAATGTATAGAAAATATACATACATTTTTTTTTTTCGTAACGTGTATTCGTACAGACACGTTTTATAACGAAGCAGCGGTTAAATATAAATAAACAACTTTACTTCCTTTCTAAAACCGCTCTCGACTCGATCATACGTGTATAGAGGCACTCAGCAGAGACACGATCAATTAAATCTACCAACAATAATCTGTGATAAAAGAGTCCAATCCAATTGAAATAAAATACTAACACCAATACTTGTACGACTCTGTCGATCAAATTAAATGAGGACTTGAGGCTCTATGACTACGTATCTTGTACCCAAAAAAACAAACCGAGCCTTCCATATACGTTGATAATTAGAGTAACCAACAATATCTAGCGATTATTGGGATAATGGAAAAATGTTGGCACTCTCGAGCTTCAATTTCCTCACGAATAAAAAGCAAAACGGGGAGATCGGCAACATCGACTTGTGGCGTGTGTACCAACACTTGACTCATTCATGCTTTGGTCTCATAGTAGCCGTATAGCGTATATATATGAAAGCGCTTACGGTACACGCATACACATGTAACTATATCTTATGTACCAGCTCGCTCGCGCATTAGCTTATGCGCGGTTTCGTAATAAACGGCGAGCGCGCGAGATGAAGGTAAAGCCTTGAGCGTTATCGAGCGTAGAATTCATCCTACGCGCTCTGCCTCTCGCGTGTGTTCTTTTACACGTGTATATATATATATATATTTTTTTTTTTGGTGTGGTACAGGTACAATAAACACACACACACACACACACACACAACGACAACACTCCGAGTTAAACAAAAAGAAAAAGAGAGGCTGTTATATATCATCCACCTCCTCTGCGTTTGATGGCTTGCGCATCGCGACAAATACTTATATTCCTCTCGATCCTTTTTTTTCGTATATATATGTATATACCTATATATCCAGCTCGCAAGTGCTAATTCCTTGGACGAACATACAGGTGATCTACGTATGCATACAGTTTTTTTTTTTTTTCTATTTTTTTACCAATATGCTTATACACGCGGTGTTTGAGGGAAGAAGGTATACCTATAATTATAATCGCTATTGTGTAAATGTATACTGTGCCGCTCGCGCGTGCACATCCGCTATCGTAATTGATGGGAAATTAATCTTCCTCCTATTGAGTTCTTGCAGTGTTTAAGTGTGCGATTGATTAATTTGACGATTATAACCATGGAAATTACCAGTAAGGATGATATGTCTTTTAATTGTTCGTAATAGGAGGAAGGATTTTTGCCTTGTTCCGTGGGTAATTTGAAGCAGAGGAGGATCGAGTTTTATCTCCTTGTTGTTTTTTTGTTGTTCACCAACGAGAGAATTGTGTACGTGTTTTTTCTTTCTGAATCATACAATATATATATATATTTATGAAAATTTATTTGTATTTTTACTCGATTAATTGTATATTACGGGCGCGTTAACTGTTTAAATGAAAACGATTTTTATAATATCTCGATCTCGATGGACACAGGCACAACTGTAATGGAGAACAACATTTTCTCAAGCCTCGCATCGATCGACTTGGTGCAGGAGCTATAGACTCAACTCGAGCAGTGTGTTTTAATATGATGTTTGTTTGATTATAAAACTCATATCTCGATGAAGTATGCGTTTATACATCGGGAGCGTTTAACGCGAGCCAGTTTGATGAATGAAACGCCGTGACTCGCGACTTTTCATTATTTTTCTACGATTAAAATAGTTACTGCACACCGGTCCTACATACACGCGCAGACCTCACCTATGACGACGTGCGCCACATTTTTCCCCCTTTTTTTTCTTCATTTAATGTCCACAATCGCTTTTATTCATTGAGAAGCCATGAACGCGATAGCGTAACTCGCGCTCTCCTGCAGGTATTGAATTACACGCGTGCATTGATTCGATAAGGGAGCTTGTAAAAGCGCGCACTGGCCGTGTTTGCTGTTTCGATTTTCTCATGTTAATATACAATTAGGTATACCTACCTTGCGAATCAACAGACTTTTATCAATTAAGATACGTACAATTTTTTCATTCGCGTGCTTTTTTCTCCCCATTTATTGATTTGAATGTAAATTATGTTTGGCTTTTACGATCATGGTATATTCGCGTATTATACGTGCACGTTATTGCATGCACCTGATTTTTCAAAAATTAAATTCGTATAGTGTTTTTGTACACAGTATTAGTGTTTATTGCTTGAGAGCAAACACGAAACGGGTTAATTGTCCGGTACTAAAACTGTTTCACGACGAATCGTAAAATCTTTATTACTTTTATAATAATTTTTCAATAGACCGCGTTAGACAGAATCAGGAGCACATTAAAGTTAAATGCATGTTTTAGTGAAAATCGGAGTCGAGTTGAATTTTCGTCTTACAGCTTTCGGCAAATTAAATCTTACTTGCCACTTCCGAAAGTAGCCTAACACTATTACTTGAAATTCATTATAAAAAAAGGGAGGGGGGGGGGGGAAACAGGTTGCCTCAACGAGCCAATGAATTCCTTAGCCGCATAAAGCTTTTGTGGAATCACACATTTTACGATTGACGCTTCGCGAGAAACATTTCTCAGTTGGAGCGTACGCTGATTTGCATCGCTTTTTATGGCATAAATTTTTTCTCATCTTCCATTAGCTTGAATCTATATCTTCATCCTAATTTACGACACAAATATGTTGACTCTGAAAAAAAATATATATATATATATATGTACAGTTCTGTTTGCTGTCTCAATCACCATCGCAAGGACGATTAAAAATTTTACATCCAGCACACCCACCACTTCGATTACATAAATTGAAAGAAAAAAAAAAAAAAAAAATCTCGAGTATGTACAATATAATGAACCGAGCACTTGTCGAATAATCGCAAGGCTTTAAAACACGGCCACAGCGAGCTTGTAGCCTTTTTGTCGATCACATAATAATTAGCCGTATCGAAAAATAAAAAAAAAAAATACAAATGGCCGTCCGCGTGGAACAACACTGGCAAATTTATTCGGAGGCATATGGGTTATGCGATTGCGAATCGGCAAACTTCCTCTCGGGCTGGTATACGTACATAAAGATAATTGGCCCTGGCGCCGGATGATGATTGACCACGAGATATTCTCACTATCTCTGCTCCCGATTGATTTCCTTTTGCGCATTGCAGGCTGGACTATTGGGAAAAAGGTGTAATAAATTTGTTGATATGTCAATGTGAAAAATACTATTAACTCTGATAAATGACGAGAAACATAAATAAACGCAAATAAATACGTGTTGTGTACGAAAAGTCTTACTTTTTTCATTGATTCAGTTTCACGCTTCCATTATGCGTTTCTTAATTAATTTTCTAACTGTTTTTTTTTCTTTGCGATAAACTTTGATATCTTTATGTGAGTTGGATGCGGAGCGATTATTCATGCTGATGTTCTGTTCTCCGAAACTAATAAGATATATTGCGTCTGCCGATTGTTATTTTAAAACCTGTTTTTTATTCACCCTCTGGACTTTTAATGGATACGTCACTTTAATCGATTAAAGTAAATATATTGATAATATTTTTTTTTTTTTTTTTTTTCATTAATACATTATATACCCTTCCTCTTGTTATATTAGATTTAACCACTTGAAAGTTAAAACAGAAAATCATCTTGGTAATTAGATAAACTAGTTAACTTCAATATATGACATTATTACGCTGCTCCATGCAGATTTTTCAATAAACAAAAGTGAGCGTATACCCACAGCGATGCTCATAATGAAATTATACTAAACATAATAACTTTATCAACGAAAAAACACTCGTGTTAACACAAATCAACGTACAAATCATTCCGGAGACCAGCTAATGAATTTTTTTCAAACCTTTTATTTATCACACCATCATTTGATTCCATTAGTTATCTGCGTGCCATATCTATGCAAATAGCGAATCGGATACCACACAGCCGCTCGACGGCATAATTTTTTTTTTCCCCCTCCAGATTAGTATCGCTGACAAATGATATTTGATTTTAATTGTGCATTTTTCACATTTGCCAAGTACAAGCTCGAGCTGAAAAGTAATTAGCAGCCGATAATTTATCTCGATTACGCACAGTACAACAACAACAACAACAACAACAACAACAACATCACGATACATCAACGCGGTGCCTGCATGCGTCTTGGGGGTTATCTAGAATCTCACCCGAGAGCCATACGGCATGGAAATTAAAAGCAATTTATGACTAGTCGAAGTATGCACTTTTTGCTCCTATGCGCCCGTCGACTGATGCCGTTGTTGTGCTCTGTGAGTGTAAGGTACACGTAACACGTGTTTATTCCCCGCACCGCGGCGTCAATTAATCCTTTCTCCCGGGCGAACATCTGCAAAAATCACGGAACAACGCACCGCTGCCTCCATTTTAATTTCGCTTCGAATCAAGCCCCAATGACTGGGCGCCCGTGCCATCGATCCAGGCAAGCACTGCTCGTGAAATCAAACACGTCAGCGCACAACTCGCGAGGATCCCCCATCAATCATACCAACGTTAGTTTGTACACGCATATATACGTTGGGTACCGAAAAAAATGTGTGTATATATACGTAAGGGAAAACACCATCAATTAATAAAAGCTTGCACTGTTGCGAAACATATTATATACTTACCACCATATGGGTTGTATATGATGTATATACACCCTAGTCTTTACAATGGCAGCGGCCCGCATGCACGTGAGAAATAAAAATCAAACGGGGGCCCGCGGGTGTCACTGGGGAATTCAAAGCGCACATGAGTTGCCGAGTGCCTTGGCACCTACACCGCGGCAGCAGCTTGTGATTGAAAAGCGTTGAGCTATATGGCGAGGAGCCTTTTTTTTTTCTTTTTTCAATTTTCACCTGCACGACACACGCTCGTAAATCTCATTGCTGCGCGGTGACGCAACAATTTCGGCGAGTCGCCGTCGTTGTTCTTGTTTTATTTTTTGTCTCCTCTTCTTTTTAAAAGCGTAGGTGGCCTTGATAACGCCGAACTCGGCTCTCTGCGGCAGCTCGAGCGAAACGATTAAGATCACCGGGCGTGTACGTACGTGACGTACGAGCTTCACGAGGACGTGGGCCAATGCGTGTGCAATACTTATAATATATACCTTGGATTGATTTTACTCGAAAAACTTTTCTTTTTTTTTTTTTTTTTTCGTTTATCAGGTGACTCTCGATCTGCGATGTATTATTACGTTTTCGAAAGCTGCTCTCGGATCTCCGATTCATTACGCGCGCATATGTTACAATCAAAAAAGCCGCGCGAGTTTTCGCGGTAAAAGTCTCGTTAAATTTAGGCTCGGAGCGGCTTACCACCGCAACGGCGGAACGGGTTGATTCGGTTAAAAAGCTCTCCCGTCCGGTTCGGCGAAAAAAAGAGAGCACACGCGTGTGTGTACAATACTGTACATGCATGCAGGTACTCCTCTCTGGCTCTTGATATGAAACATCTCCCATTTTTGCGCTTATTAGCATGAATTTCCATGTACACATGCCCTTTAGCGTGATTGCACCAAGTGTGATCATCACGGCTCGCGATGAAAATTCCCGGTGGCTTTGGATGTGGATTTATACTTTGAAAGCTCGTCGCTGCAAGTGTTTGATTTTTCGCGATTACGCGAGAGGTGCTTTCGACTTGCGATTAAATAACAGTCAGAAACGTTGTTGAATTTGAAAAATGCGCCATTTTGGTTGCGTATGCGTATGCAAATTTATTGCATTGTTGCGCACAGGCGGAAAGACTAGAGCAATTTGTAATAATGACCCGGTAGTTCGTATACTTGATTGGCTAATTAAACTGTAGCCTTATCTTGATTTGCAAAATAGGGTAGGCTTGATTAATCTAATTTCATGCATATTATTACCTATTATGCTACTTTTATGTATACTTACCGGAACTGATCCCGGTAATTTATGCACACTGCTTCAAATTACCTTTACCGCATCACTACTATTTTAGAGAGAATTTTACTTTATAATAAAAAATTTTTTTTTTTTTCATCAGTCGAAAAAATCCATATTTTTTAAATGAATCTGGTAGTATTCGAAGGTCGTGTTTGAATGTATTGACGAGAAACAAAAAATAAATTCCCAATTAATCACACTAGATACGCGTCCGGGTTTTTTTTTTAACTAAGCATATGTCACATTTTCTTACGGAAATTATAAAACTAAGAATAAATGATAAAGTTGTCTTCAAATTAAAAAAAAGGTAACTTTAAAAACGAAACTAGTCAAATATGTACATCCTGAATTTAAAAGCCGATGCCAATTTTTTCGAAACCTATAAAATTGCAGTAAAAAACCAATCGATTAAATAACAATCCTTTTTTTCAGTGATGATGGGTATTCAGAAATAAAAAAAATATATGCCAAGATTTATTAAAATAAGTCGAGGGAATCCTGAAATATGACTGACTACATGCACAGGCATAGGCAGACAGACATTTTCAGAAAACATATTTATTATTATTATTTTATCGTACATATTTACATTATTTTATATTAAAATGTGATTTTTCGCCCCTAATAAAACTTTCTCTGTCAGAGAACCATAGTATGCTAATCCATAAGGTAATCTAACCTAAAGTTGAATTAAGGACGTTCATCACACATAGCGTTTTCTGAAGGATCTTCCTGAAATTTCCATAGGATGCTCGTGATGATGTTAGAAAGTCAGATGTAGAATTTGAGACCATTTCACAACACCGTTCTTTAGATATTAAATGTTGATAATACTTAAATTTAAGCCGTAACCTTATGAAGGAGTCACATAAGAATGTAATTCATAAGAAAATGGTCTGAAGAATTTGTCCAATTTTTGTTTGCATGACACAATACCATAAAACTGATATTGTACTGTATTTTTAGTGGAATCGACACGTTATTTTTGAAATAAAATAAAAAAAACAGCATCAGACGCCCATGTATAGGTATACAAATGCGTGCAAAACAATTGCTGGCGCTGTCGCATGATAGCTCCCCCCTCACCGCTCTCGAGTTTTGCCCCGCTAATTGTGATGAACGTCCTTAACAGTGAAAAACAGTGACAGTAGATGTTTCTCAAGTTCACGAAATTAAAGCGATGTGAGTAAAGGAAAATTTATACGAATAAGAAGATGGTTGTGAATCATAGGAAGCTCCTAACGCGTCGAGAAATCGTGCAACGACATGTGTAAAAGTAAAATCATGGCCACGCAGATACATTTTTATGGACGATTAAGAATTTATAACAGGTTGACGGTCAACTGAAGTAAAATAAAACAGCAATTCTTTAAGCTGCTAGGATAATTGTATCAATCTTTTAAGTGAATTTTAATGGAATAACTGTACGTATGCGTCTAAAAATTGTTCCTTGATATCTTGGTAGAACTCGGGTTAGTTTGTGGGGGAGGACTTTATCAACTGACCCGGGAACAAGTATATATTTGAAGCAGAGATCGTTACAATTGAGTTTCTATATTATTCACCAAATAAGAGGAAAAATCAACGTGATCCGTATTAAAACGTATAATGCCTTCAAACACAAAAATTATTAGTTTTCTCATTTACATTGTAATAACGAACTTGGTGCTAGGAACTGGTACGTACAAAAAATCTTACACGGTATATCCAATTTTAATAAATTTATAGGAAAAAAGCATTATTAATCACGAGAATTCACATAAAAAGCACATGCTGTTAAATGTTTCTTTATTTTATCAGATCTAGACGTTGTAAAAAAAATTTTTTTATCACTAAAACCCTAGTTATTTTCTTTTGTAATATTCAAATACAATTTTTGCAAAACAGTACAGTTTCTTTCTATCCAGATGGGAAAACCGATTCTTTAAGTATTATTAAGCAATTATTTGTGTGATCAGAAATTTTTACTTCACTTTTTTCATAACAAAGCGTAAGATAAAAAAATTTCATCTAAGTGCTCGTCTCAAAAATCTGTCCTTGATTACAGTACTATGTTGGGAATGTTACGACAGCGAGAAAACAGAGTGTGAGAAAAAATGCAGAGCAGTACACATCTTAGAGAGTCAGTGTTATAAAGATGCTCTATTTGCGGGAAATGTTGGCACGACGAAATCAATCACCTATTGCAGGTGTATGGTACACTGATTGCATCATTTGGATCACAAGTTTGTCGGAGTTGGACCAAACCCGCGCCATTTTTTCAAAATTAACATTTAAAAATTTTGTTAGTTTTATCATTACGAAATAAAAGAAAAAAACGTACATTACTTTGTTTCAACAATATTTAAGTTTTTTCAAGGTTTAGATCACGTATTTTTCGTAAGTTTTAATCAATAGCTTTACACTGTGCTGATATATTAATAAGTTTTATTTTTAATTATCCTCCCTTCCAAGTCATTATTGGTGTTAATTGCAATTAAAAGAGCTACTGCAATGCAGCATAAATTCTTAAACTTGTAATATTTTTACATAATAAAAGTGTATCAAAACTGACCAAAACTCAAATTAGAATAATTCAGATGTCTACGGTATAGATGTCGAATTCCTAGTTATTTTTTTAATCTCTAATGAACCTCGTCGAAATCGCTGTAAAATTTTTTTTTTGAAGTATTGAAAATGTGCGCCAAGTTAAGTTAGGTATAAAGTCACATGAAATTTATCAAGTGTTTGTTCTCAGACCAAAGTAGTAACAGACAATCCTCTTTTCATGACCAATGAGTGGACGTGACAGAATCGCTAAAATCTTTTTTGGTGCTTCTGGAAAAAAGTAATAAAATTTTAACAAATTAACAGATAGCCTAAGAAATGATGTCGTTTGCGAACCCACACTTATACGAATCTTCCAATCAAGTGGTTCCACTCGATGTAATTTACAAATAAACTTTATTAATCTTCACTTTAAATGCGGTTTAATTATTTCTGCCCGCCGAGAACGAAATTGTAAGACGCTAATGTAAAGTTGTAAAGATTTTGATCGTGTTTACAATGAATAAAGTGTCGCAAACCCCCACGATTTTGGGTGAAAAATTTCGCAAGCTCCATTGTGCGCGCATACATTACATTACGACTTTGGAATGATCGGCCCGAAAGCTGACGAGCCCAAACGAACCGGTCGAGTTTATCGTGGCCATTAATTTCCAAATTTACAAGACGCGCGAAGTCGCAACTCACGTACCACGCACTTTTTTGCGCTTCCACGCGTTATTTTCACACAGCCATTAACCGCGAAACAAACATCAAGCGCAGGTGAAATTTTCCCATCACCCAAACCGATTTATCCCGCGATACAAGTATAATTTTAACGAGGCGCGACTTACCTCCCATCAAAAGTAACCCAATTATACTCACTTACGCTACTTAGGCATTAGCGAGTTCCTCGAGCGCCATTGCGAAACTTCTCGCGGTCCAGGAAATCAGACCTCCATCACTGCAGTGGCCAACTCTCCCCCCCGGGCGAACGAATCCGCGGTTCTCCAGCGAAAAAACGCCAAGTACCTCGCGTGTCCGTCCAACCGGGCGAGGGAACGAAAACCGGGGGGTGTCGGATAAAAAGACAGACGTTGGTATACGCGTCCGAACGGCATACCGCGAGAGCTCGCATTTGTCACGACTCGTAAAAAAAAAAAAAGAAAAAAAAAATTATAATGGCCCGCGGTTGCGCCCTTTCTATTATTGAATTCTCCGGCGCGCCTGCCAGAGTGTACTTTTGGCGCTGCGTGTATCGTATGTATCCACACGCAAGTGCAATGGTGGCTGGATTATAGATGTTACGATGTTATCGATAAACAAATTTTCATTTGATCCTCCAAAACTTTTCGATCCTCCCCTGTCGCCCAACAGCGCGTGTCGATAAATCGGGCCCCGAGGCTCGTATAATACAATCGGCAAAGAGCCTCGTACGAGAGTTTTCAGCTAAAATTCACGGAGCAGCGCTAGGAATGCAGTGCGCGTAAACGTGTACAAGCAAATCAGACCTTATCGCCGTCTCGGTAGGTGTAATAAGTTGGAATGGACTTGCTATGCTTTGATATGTTCCCCGATATAAGTACTGCTTTTCGCGGTGTCCTGCCCGTGTGCATTACAATCGTTATTTTCATGATTCGAATCGCTAAGAAAAATCGCCTCGCGTTTGTGTAGGTATCTAAAATATATAAGTACTTGATTTCAAGCTCGCGGCGAGTATATGACGTAACGCGCAGCTATACAACTCAATAGCAATGTCCAAACGCCGGTGTGTACAGCTGATATAATGCAAGTGAAATAACTGTCGGATGCCAATATGTATATAATGCGCGCGTTGACACTCGTTTCCTATCGATTATACGTGAGCCGCGTTTTTCCATTAGCCATGGTCTCTAATTAATGGAACGCAAAGTAGTGTACCTACTACCGCAGCGCGCGCATAAAACTCAATGAGCCGAGACGCAATGAAATTCGTGACGAGCCCGAGGGGCCTGCCACTGCGCTGTGCATGTACAATACAAAAGTGGCTGGTGCGTGAATATAAATATATAGGTACACGCGGTGGAAGACTATGCGCCTACGGCAAGTGCGCCTCGTAGGTATATGTACGGGAGGTGGTCTTTATGAGTTATGGCATGACTTCGGGATTTCTTCAATATTATAATTATATATATTGTGCATGTAGGGATAATGAAAATTCCAAAATGGTCCAATTATTTTCACACTATGTAGAATTTCCCTTGTTACGTACAACTATGTTGCGTGTACTTTTAACTTGGTCTCATATTTTTATTTCCTACTATCGAGAATTTTAGCTCTCGGCGATCCGTCGACTTTACTAATTGGCTGTATCGTTTTGTTCGTCTTGAGAGAGAGAGAGGGTTGTATGTACAGAGATGTATCCGCGCCACGATAGTGGGTAATAAAAATTACGATCTTACTTTCTGCATTTCAATTTGACTCCACTGTAAGTACACGCGCGTATACGTATAATCCATGGGCTTGATCGTACTATAAAAACGAGAGGCGAATTAAAAATAGCGCTCGCCCATAAGATATATATTCAAATGAAGTGCTCCTGCAATCGTGGTTATTGCGTATACGCGCACTCGCCGATGTCTTATTTCCCTTTTAATGGCCAGCGAATGAGGTGCACACGTGTATATATGTATGTATGTATGAACGCGCGAGCGCGGATTTTTCCACACGACACCCGCAGTTGCTGTCATTCAGCACTTATTACTGCCGCGGCGCGGGCACATCAACACCTTTTATTTTGTTAATTTCACGTCCCTCCGCGCGGCAAACCTGTCAATGAGCGAGACCTACATGTATACGTATACGCTTACAAATTGACGGTAAATAATTTCTTCGAGTGTGATGCATACGCTCTCGTGTATGAGAGACGCTTGGCGCAACCCTAATTGAGTAATTGAATTAGCGCGCGCGATGTGTCGCTTAAAGCGCGGGGAGAAAGGTAATTTAATCAATGCACGCGTACAATTTATTTGTTTCGAGTGAAAATAAAATACATACGCCCCGCTTGTTTTTTATATATAAAGTGGCGTTGTTACCGTTGATCTTTTGAATAGTTGGTTTTTTACGTGTCTTTTACCGTAACGCGTGTGTATGCAATTAAACGAGAATCAATATGAAAAGACATGAAAAGAAAAAAAAAAAAACAACAACAACAACGTGACCGGTTGATTGATTTATCTGTCGTGAATACAATCGTCGTAAAAACGCACAAACTCGAGCCGACTCTTTCGTTCGCGATAACATTGAATTTTAATATTATTCGCCGAAAAAAAAAAATCCTGTTTGGTTCCTCCACAAAAAAAAAAGTTGCAACAGGAAACAAACCAAATGATCTTCCCGGGACGATCGATGGGTATTCCTGTTAGTTACTGTAACTTTCCAAAAATAAATTAAAATATAGAGTCAATTTTATCATTCGTACATTTGTCCCCTTTTCCTCCTACGACTCTATACGTGTATATGAATAAATCCTCCGCCAATTCGCAATACTATAGACGAGTTGCATCGCTTTGAAGGAAAAGAAAAAAAAATTGTTATCCTCCCTATAGGTCAGATATCATCAGTATACAGTCGTAGCATTGATCGGATACGCGTGGGATTTTCGTGCATATTTTCCCCGCGCTTTTGTAAAATCCAACTTACGCGACGGCTTTTGCACAACTCTCGAATATTCCACAGCGCTCCTTGATGCATGCACGTGTGTACCATTGCTCACGACTCTCTGGACCAGCGCGCGAAATACTTGTCCGATGTGTGCACCCTTAACATCCACGTATACTTATGGCACGGATCTCCAGACACGAAGCATCGGATCGGCTTACCTGATGGAACTTTTTTTCCCCCATGACAGGATATAGTTGTACGTGCGTACACACGGTGTAGGGTGTACATGTAGATCGATGGATCGCGACACTGTAGCCCAAACGCCCGAGGAAACATCGCGTTCCAAAGAAGGAGACTGAAATTAAAATTCCCTCCTCTGCCTGCACGTTGCGCCCGTAAACTCCCAACTTTAGGTCAGCCAACAGTGGCTCATCTCGTATAGGTGTACATAAACCACGTATCTGTACCTACACCCTCGCGGCCGGTCAATCAATTCCCTCGTTTCCCGTGTACGGATTCCCCCGACGCGCGCACCTCGATCGTTGTTCTCTCGGGTTGTATGTATACTCGTTACAGTTGGCGTCTGGTTCGTTGACTCCTCGGGTGTACCTCTCCCATATACACACACTCGCGCGCAAGCTGCGAGATCGTGCCCGGGATCGGCAATCGAGCCAGACAGACTACTCCAAGTAGGCATGTATACACAACCCGCCCATGCGTTGCTTTTTTTCTTTTTTTCTCGCTACACTGCATCACCTATATATATACATATACATATATACCACGCCACACCATACGTGGTACTTGCAAGAAGATCAGTCGCTCGCGACCTATTCCCGAGTACGAGAAGCTCCGCTATCTCTTCTCTCTCTCTTTTATTTGCTGTACTGTATATACTTACCAGTGAGGTGTACGTATAGGCAGGTATAGAGTGTACACACCATGTGTCAGTGAGACTCTGGTTGCGCGGGAGCGCGGATGAGTGTCATGCTCGCCGAGGCTCTGCTCGCGCTTTACCTCCTCTATCGGCTGTTTGAGGCTTTCGCGGCTCATGTGCGCACATATAATACATATACATAATAATCCCACACACATGTACAACCTTTCGATGTTTTTACGAGCGAGTCGATCATCATCATCACCACCACCACCCCTTCATACAAATATATTGTCGTTGCAGGCCAAGTCGGAGGAACACCTTGCCCAGGAGCAGGCCTGGTTGGCGTCGGAGCGCGTCTGGTTGCTGCACCGCGGGGGCTTCACGCCAGCCTCGAGATGCGGCCCCGCGGATCCGGACACGGGCAAACTCCGGATTCGGCTGGTCAACTCGGCCGAGGAGCTGCTCGTCGACGAGGAAGACGTCGAGAAGGTACAAACCCCAACCTTGGTACAAAAAAAAAAAAAAAAAAAAAAAAAAAAAAAAAAAAAAAAAAAAAAAAAAANCATTTTCATAAGCGACTTGTGGGCACCTCTGCGGACGCAGACGCGCTCGTATGTGTTGCAATGACGAAAAATAAATACAGCAACGCCCGAGCAAGCCGGCATTGTTAGTTCGAGCCAGGAGCGCCGATAGAAAATGTATGTATACATACCCACTTCTATGTGAAACGACACTTTTGTTTTTTACCGTTGTATGAATCGTCGAAAATCCATATGTATGCGTGTACGGTCGAGGTCGAGTTTCTCAATGGCGAGGCGTTAAATTGAGCCGTACAGGTCTGCAATTGGTTTCCTGTTCCCATCCCCGACGCGAGCCTCACACGCTCTTTCTTTCCGTTCTGTACCATGGATGAAAAACGCAAAGAGGTCCATGGTACAGGGGAAATCGTCGAATCGGCGAGCGAGTTTTAGAATCGATTTCAATAAACGATTCGACTCGCGGCAAAAGAGCGAAATCACACGCGATCGAAATCGGTGAAAACGCGTGCATGATCTACTTGCTTTCGCGTCAATTGAAAGCCCGAGTTATCGAACCGAATCGTAGCATCGGCTACCGATTTTCTAGAAATCGGCAGAAGTGTATCCACCGATTCTCCACCCTCCGACTCGCTCTATTAACGAAAAAGAGAAAGAAAAAAATTGGTCTCAACAGCAGTTCGTCCATAAGCCGAAGAAAGAAGGTGACAGTGGAGGAGGAAACACGAGTCGTGGGCACTTTTCTTATATACATGCGCCTATATAGAGCCGCACCGCGTGTATATATTATAATACACTCTCCGCGTCTCTGTCTCGCTCGCGCTCCCCGCTCAAAGTCCACGCTGTGCTGCTGCTGGAGAGTAATATGGCATACGGAGGCGAGGAGCGCCGAGAGAGAAGGCGCGTGGAAACGCCAAAGGGTCGGCTCTCGCGCGACACACAGTCATCGCGGCTCCTCCGAACGCAGCAGTGCCCCACGCGCGCGCCACTACCGATCCGTTGAGGGTTAAAAATTTAAAAAAAAAAAAAAAAAAAAAAAAAAGTTTGTTTAACGACAAATGTGACCCGATAACAGGCGAATCCGCCGCAGTTCGATCGAGCGGAGGACCTGTCGCAGCTGCGCTTCCTCAACGAGTCGTCGGTGCTGCACACCCTGAGGCAACGCTACGCGAGCAATCTCATTCACACTTACGCCGGCGACAGTATGGTCGTCATCAATCCCGCGGCGCCCTTGGCCATTTACTCGGAGAAGGTGAGCGGACCTTTTTCTCGTACTCCGCACGCTCGATCATTGGAATCAAAGACTCGGGGGAGGAAAAAAAAAAAACGTTTTTTTTTTCTACCCACCGGAGAGTCGTCGCGATGCAATTGGGTCGGGAGCGTAGGATCCAAGTGAAAAAAAATGATTTTCCGTAGGTGGTCCAGATGTTCAAGGGCTGCAAGAGCGAGGACATGCCGCCGCACGTCTACGCGATGGCCCAGTCGGCCTACCGGGGCATGCTGGCCACCCGCCGCGACCACTCGCTGGTCTTCCTGGGCCGCAGCGGGAGCGGCAAGACGACGAGCTTCAAGCACGCCCTCCACTACCTCGTGCTCGCCGCCGGGGCCGTCAACAAGATCCTCACGGTCGAGAAGCTCAACGCCCTGTTCACCGTGCTCGAGTCATTCGGCAGCAGCCGCACCCACATGAACAGCAACGCCACTCGCTTCACCCAACTATTCAGCCTCGACTTTGACCAATCGGGACAGATAGCCTCGGCATCTCTCCAGGCAAGTATGCCGCGTTCCCACATGTATTCAGGGCGATTGTTGCTGACGATGGTTTTATTCGACTACCACCGTATAGGTGCTGCTGTTGGAGAAGTCGCGGATAGGCCGGCGCTTGAACGGCGATCCGACTTTCCACGCGATCTACCGGCTGTTGGCCGGGGCGGAGGGCACGCTGCGCAAGGAGTTGCACCTGACGAACCTCGTGACCGAGAGCAACAGCAACCCGTTCGTCACGCCCCTTCAGAAGCACGAGGACAAGCAGCGCGCCCAGGTCGAGTTCAATCGCGTCGTGGCGGCCTTCCGGGTGCTCGGGGTCACCGAGCAGGAGGAGCGGGCCCTGTGGTTCGTCCTGGCCGGTGTCTATCATCTGAGCTGCGCGGGTGCGGTCAAGGTGGGCACGGGTTCCCAGAGCCGCTGGCAGTTCGCGAGGGTCGAGGGTGCCGAGAAGGCGGCCAGTCTTTTGGGCACGAGTGTCGAGGAGCTGAGCAGGCTGTTGTTCTCGAGCAACGGGCCGGGCTCGGTTGGCGCGCCCAGTGCCGCCCCTAGGACACCCGCGCTCAGGACGCCCAGCCCGACCGAGCAAAGCAAGGATGTCACTGGACTGGACGCCCTCGAGGGCTTGCTCGTGGGATTGTACTCCGAGGTCTTTCACTGTGTCGCTGCTCTAGTCAACAAGTGAGCGCTCGACTCTTTCCTATCTTCTTTTCTTTTTTTTTTTTTTCCATTTGAAAAGGAAGAAAATTGTTTATGGTCTCCAACTTGCAGATCTATAACTTCGTCGGTGCACACAGTGTCGTCGCTGCTGCTCTGTGACGCCCCGGGATTTCAAAATCCGGCGACCTGCGGACGTCAGACGGGAGCGAGCTTCGAGGATCTCTGTCACAATTACTTGCAGGAACGTTTACAGTTGCTGTTTCATCATACTACTCTAGTTGCCCCCAAAGATAGGTACGACACATTCCTTTTGATCATGTTTTTCCCCCCTACTTACGAGTAATTAATTTATTCTTTTTTTTTACGCTCGTTGTAGATACGTACAGGAAGGGATCGATATCGATCACGAGGACGAGATCGAGGAACTTGGATCACCTCAGGGTTTGGTCTCGTTGCTGGACCGAGGAAATTCACAGAGTGCCACGATGTTACGAACAAGCCAAAGCGATTTGAGCAGTTGTCGACAGCTGGAGAGGAAGGGCCTACTGTGGCTCTTGGACGAGGAAACGGTGTGTCCCGGTGGTAGCGACGAGAGCTTTCTGGATCGGCTGTTTTCGCATTACGGCGACAGAGGTAGGCTTTTGCTTCTCATACTTTGCGATTTTATTTTAGGAGATCTGAAAAAAAACTAAAAGAGCAAATTTAAATTTCTTTCAGAGCATCAAGTGCTACTCAGAAAAGCACCGGGAAACAATCAATTTGTTCTGCAGCATTTACAGGGAACGAATCCGGTACTTTATACTGCAACTGGTTGGCTGAAGGCCACACGCGAAAATCCTTTCGCGAAAAGTGCAATAACCATCCTCCAAGAGAGTAATAGGTAATTGATCTCGTGGAACGTAGCAACTTGGTCGGAAAATATTGATCTCGCGTTTTATTTTTCAGAGACGAAGTCAGCAGGTTATTCGTTTGCGCACGAGGTGCTGGAGTTTCTGGTGCTCTGAGTGGATCGATTCATGGTCTGGAAGGCTCTCAATCTCTGCGGAGAGCTTCGAGTATAAGGCGCACCTTTACAGCCGTGAAACGAAAAAACGTTTGTTTGCAAGTCAAGTTTACAGTCGTAAGTATCGCATTTTTTAAATTTTACTTCATCGAGCTTTTTAAAACCATCCAGAGTTTCATCTTAGTTTGACACATACGAATCGATACAAGATCGAGGAGAAATAAGGTCAAAGTCGAGAATCTTATCAGCAGTAAACACGTACTCTCTAAGCCTTCTCAGTTATTGTCTCTTATCGCGCGACAAACTCTCGAAGTAGAATATTCTCCTCGTACAAGATATTAAAATGTTTTTCTTACATTTCTGCAATCTGACTATAATATTTATTCTTTTTTACTTCACAGACATAGCTGTAAGATCTGCACGAGTAAGTTTTTCATTATTCACGTTAAATTATTCTTCTTTCATTGTAGGACGGTCTTATCGAGACGCTGAGGAGAACGCGAGTGAAATTCGTTCACTGTTTCTTACCTCAGCACAATGCCGGATGTACGGAAAACAAGAGTCTTTTATCCGTCAAACCAAGTCAAAGCGAAGACAATCTTATCAACGTCCCACTATTACGATCACAGGTGAGTTGACAAAATGTTTACAAAACGATTAACTTCTCAGCGCGACTCTTTCATATTTTTGCGTCATGTCAGATCATCGTATGAGCTGTAAAACAAATTTTAGTCTATAAATAAATGTTAATCGACCGATCTGAGATATTATTATGGTGTATATTGTTAATAGTCCCATAAATATGTCTCTAACTTTTCATCACAGCCTCAGTAACTCAGCATGCTCTTTTTCCGTAAAATTATTATTTACTTTGTAAAAAAAAATTAACAAATAAATAAATAAAAAAATCAATCTTGTTACCAGGTGAGGGGCAGTCAAATTCTGGAAGCAGTGCGCCTTCACAAAGTCGGCTTTCCCAAACACATGCCGCTCAGCGAATTTCGTCGGCGCTTTGCCCTCCTGTCGAACGACACCTCGACTCGCCCCGGAAGCCCCGTGGCCGACGAACGCAGAGCCGTCGAGGACATGCTTCTATCCGTCGACGTCGATCCTGCCTCCTACCGCGTCGGTCAAAGTCAGGTAAGAGCAAACTTTCGTAAGATCAAACCAGCTGGCGCTGAGGTCGTCTTTCAAATGTGCGACTCGGTGTGCCGCGACCAGAGAGAGAGAGAAATCCCTAGCGCGGTTTTACGGAGGAAAATATACATCGTGGCTTTGATTTTCAATTTTGCAGTGTACGCTCATTCAGCGGGACTAATCGTAAAGTAGTTTTCTTTGGAGGAATCGTGAAAGGGAGAAAGCTTAACGACGACAGCCGCACATCTGTCAAACGCGATTTCGAGTTATTACTCGCGAGGAGTAAAGTCGCGAATGACGTTAATCGAAAAATAATTCCACGGTGGACCGTGTGCGCTGCGTTTGTGCTGGCGATGCATGAGCTCGAGTAAAAATAAAAAGAGCGATCTCTGGAAAATACCAAAGTTAGTGAAACTCTGTAGGGGCAATGAACAAATGACGTACATAAGCCATTGCAACATCGTTCAATTGTACCTTTTTGCCTACAAAAAATTCCAATGCCCAATAACATTCAAATAATCAAACATGCAAATAAAGTAGGCAAAGATCCACTAGTCGAGTGCGCACTCAGCTTGTTTCCGTTAGTTTGCGAGTTTCTCCATTTCTGATGGCCAATAAGAAAGCGGATGCGGCGTAGTGACTCTCACATGTGAATAATAACCAAACGGGTATAGGTACCTACTTTCCTTGTCGTTGAAATAACGAAAAGGATCTCCCAGGAAAAAGGAATAAAGGAAAGATGAGCAGGTGCTGTGGATACGCACTGTCACTCCGCCCCCTAAGTATGAAATTTACTAAAATCAAAAGTGAAGCTTATAATTACTCGTCCACTTAGTACGAAACAGTTATTGTAAATGGATCTAAAAATTTGTAATTTAAATATTTTGGAAACAGAGTAAGATATATTTTATTCATTTATTTCGTGATCGTGACAAAAGTTTAAATGGTTAATATTGGGATAAGAACGTGGGTTGAGCAAATTCTACCACATTTGTCATTCAGTCAGTACAGTACGCAACTACAACGGGCTTTTGATGTCGTGGCGCTCATAGATTCAGGATATTTTAAACAATGACTCTCCAATATGCCGATTAATTTGCACCTTCTATCACATTCCGCTTTTCCAACTTTGTCACATTCCCAACACAGTACTGTAATCAAAGACATGTTTTTGAGACAAGCACGTATACAATAATTATTGATCGTTCGATTTTCTTGAAAAAAAGGTAAGTGAACCCCTTGGAAAACACCGAAAAATTAGTTTTCTTCTATTGATAGAAGGAATTAATATTTTACAGCAAAGTTTAAAGGTCCTACCAAATTGTTTTTTGCGTTATTTGTTTTTCTCCGCAGTTAATGTAACCGTAGTACTCTAAACGATAAACAATCGATTTTAAATGCACAATAAATAATGTTGCCTTTTTTCTATATAACTTTTAGTTTTTATTTGGACGCTTTGTCAAGCAGTTTAATGAAATATAAAATTCGGACTTTTAATATTAGCGTAATTTAATAAAAAAATAATTCTCATGTAAGATATTTATGTATACCGAAAATCACTTACCATTGCAGATCACAAGGTTCATTATTAAAATAAAAGCTAGGCAGCTACTAATTCTTTTGGTTATAGCCATTGCTCCTTGTACTCCTTTAAACGGATTACGTTAAACTATATTGCATCTTTTCCAACAACGAATATAGTATATACTGTTGAAGTCGTCAATTTTATCAAAACGATAATGACCCCACTCCACAAATGTAAGCAAGATCATGAGGAAAAAAATTGCGTTGCTTGAAAACTATTTTAATAATGTTTACTGAACAGCTTGATACCTTCAATCTACCTAGTGTAAAAATAAGTTAATTGCATTTTTGTTTTTATCAATCGTTTAGTTTTAATTATTGAATTCCAATTAAAGTTGATTCGCATACGGTCTTAGTTTTATTTTTATACATCGATACTGGATTTTCATTATAAATTTCACACATCGACACTTCTACTAATGAAAAACAGTCTGCAACTCTCAATTATCAAGTACTATCGGTCAATATTTAATATATTTCTGACATTATTCAGTTTTATCGCAAAAACTGTATTATTTCATGTTACAGCCATTTATAACTCTCTAAATCATCTTGGGTCAGAAATTATTCCAAGTATCATGCGTACATTATTTTATTTTTATTTTTTATTGAATTGCATTTATGAAACAATAAGAATTAGGTCCTTTAGGATCTATTTTTATTATACGAAAACCAGTATGAAATAATTGGAGTACAATAAAAAGAGTATTTCTAATAATGATTCAAATTAAATTAAAGCTGCGTACGTACTGCATGAGGTGACTTTCGAATATACATGTCTCAGGATCGCCACATTTGTCCTTGGGAACTCTCTCACGTTTCGCGTAACAACGGCCCTTCAATGAACCTAGTGTACGTACGTTGTTTTGGAAAAAATGCTATTAAAACTTTCCAACGATCCATCTCCAAGTGCAGCAACACTATGAGATGATAATACATACGTTGGGTTGACAGGGTCTAATAACACTGAACAGGTTTGTCGAAGGGCCGTTGTTACACGAAACGTGGGAGTTCCCACAAGGCCTTTGGACAAGTATATTCGAAAGTCACCTCCCGGAGTACACCTGCGTAGTGATTCATCGACCTATAATCATTTCTAACATTAACTAATTTTAATCATCGAATAACTCAATTTCATCAATAATTTATCATTAAATTTGCAGTCATGCATAGCTAGAGGATACATAGGAACTTTCAATAATTGATTTTCCAATGTATTGATAAATAAATTATTTTGGTCTAATTGTTATGAACTACTTTTTGTGTAAAATTAGACTATCGTCTAAGGCATTGAAAGAAAGGGGGCAACATGAAGCAAAAAACGACACTATGTAAGTACTAGGCTCTAAATGTGATTAAACAAAAAAATTAAGGACACAGCGGGAAACGTTAATTTTATTTAAAATTATACCAACATGGATAAGGTTGCGGTCGTTACCGCTACATAAATTTTACGCATTTTTTTCCTCATGATCTTGCTTACATTTGTGGAGTGGGGTCATTATCGTTTTGATAAAATTGACGACTTCATGAGTATATATATTCGTTGTTGGAAAAGATGCAATATAGTTTAACGTAATCCGTTTAAAGGAGTACAAGGAGCAATGGCTATAACCAAAAGAATTAGTAGCTGCCTAGCTTTTATTTTAATAATGAACCTTGTGATCTGCAGTGGTAAGTGATTTTCGGTATACATAAATATCTTACATGAGAATTATTTTTTTATTAAATTACGCTAATATTAAAAGTCCGAATTTTATATTTCATTAAACTGCTTGACAAAGCGTCCAAATAAAAACTAAAAGTTATATAGAAAAAAGGCAACATTATTTATTGTGCATTTAAAATCGATTGTTTATCGTTTAGAGTACTACGGTTGCATTAACTGCGGAGAAAAACAAATAACGCAAAAAACACTTTGGTAGGACCTTTAAATTTTGCAGTAAAATATTAATTCCTTCTATCAATAGAAGAAAACTAATTTTTCGGTGTTTCTGTATCATTTTTGCATACAAAAAATTTATGCTGAGTCCTAAGGATCGTTTGGAGTAATGGTGCTAGGTGCAGTTGGCATATATCAATAATATAGATGTACCACCGTCATTATAGATGATCCCTGAAGTAAAATGTGTAATGTAAAATTGTAGCTTTTCGAAAACCTACGTAATTCGGGTTTTAAACTTTTGTTTGTCGTAAAACTACTTGTATTTGACATAGTGGCCAGAAAACCGGGTTTTTCAGAATTTTTGGCAATTTTGCGGTCGGAGGGGTCCACTTAACTTTTTGTCTAGATAATCATAAGGTCAAAAAACTGTATTACATACATGCTCGTCTCAAAAACCTGTCCTTGATTACAGTACTATGTTGGGAATGTTACGACAGCGAGAAAACAGAGTGTGAGAAAAAATGCAGAGCAGTACACATCTTAGAGAGTCAGTGTTATAAAGATGCTTTATTTGCGGGAAATGTTGGCACGACGAAATCAATCACCTATTGCAGGTGTGTGGTACACTGATTGCATCATTTGGATCACAAGTTTGTCGGAGTTGGACCAACCCGCGCCATTTTTCCAAAATTAACATTTAAAAATTTTGTTAGTTTTATCATGACGAAATAAATGAAAGTAATGTGCATTACTTTGTTTCAAAAATTTTAAAATCATGTATCCGTTTGTTCGTTTTTCATAGTGGCTTGTTACCGAGTTACTCAGAAGCCTCCCTCAGACTGAACGTGGAGAAGACAATACCCACAATATTTGGATTGAGAGTAACTAAAAATTTTCTTGTAGACAAAGGGCTCTACAGTATTGAGATGGGGAAAGGTTTGTTAGTGCCATTTTCGGGACGCCACATCAGTTACAATAATTTTTTCCTCGTTTCGGAACAATTTTTGCGGTAAAAGTGAAAAAATCGTTCCACCAGCTCGTGCCCTTCAGGGCGGATTTCCCCGGAACAAATCCCAGCGCATAAATTAACTCTCGCCCAAACGTCCCCTAACGGCTAATGAGCGGCATCTATAGTCTCGACGAGCAAGCAAGAAATCCTCGCCAAAGCTTGGAATCCGCTTGTCATCGAGTCATCGAGCGAAAGCCCAAGCCAAAACTATAGCTTGCAGCGAGTGTCCAATCCGAGTTTCGCGCTTAGAGTGTGTTTACGTATGCAAGCTGGGGGTGCGCGCTTTCTCGGCCGGCTCTGGTGCATACGACACAGCGCTGAAACGAGGTGTCCTTTCGCTCGCGTGTGCGGATCACTTGGTAAACACGGACTTTCTTTCGCTGGGCTCCGGCGCGCGGTGCCCGTTGTTTTGCGAATAGGCGATAATACGTGCACGTGATATAATGCACGGCACACGATTCGAGCTTGTTTGTTCGTTCACGCCTCTGGAAAACTGGTCGGGCCTTAATTAGCGGCCGCGCGTGTGCGTTGCTCGTGGGAATCGCGGGGCTCCTTCGCACTTTCTCTCGGAAAAGGGGTGTTGGTGCCGATTCTATCTTTTTTTAATTCTTTTTCCATCGACCGAATGTGTGTTATTGGCGGGTCGACGCAGACTCGACGTGCAATTTTCGCTGATGTTGCACGGACAATAGATCGTTAAGGCTCGCTTCGTCGACGATTTTTTGGCAAGGTAACATCTCTGAATACATATATTATATGCACGTCTCGTTGGAGTACGAAAAAGAAAAGATACCCACTTCATCGTGGTGATTTGAAATTCATAGATAACTAGCAAAAAAATTCGACCATAGTTCGCGGAGTTTGCTCCCAAAAATCGATGCTCCTGGGTTGTAAGGTAATTATTGCAAATTCAAAATTCCATCGCGCAACGGATCAAAGAAAACCAGCCCGTGAGAGAGTGCCGATATACACGCGCACGTGGCCCGAAAAAAGCCCGTAATTGAATGTCGCGAGTTTTTTGCGGCGCGTCTGTCCGTCCGCGTGCGTGAGCCGCGGGTTTTATGTACGCGAGGCGAGGCCTGTACCATTTGCACGCGAGAGCGAGGAGTTCGTTGACTCGTCGATGCCCACTTGTGTACAGCTCACAGAATCGCCTCTTCGCCGATGCGCTTGTCTTCGAGCTGTCTGTCTACCTTTGGATTTTCCGCGCAGAGAGGATGACTTTACAAATCGCCTTGCAGCTTCCGTTGTTGCGGAGTAGGTAAAAATTTGTAGAGGCGAAGGAGACCCTCCGGGAATCGCGCTTGTGTGTGGTAATACAAGTGAATACAACAATGCGCTTCCTCGATTGTTAAAGTACTTCATGTTTTCACGATACCCAAGCAGTTACTGTCGTTTTATAATTTTTTTCTTCGGTTTTTGCTCACTGACGCAAATGTATTAAGTAACTTGCAAGTACTATACTTGACTCGATAGGAAAAGAAAAAGGAAATCTCGAAAACAGACCGCTTACGGCCGATGTTAAAAACGAGGATCGCGCAACCATTAGTCGCGCAAAATGTCCGAGTATTTGTACAAGTGTACAATCGGCAAGCGAAAGGGCTGCAATCAGTACGTATATACGATCCCGTACAGCCGCTGTAGTCCGTCCACGTTGATTTCGATTAAGTCACTGTCAGCGCAACGGAAGCGCGTACGTATACGTGCAGATACCCACATATAAATATATACCCACGCGTGCACATCGAGTTTCTTTCCTTCTTTTCTTGCTGCCGCGCTACTCTCGACTCTGCTTCGATCGGGGTTTGATTCTCATACCCCTGCCCGATCGATCGGTTCTGTGTATGTGCACACGCACACGCGTGCATGAACAAGCAAACTGGAAATTAATATCGAGTGTCGTCCCGGCGACTTGTTTTTCGCGAAGCAGCCAAATCGAATGTTTTCTCCGCTATCGTCGTCGCGAGGGCTGATTAAGTTTCTTCTCGGTGATATTAATGCGATACATTGCGGATATTGTACACGAGATTTCTTTTTTTTTTTTCTTCCTTTTTCCAAGATTAAACGCTCGGGTGATTTGTTACTACCCCCTTCTTTTTTATTTGTGCTCTGCCACTGGATAGGAGAACCCTTTTTTTTCGAGTCGCATTCAAATTATCCCAACCGAGGAGGGAGCGAGTGGAAATGCTCATTGCCGAGGACAAAAAAAAAGAGGAACACGATAACCCAACACGAGTCTCGCGTGCTTTGTACATCAGTTTTCGCGTGATTTTTCTTTTCTTTTTTTCTTTAAACGCTCATTAAGTGCAGAGTGCCCCGGTGCACCCCATTACTCATTTTGTATTCGCAGCTCCGAAAATAAAGCAACGGGAAGCTTAGAAATTGGAAATCTCGAATGTCCAGCTTGCACGTGTATACTTACTTTTTTCCGCGAAGCTCAAACAAAGCCGTTCCAACTTGGATTATTTGTGGCCCAAGCTCGTCGTTGTAAAGCCAACCGTCGACGGGCGCTCGTATATATTTACATTCTGAAAGCTCGCGCGCGAGTTACGACGCAAGGGATCCTGTTCCTCCTTCTCCTTCGGCTCGTTAATTAAGCTCCGAGCCATCGGTAACGGCACAGGCAGCAAAAGTCGGCAGAGTGAAAAAACCGAGGGAGAGGAGGAGGGGAAAAAAAAAAAAATTAACGCCGCACTAAATCATCCCGCTGGAAATTGACGTGAAATCGCTTACATATACCCGCACCATGCACGTATATGTGTAAAAATCCACGCGCTCGACCGGACGAGGGTTTCACTACATTTGGCATTATTTTTTCTTTCCCATCCGCGCGTAAAACATCATAGCGCGGCTGATTTATCCACCGATGCCAATATTGGTTCCTTTGGACTTTACGCGGATTTTCACTACTCGAATGTATTTTTCAGTAAACCGTTTATGCCCCCTCCGTTGATTCATACAGGGGACATTTACACGCGGGTGACAAATTGATTCGCGGACAAAAATTTATCACTAAGAAGGCTCGTTTACCGGCTTTAGCTGAGCGCCTCCAAGGGAACAGATACACGCTATAAGCCGACACATCTGCGCGAGGCCTCGTACCCGTAAACTTTTAATGCACACCCACTTGGCATCTGCCTCGAAGTCTCTCTCTGGTTCTTAAACGTATACATAGGTGCAAGAAGGTGCGGAATGAAAATATCTTTGTGACACGTGGGCGCGAAAATCACCCATTGTCGCAATAAAGTTGTGCAAGCTCCGAACGACAGCCTCACACTGCGACGAAATTTCTTCAACGTGGAGGATTAATCGGCGATTCGTTTTAACATGATAATACGAGGCTAGCTTGGCCGAAAAACTGCATACTCGTGTGTGTATGGTATTCGGGTCGCGTTGTTTCCACGGCGAACTTTCCGATTGTAATAACATGTACGAGTCGCATGTACAGGCGAGAGCAGAGAGTTTTGCGCTCGCGAGCCAACCTATCGGCCACAACCTGCTATATGGCGCTCCACTTTCTTATTTTCCCCCTTGCGCGCAACCTAAGTAAGTACCGGAGTCCTGTTGAGTGTGCACAAGTATACAAACGACTGTATAATTGTCTCGCAAATTACGCCCAACTTTCAGCGAATCGCTCTCCGCGTACTTGTATTCATGTACATACTCCTTTTATATTTTTGTTTTCTAAGCCGCGTATTTTGTTCCCTCCGATCAACGTCGGTGTTACCTAAGAAATTACACCGGCAGCGCGTTTATATGCTTACCATAATATACTTGCACCTAAATTACCTATAGCTCTGCTATTTGCATGATCGAGAGAAAAAAAAAAGTAGCCGGTCTCGCGGTGTTTCAAAGTGCTCCCAAATTGACGGCGAGTACGAGAATTCAAGAGAAGCGCCACTCTCGAAAAACTATATACTATAAACTATAATAGCTGTTGCAGCGGGTATGGGTACACCTAAATCTGCTCACTTTTATTTCCACGCATTTGTCTCATCCCACCGAGCCTTTTTCCCGCGTGTCCCATCTGCTACCCTGTACAATGGATTATAACATATCACCTGTTTAAGACACAATGTTGCTAGCAATCGTCAAGCATCGGTTGCCTGTGAGAGAAAGTAAGACTGGGGGCCCCTCCAAACAAGACTGCAAAGCCCGAGAAGCTGCGCGAAAAGCTTCGTTCGATATCCGATGAAAACAAACGATCAAAGAATGAGAGAGGGAGAAAAAAAAAAGGTTTTTCCAGTGCGTATGAGCGCGAGCATTTTTCCTGTATAATGCACGTCGGTCTCGAAAAGGCGATCGGCTTTTACTTGCGGAGCGCCCCACAAGTCGATCGATTTGAATCGGCGCGCCACAAAGAAGGAGAGCGTCGGGGCGAGGGGGACCTCGGAAAGCGAAAAGCTACTAATAATTCAGCGACGATCTCTCTCTCTCTCTCTCTAGGTACGCCTTCTCTCGTATACGCTCTGCCTCTAGGTTTCTTCCTCGGCGACTTTGTAGGACAGCTGCATTTGTTACGAGAGAGCCCGACGCTGCTGGCCGATAAAAATACACCCACCCCCCCAACCTTCCTCCGCTCGCTTCTCCCCGTACCGCGGATGCGTATATGTATATCGACCGCGCGTTTATATACAAGTGCCCCCCGCGCGGCGCTTCTCTGGGTGGCTCGTGCATATATATATACGGTAAAGCCAATCGGGACGGAAAATCACCCCGCAGCCATACATACCCCTCCTCCCCCTGTACTCTTCTTCTTCTTTTGCGCGCGTCTCCTTCTCGACATGCCAAAAAGACGAGAGGCCGGACGCGCGTTTTTCTGTCCTTTTTTACGGTCTTTTGAAGAACACTCGCGCGCGATTCATATCGCCAGGGTATATACAATATACACCGATGTGCACAAATTGCGGGCATGCCGAGGCGCTATACATACACACGAGGGAATCATATATTCACGAATGAAGGATACGAGTAGGTGGAAATGGGGATGGGGATCGCGTCGGTCCGATTTTTGACTTTCCGATGGTTTTACGAGTGAGGTCGGGGATTTTTACGAGCATGTGTACCATACGTACGGTGGATGAGCGATGGTGACGGTTTTACGCGTGTTTACGTAACGTGATGGTGTTTTGAGGGGGCTGCAGTGCGTTAATGGGGCAATGAAACATGCACGTTGGGTCGACGATGTCAGACCGGGATTTTCGCGGGTATTGTAACGAGACTCGTAATTTTACGGATATTGAGGGGATATTGAATTTATTTTTTTGTAAGTTGACCGAAGTGTACAAAGCAAGGGCCAATGAGTGGGGGGTTTTTTTTTTGGCTCGTAAAACAATTATAGTTCTAATCCTTACAAAGAGCTTTTTTCCGGGTCCATTGCTGGTTTTATTCCCCTTTTTTTTGTTCGAAACAAAATGATCGTGGTTTATTGCGATAGTAAAGCCATTTAGGTACAATTAAAGTATATAAACGGTCTCTGTGAAACAAAAGTTAAATTGGCACGTAAAATCATCAAAGAGGCAAATCGTAGTTTTGATGTGCGGTTTCCCCACTTGAGATTATATTTTAACGTGGATTTCATTGGATAGAATTTTTTTTCCAATCGCCATAGAAATGAAACATGTTCCTATATAATTTCAAGCGCAATTATTTCGATATCCGGAAAAAATTAGTTGGAGAAATCGAGTACCGATTTTTACCTCCTACATCCCCCTAAAGCTAGTAATTTTTACGAGGAAAGAAATCCATCCAACGATTATCTCATTTTTCAACGAAACACGCGCGATATCGTATTGACGATTCGAATCGAGTGGAACATCGAGAATATGCGGAGAAATCGGCGCGATCGATTCGCCCGATTCCCCGGCGTTTGTTATCATCCCTCCGACGAAAGGTATATTACCGTACTTTGGATTCATTACTTCGATCGATTTGCTTTATACTCCTAAAATTATTTCTCGAAGCCACCCCGAGGCGATTCTTTAGCACCAAAAACACATTCATCCGCAGATTTAATTTCCCTTGGCTCAGTGTATAATAACTTAACGATCGCGTGTTAATTAAATACCCTAATTAAGAGCGACGGACCTTGTACAGCAACCGATTGGATAACCAAACGTGAGTACTTTTTTTTTTTTTTTTTTCTTCCTTCCACGCACGTAAGCCCATCCATAAAGTACAAAACGAGTCCCGTGTACCGGCATCAACTTCCCGCTCAATACACGTTATTCAATCAACTCGAGTTGCACACGCGTTTTTTCCAAGTTTCCAACGAGCAAGTACACACAAACAACAATCGTCCCGTTGCGCAAGGGTGTGCTTTCAATTTCGCCGAACATGCGCGCATCGACAGCCCTTACATAAATATATCTGATATACTCAAGACATGGGGCGCGAGCAAAAAAGTTCATCATCCAATCGATCGAAACACCACTGCGTTAATTGAACTGCTCGATTTGTAGATCAAACAGAAACCTCTGCATTTTTTTTTTTTTTTCGATATCCACTCGCGCTTTCTCCACCGGATCGGTTGTTTCCGCTCATCTTTCCGTGTACATGTATATACTTACAAGAAGTTTCTTTCCTGGGGATAAAAAGAAGGAGAAAAAAATATCAAGATATTTACGAGCTCGGCACGCGTGCGGATCTGTATACGCGATAAGGTCCGAAAACGACGACGACACGGCTACCGAACTCTCTTCTTCGCGTGTCACGGTGTTATACCGATGTAGGCAACTGCACATGCATATATGAGCACTTTCTCGAGATAGCCCCCCCGATTATCGGGGTATCCGTAATGTATATACACAACGTGTACATGGTATGTGTACGTACGCGAGAGAGACAAGAGACGGAAAAATAGTCGCGCGTATCGGGAACGGAAAGCTAATCGCCGATTGATTTCCGCGCGAAAGCCAATCGTATACGTATACCCGCGCATCACCTCGACAATATATATATGACCATGTAAATAAGTTATTAATTCGATCGGCCGTTCGTGCGGGGCCTTCAAGTACACCCGTCAAGAGCAAAAACACTTGTCCGCAATGGCCATTTTCTTCGGCGGAGCTTGATGTTCCGCTTCGCGAAATTATACGGCGCTCGCGCGCTTAGTGTGCATGTCAAGGAGGAGGGGAGTATGCAGTTCAAACAGAACAAATAAAAATAAGGAGGAGATGGACGTCTCGTTTACCCGATGATTGACCGGGAGAATCGATCGGGAAAAACGAAATCTAGGTCGATGTGCTGGCTTTGGCCGGGGTGCCCTGATGTATAATTCTTCGCGAGAAATTGATACACGCGCGATTTTCTGTGCACGAATCGCTCGCTTTGATATTTCCATTCAATGGATCGGAGCTGGTAATCTAATTTTTGTCATTTTTGTTGTTGCAGGTGAGTCTTGCATCGATAAAAGTATATGTACACTTATACTTTTCCACAAAGGTGTGCTGCTGAGGTGACGTGAGTCTTTGTTTTTGATACCCATAATGTACACGCTCCGAAAAACCTTTACAGTTTAAGCTTCCGTTAAATGTTATCCCTGAAAAAACTAAAAAAAAATTTCGTAGCAAAGGAAAACACCAGCCCAGGGGGGATCTGCAGGGAAGAAAGGAAGATGAGCCGCAATTAATTTTCTCCTTTGCGATCGCGATTTCGGCGAAAGCTTTAATACGTATAATCGGAACGACACGTGGAAAGTTCGGGCAGTGCCTGTAGGTCTTGGCCCGATCGTTATCCCGTCAATCGTTTATGGCTCGTAAAACCAAACGCGTTTGCGTCTTCCCCATTTTTTTTCGCTGTGGACAATATTTTTTTTTTTTTTTTTCATTCTTTCGTTAGGGCTTTATTTGAATACACCGATGCCGTGTCGTTTGTCGGAAATTACGGTACAACGGGCTTTTAAACGCTAAGTCACGTCGATACGCGATGCCTTGCAGAAAACGAGTTGATCCGCGTTAAATTTTTATTTCACATATAGGCACACGCAGACGATTCCATTTCTCACCAATAAAACCCTTCCTCTACGGGAAATTAAACGAACAGAGTTGTCATTCCGTTATAAAGTGTACCTGTATCATCAAAAAAAAAATTTAAGGAATGCCCACCTGTCTCTCTTATCGGAGCAATGAAATATTGCACCTGATACAGCTCTTAAAATGTACCCTTTTAAATCTAAGTGGTGTGTACGGCCTTTCGAAATTCTCCGTTGGAAAAAAAAACGATACTTTCAAGGTTATCGTTAGAAACTCAATTACCCGACAATTTCATATTCCGAAACGCGTCGAATCGTTTTTGGAGTCCATTGACTGTATTGAAACACAAAAAAAAAGAAAAGGAAAAAGAGGACAAAACGGAAAAAAATGAAGAAGAACCAGCAAGGCCTTAATCGTTTTCCTCGCTCGATCAAACAAGCTTATAGTGGCACTCCTTTTTTTCCTCCTTGAAACTTGCACGATCGCCCGCCAAGAAATTCTAACCGTAGACGCATCCGTTGTGTATATATATATTAGTAATGTAGTGACTGCGCGATTCATTATCATCGCGGGGGGACCCAACCGGTCCGCGCATGCCGAATCTCCGCGTTGATTCGGGGAAACCCGAGAAACTCATCTCGCGTGTCTTTTATCTAATACTTTATCGGTGTTTTTTTTTTTTTTTTTTTTTCATTTCGTTTCATTCCTTACCTCTTGCCTCGGACGATCTTCAGTTGGCGAGGTGCTTGTGGTTCTTTTTTAATGATGCGACACGTAAATTTACGCCTCGAAAGCCCAGAACTCTTTCATGGTTGTTATTATTTATGTTTCGATTTTTGTTTTACCTTTACTTACACGTATACGCGAACAAGTGCCTTTTTCCTTCTCAGGTGTCAAAACGTTGTTTTGCAGGGCGCGCGCGTTTATTAACTTTTTGTCAGCTGTTGCACGCGCACCTCGAAATTTCTCCTTTCGTTTTCCCCGTGTGCGCGATACTTTCACTCGTGTCGAATTCAAAAAGCGCCGAATCGTAAAAACCCCTCAATACCTCGCCATAAATTACACGTATGTCCCTTTTTGCAAAAAATAAAAAATATCGACACTATATGCTACATAAATGAGATGAGCTTGCACTGAAAATATTACCGATGCACGAGTCTGATTAATCCTAATCGTATGGCGTAGAAATTTTAAACTTTCAACCTTGAAGCTAATTTACCAACGTAGGTCATCATGTACACGCTGAAAATCTAAAAAGAAGTTTTTTACCTCGGCAATGAACTACGTATTTAGCGCACAAATTACAGCAGCTTTCGATTTCAGAGAAGAAAAAGAAAAACATAAAACACCTAACGCCTAAAGTAGCCGTGTGTAATGCATCCCGCGGCACATTACCGGCTACTATGTTTTAAATTTCACCTTTGCGATTAATCAATTTTTCGCGGTTGTAGGCCTTGTAATTAACTCGAGAGAAAAGTATTGAAATCGCCTTTACCGATGCACACGCACGCTGTTACCAACGCAAGTTGGATGGACCGCTTTTGCGTATTTATAACGCATTTGCTGTGATTACGACGAGAAAAATGGCCCCGTCATTTAAGTACATGTTTTCTTGGACATGTTGGTTGTAAAATGAGCACCAGATGAGCACACGATTTCTGTAGGTACCATGGAAACCTCGTTGCTTTAAAACTCATTTAAATCGACTGTTCTTTTTTTTTTTTTTTTTTTTTATGAAGTTGCAGACAAGGTGCAATAAAAATAAAATAGATAATTTTTCGGTCCATTTTTTATGCTCAGAGTATAAGACAATACTTTGTTCAGTAAACATGCATATGTCTTTCAAATTGTTTGCATTCCAAATGAATTGGTAAAAAAAAAAAAAATCTCTTTGAATCCTGGATAAACCAGTTTAACAGCAGGATCGACGTACCGATCCCAGCATCAAAAATTCAATTAATTTACAGCTCAAAGTGCACGCGTCGTAAAGTTTCCGAGGTATACATTATGCCTCGCGTGCATCGATTTTTCCAGCTCTCTCGCCGACCGATGCGACCGAAAAACAAATAGGTATCTAGGCTGTGGCGTGCACAGCCCCAGAGCCGTAAATACACGATAACAACAGCTTCTCGAGAGCGAACAACACCGCGGAGTAGTGAATTAAGTAAACCCCGAAACGAGTCATCGATGATTTTTCGCGCTTTAATTGCCACCTCCCGTAAACCCGAGCAACAACAGAACTCGTGTTGCACTGCAGGGCGCACGTATGCAATGGCACCATCATCATTTTATATACGGCAAAATAGGCCTCTCGTCCTGCGATGGCGAACCACTCGAGCATTACAAATGTTATTATTGTGCCAGAGGTACAGACCCACTGCATCGGGCACAAGATATAGGCAAGTACGTGGTCCGGTTTCCCTTCTGGCACGCGCGAATAGAATCAAAGCCGACCTCTCTCGCCGCGCGACCGACTGACTTCCTTGTGTTCGTGTGTATTGATAGAGTGTACATATATATTACATACATAGGTATGTATAATGTTTTGTATATATATTATACTCTCTTATGTCCGGAAGGAGAAAGGTGCATGTCTTGTGGTGCTCAGCGACAGGCTCGACGACGACGACTTGCGCTATCGAAGCGATGACCTCTATTCGGACTCGTGAAATCTGCCGCCGATGCCGCGGGTCAGGTGGTGGCCCCCTTGGTTACTTACTTGCACATGTGCCGAGCTCTCGCTTTTCCTTCTACATGATCCTCGAGAATTTTTGTAATACCCTCGGTTTACGATTCATACGAGTGTGCTCCGTACAGTTTTTTTTTTTTTTTTTTTTCTACTCGATAGAATTGATTTTTTAAATTAAATTTTGCTCGCAGCGATTGTTACAGCACAAAAGAGCGTACATTTTGTTTCTTTTCAACGCTGTCCCGGGTAACCGTAGACTTTTCTAGCGTAATATCGAGCACTTGCGTAAGAATATGATTGACGTGCAAAAAAAAGCGCGAAATCGAAACTCGTCGCGTTCTGTAAGTGTATTCTGTATTCAACGTTAAAAAAAAAAAAAAAAAAAAAAGATCAAATGACTTTCTCCTTGCTCTGATGAAACGCACACGCCAGAGCGCTCGCGCGATGCTTTTTCGACGTCGCTCGATTACGTTCTTTTTTTTCTGCTCAAAACTGGAAATAAGAAAAAAAAAAAAAAAAAAAAAAAAGTATCAGAGCTGATAGCCCAGAGCGAAGTTATACAAGTTGGAAAAAAAAGAGATCGAGTCACAGGTCCCCTCAGCACTTTCTCTCCATTCAAATTCAGCAGAAATCTCATTTCGCGCGCTAAGAAGCTTTCGTCGTCGTCGACAAAAGTTTGTCCGCGTAAATGGTGCTTCCGATGTTTGGTATTGTCTGTGCGCACCTAATAAATATTATATATTATACACCGTACGACTCGCACGCCAAAGAATTCGAGAGACGGCCCATACCGCGCCCCGATAACGCATCTATAATAATTCCACATAAATAGCTACGCATGGTGCTTTGAAGGAAAATGAACCAAAGTTTTTGTGCATAAGGAAAAATATATTAAGGTATTAAGGTATCAATCAACGCGAGCGTCTATTGTACAGTCGCGTGGCGTAGTGTGAATATATTTATTGGAAATAATATCATTAGGTATACATTGCCGCTGATAAAGGAGGTGAATAACCATCAGTTTTCGTAAAGGGGGCTCGTGCTTTTTTACCTCTTCGAGTCGAGCAAAATTTCGCGGACGAACGGGATCGGCTTTAGCTACAGTTTTTCGTTGACCGGTTTCTTTTTTTTTTCTACTGTCATTTCTGGTCGGATTGACATACGCTAGGAAGTTAGTAGCCACTACATAATATATATATATTTTTTTTTTCTCTCGCTAATACATCGCAGACCGATGGATGGGCTCGTTTAACGGGACTCACGAAATCGACACAATGTCCCATCGTTATTCTATACTAATGATGTGTCAGACTATTAGTTGGCACACGGACGTAGTTTGCGTGTGTGTGGGGCATGATTGTCGGACTCTAATATTATAATGTATCCCATACAAGTATACTTCCAATGACGAGTTTTCGAGTGAAACCTCATTCATTAAGATGTACGATCCTCGTCAATTAAGCATGTATACAGCCAGTAACGGCATCAGACTTTTTGAACCGTGTAGTTTTAAAATTTTCAAAGTATTTTTTTTACACCGATTTTTGCGATTATTCATGAAACACCCAAACATCATCCTACGCGTCGACGTATGCAGATATTATACCCATACAATGGCCCTTCGTCATGCATCTGATTATTTGAGTTTGTTTTATTATCTAGCCATTATGCAATCGCAGTCGCACACATGTACAAATGGGTGAAAATAAACGCGCGTCAAAACGTCCGATGCCGATTTCGCAAGTTCCCGTCAACGTGATCGGTACCCGGTGGCTGTCGAAACAAATACCGATTTCCACACCTGTCGTTCGCACTTTTCCCTTCCAACCCCTCCGGGGGTGGTTATACATAAAAAAATGATTTCTTGAGTCTGCAAATTCCCGTTGAGAAAGAGAGGGCGAGGGATTGTCCCCAGCACGTGCCTAGGCCTGCGGTAAAAAGGAAAAAAAAAACCATACCAGATGCTCCGTCAGCTGTATACTATACCACACTACAATGGTCCGTAGTAAAAAAGAAGAGCGTATACCTGTATACCTATACAGCACAACAGAGCACGGCGGCTCGTTCACCTCTTTCGACGCTTCCTTCATTCATTCGAGCCTCTAACGGTAGTTGCAACCCAACACGACGCTCGTCCCCATCAGAGCGCGCCATCGGAGTGCAAAAAGCAATGATGCAAATGTGCCTTGTATATATGTATACGTACGTATACAAGAGAGGAGGGACCTCCCAACGGACGGCTGTACAATAACAGTCCAAACTAGTAATGCACATGATAGATACGTATACAACGTGCCATCAACCTCGCGCGTTCCTCTCTGACATTGTTTCACGGGCGTAACGTGCAGCGTAATAAGCGCACCTTGGCATCACGCGTGCGCGTATGTATAGAGTTGGCATATTATCAGGTATGCCTATTAAGTATGAAGATTTGGTGTTTCGCGAGAGACTAAAGTTACTCTATGCGAGTACGACAGATGTTGCGTGGAGAGAATACATCTCTGTAGGTACGATATAGCGTGTACTGTGCTTCGTGCTTCAAATGAGTCGTGAACGAGTCTCGTTACTTTTCTTCATCCTCTTCTCTGCAGGCAAATCGTTTGGGAAACTGGATCATGTTCTTTTTTTCCCCCAACTTCGTAAATGCCGCTGGGAATTGGGGTTTTTCGGTGGATACCCCAGGGTCGTTGATCGAATTATGAATTCTTTGATTTTCCGTGCTCGCACGCGGAAGATGATCGCGTATACCGACCCATTAACGGGTCGACGGAGAATTTTAACGATCCAATGAAAAAAGAAAAAAAAAAAAAAAACCATAGGTGCACGGTTAATTATGTGTGCGCAAGAAAAACACGGTATACTGACAGTCCGTGCATCGTCAGCAAAATAGTTCATTACCTATTCAGAAATGAAAACTGGGTTGAGCATTTTCCACTGGACCCAATATGTAATTATTAATAAATGTGTGCGGTCGAGGACGATGAACGCCCGTACATGCCCAATATCCACAACAGAGTTATATACAGCAATTATCGCGGCCTGTGTTACCCTTCACCCGCACCTGTATCACATAATATGTAAAGCTCCACAACAGAGCTGGAGGTGCGATTAATTATAGCCATGCGATGGGATCTGAAAACTCCAAGGTATATGCAACAACCACCCCACACCGCGTTTAACAACGTTATCTTGTAAACTCACCCTGTCTACAGTCAAGATTCCTGCCCAATACACTTGCACGCTCGATTTGTCCACAAGTATTGAGTCTCTGTTTGTGCACGAGGTGTAGCCAGGCACGGAGTACTCGCGAACTTTGCCACTTTACGGGGCACAATTGATCACCCGCCGTGTTAATTCATGCGCAATTGAGTAAACTCGCCCACCAAGTTTGCGCGGTACAGGTATACTTACAATATTCACACCATCACAGTAAAATCAGCCGCCTCTGCTTCGTATGTATATACCTACACCATGCCCAGGCAACCGAGGCGAGAGAGTCGCGGAAAGTAGGCTGTGCACCCACACCTATATACTATAGGCGCCGGGGAGTCAATGAAATCGCCGCTCCTGTATTGTATACTTGTGTGTATCATAATTATGTGCCATGCACACTGTTCCGCTGGCTTTTGAAATTTAATTCAACGAACGACATGTCGCCCATTTCCTTCCATGCCGAGGTGAATTGGTTTTTACCCCGGATCATGGGGTACACTGCACCTCGAGGAGGTATTACAATTTTCCGCCGAGTCTCGTCGTTCTCGCGTAATTCACTCCAAAGTCCTGGTTCTGATCAAAGAAACACGTATTGCATTCATGCATCACAGTTGTCGTGTCATCTTTTGCCTTTGCTCTATACGTCGAGCAGGACCAAAACATTACATACAAGTCAAACTCGACGTTGTAAATTTTTTTTTCCCTCCTCATTTAGCTATGGTGCACCACTCCGAGAGCCACGTCCATACATTCATTTCAATTCATTTCTATTTTGCCCGCGCGCGTGTGGTCCGCGCATATTATACTGTGCGCTCGGTAATTAGAACTACTTTCAATTTTCTCAACGGGAAAACGCCCTCTTTTTTTTTGCACCATCGTCCATGCCCATATGCATTGGTTAATTAAACGAGCGTAAAATTATACACGCTCGTATAATATTGATAATTCTCACATATAGCATGCGCATACGTATGGGTAAAACTTTTCTCTTTGACCGAGAATGAATTTATCATGCACCTAGCTTTTTTTTTTTTTTTTTTTTTCATCACCAAGTCCGTTCTGCTCTGATACCATTTCTTAATTAACCAAATTGGTGAAATATTAATTTTTTCGCATATACCAAAAAAAAAGGTGTTCTCTAACATCGAAGTGAAAACCCCGAAAAAAAAAAGAGATCTTCTCTCTTTGCTCGTCCTTCTCCCGAAAGGGGATAGTAATGATTATTTCCATGCTCGGGCACACGCATCGTCGGGACGTATCGGCCCCCGGCACGAAAGTTCGGTCGCTCGGAAAAGCATATCCGGCTCTGTGTACATACACACCACATATCGCAGCAACATTATGTGCACGCGTTTAAACCCACAGAGATATAGAGAGACGGTATATACAGCTAGTTACGGTTCCCTGGCGTTCTTGGCCAAGGAGCCACGTGTTATTACTGCAGGTAGAGAGAGGGTCTCTCCACTCTCTTTCCCAATTCGGGATGTTGCGTGAGATGTGAAAATTAAAATTTTCTCTTGCCCAACAAAGTAAGCGTGCACCATATACTTATTACTCTTTCCGATCGAGAGCCATAATGGACGTGTATGTATATTTATTATAGCTACATGGTTATTAATTTTAGGAGAAACTCACCGCGCACTCGTTCGACGTCTCAATTCCAAAGTACACCCTCCCGTGTAACACTTGTATACGGTTGGTGCCGTGTACAGTCATTCAATTAAAAGCGCGACCTACGCGCGTAAGGTGATGTATAAATCGCCCCTGCTCGGGAAATCCTCGCGAATCAAGAGCCGCACATTGGTATACGTACACGCGGTACAAACAGTTAGTCCAATTAAAGCGGGCCGCTATACGTGTATCTACACGGGGAGCAGAGTATATAGATCTAAATAAACGGAGGGGGAACATCGGACGTGGGCAATTAATATCATTGAAGGATCTTTTACGCAGATTGGGTGCTCGTGCACGTCCTCTCGCCTCGACATTTTGCAAACGGCACCTAGCAAAAAGCAAGGAAAAAAAAAAAAAAAAAAAAAAAGCCATACTTGGAGAGGAACACTTTTTGCTCGAGGAAATCCTTCGCGCTTCCGCTTGTATATAAAGGCCCTCGAGCGTGCATGTACACGCGCGTCGCGTTTCGAAACAATCGCACCCCCGTGAGAAAGGCCCCATAAACGCGTCACTCCCCCACCTATTCTTATATATACCTATTCGCGGTCTGGTCCTCCTATGTCATGAATTATTCATGGTCCGAGAGGAGAGCCCGTAACTTCTGCTGATGCGTGCACAACATATATATATATATACACACATGTGTGGGATATATATACGTAATGAAAATTGAGCCCAAGAGTCGGTGATGCGTGCGCCAGCGGGAGGTGCATCATGATCACGCGTGCACGGACTTTGCTTTGGTTTGACGTTTGATCTCCCGCGAGTAACCACCGCGAGCCCGTCGTTTTCCCTCGTACACTTGTATCAGCTGCATACCTATAGGCGCATATGTAATAGCTCCGTGATATATATATACACTAACGCGTGTGCGTACATCCGTACGGAGGAAAGAGAATAATTGCTCTGCCTATCGCCGCTAAATGCGCTTTCCGCTCCGAGAGAATTGAGTACATATACACGCGTATTATGCTGAAGAGGGGAGGGGTTAATGGGAAACTAAACTTTGCCGGGGCGCTACTTCCTCCGTAGGAATAACAAAAAACAATATAAAATAAGTATCAAAAATAAAAAAAAAAAAAGGAGCCAGTTCGCAAAAAAGCCAACTGTATACCCCTGTAAGGATCGCCATTATACCCAGCGCAGAGTTGTATATTTTCAGTCTCGTAAAAAAAAAAAAAAAGGGACGCGTACAGCGTGCGAGGATGAGCGTAATAGTTACAATGTAGGGGTGTATTACACTAGCGAATTTACGGGGGGGGGGGAGGGCGTAATGTGAAAAATGACTCTCGCCTATACGTCATACAACTATGTATGTATTATGATGTAATGTATACAGGATACGGGAGACTAAAACACACACACACCCACGGATCGATGAAATCGTGGGTGTACGTAATATTGTGCCGATCTCGATCCGTCCCCCATCAGGTACACACACACACCGTCGATTCCCGATAAAAGGCCTCTCCGCGGGTTGGTGCCCGCCGGTTGCGCGGGTATATAATAGCACACCCTGCGCACCATCTCGTTTCGTTCCTTGATGCCAGCAGCTCTGCTATCGTTACGTTGTGCATACCTATCTTACGACGTAACATATACATACGGGTAGGTACGGGAAAGGGGAAGGATATGGGGTGTACGCGGGGCGCAATTTGCAAATCCCGGCGATTACTCCGCGGCAGGCGTTTCGTTCGGAGGATAGCTCGATTGTGTTTGGGTGGGAGGAGGAATGCATGGGGTTATTATTATCATTCGCATGCCTCGTTTTTACAAGCCCTCGTACGTATAGGTCACGTTATACGCGTCGCCGTACGGTTTTGGAGCTTGCGGACCATCGCACGTACCCGCCGGAGCTTTTACGAGGTATCCTTTTTTTTTTTCGCTTATTGATACAATTTTAATTCAGCCTTAGCTCAAGAGGGAATTGAAAATGGGAAGAATTCGCTATTTACTCGCTCGTATACGTCAGCTGATACGTATCCGTGTAGCTGGTGGGAGTGAAAAGGGAGAGTCTGCGGAAGGAATACGGGAGGGGGGAACAATACACAGCAGAGTTATCATTATGGTAAACATCGCGAGCTTTTTTTTTTTTCATTCCCCTTCCTTTCTCTCTCGAACGATTTTGCGCACCACCGTGGTGTATATAAATATATAAGCGAGGGGGGGAAAAACGAGGGGGCGGAGGAGGTCCAAGCTCGAGGCCATGCGCACCGATCACCGCGATTAGAGGAAGCGAGCACAGGGGGTATAGAGAGCCCGTGTTTTTTTTTTTTGTTTCTCCTTCAGCCCCAAGGGGTAAGTATAGCAGATACGAGTTATTTGGGAAAACATCTTAGCTTTCGTCCGTCCCGGCTACCTGCACTGCTGTTGTTTTTACGGCCAATGGAGTCAAAGCAGGGGTCAAAGACCGCAAGGGAAATTTTGATTTGATCGAGCTTTGGCTGATGGTTGTTCCAGAGTGCTCGATTGGCACGTGTGCCAGTTTCGTTTTCTCCAGTGGTGCCACATCGGTGGGCCATCGGGGAAAAAGAAATCGATGCCTTTGCCAAAATAATAATGAGGCCTGAAATGATTACTACCTTTCGAGCGTGCATTATAATGTGCCAGTGGGAGCCTCTTACACTGTATCGGGTTGGTTTTTTTTTTTTTTTTTTTTTTTTTTTTTTTTTTTTTTTCTCCACGAGGTGCCGAGCCATAACGTGTAATGATCCATCGATGATGGACAATTAAATCTCTTTTCGCGCGTAATGATCGATATTTCCGGCTCACGTGGCGAACACTCGCTGCCACGAAGCTTTTTGTTCATCGTAAGTAGATCGTAACTTTTTCCACGCAAATATTAGCGCCGATGGTCCCGTTTTCAAGATGCGAAAAGGAAAAACAAAAACACAGCCAATAAATCACCCGACATTTGAGCGTCGCTTACATAAACACGAGCCAAGTACAGGGTGTAATGGGATGGAAAAAAAAAAGGAAACAAAGAGTAAATTTTGTAAAAGGCCACGAGCATCCACGCTCGATTTTGATTTAATAGACCGATGGCGAGGGGGAAAAGGAGAAAAAGGAGCAACATAGGATCGCGTTACACGTTTGCGCGCTATCGTTTCGCGTTACAAGTGGGTATCCGCGCCGCGAGGAATTATGGCTCTCCCTCGGCGGATCGCGCAGGTTGTTCTTTTCCACTGATTCTCTCGCACGCCCGGCGATTCATCTCGAGAGAGAGGCCCCCCTTTTCCCACTGTGCGTACATATATATGTACACGAATACGTAAGCGCGACGTCGATTTATTTTTCGCTCTCGCTCTTGATTCGCAAATACACCGCGCGATTGTGTGTATTTATATACGCGTGTGTGCGTGCGCCCACGGGGTATCTCTCCCCTCCTCCTTTTTCGCTCCCTCCCCCTTCTGTCTTTGCACGGGCACATGTATAGGTATACGTATTTATATATTATACGCTCTGCGTTTCATTTTTACGGCTGCTCGAGTTTAAGCGAACCGGCTGTCGCGAGCTTGCTCCTCTTTTTTCTTCTTTTTGCAACTTGCAGCAGTGCCGAGGCCAAGGTTTTTCGCGACTGTTTTGTTGCCGATGCTGCTGCTGGATGTTTCTTGGGTTTTAATGAATAGCACTTTTAATGCTGCATTTCGCAAAGCATACAACGCAAGCTTGCATTATGCACTTGTTCTTTCATTTCTGTCGAGGTGTCGATGCGTTTATTGGTAAACGGCTCACGCCCCCTCCGAAGCGCGAGTCTCTGAAAGTGGTACATACTCACAAAAGTCGATGCTCACCGGAAAACCTATACCGTAAAAATACCATATTCTCCTCGTGCATTCCAACAAAGGTATACGAGGCGTCAAAATTTACATCTCTCGTATACCCGTGTGCATGGGCATATAATATACAGTACACACGACGCTCCGACCTTTCCTCTAACAGTACCTTGAATATCGCCCGACACACCGTGTGCGCACACAAGACCCAGCTTTCTAGCCAGTTAAAGATACCGCGTCATCGTGCCGTGCGCTTCTTCCCCACCCACTATACGTACACCCCCAAGTTCGACATCGCGGACTACGATACAACGTCGAAGGAGGAGGTGGAGGGTATACATGTATCCTCACAGTACCGTCGGGATGCGATACCGATCGTACGGGCGAGATTTTGACCGATGGTATTTTAAAGAGCTGCTTCGCCGAACTCGAGCTTGTTCGCAGGCGGACGGAGAGCTTTTTTTTTTCATCAAGCTCGTCCCATTCTCCGATCGGAAGATATTACCTATACGTTAGTCGAGACGCTGCCTGTGTGTATATATACCGTGGGGTGTCAATTCCCTCGCGCCAGCTGCCACGTTAATGATCGAAATACGAGGATCCGAGATAACAATTGACTACCCGCGTCCGATAAATCGTATCGGATCCGATATAGGGTGGTGTTATTTATGGCACGCCGGGGAAACATCCCTTTATCGGGGAATTTTCATCTTGCCCGCGTGTGGCATGTACAGTATCATTCGATCGAACACGTATACAGAACAAAAGATGAAGGCCCCGAGAGCAGGTACGCGCAATTATATAAAAGAGTTTGATTTGCTGTACAGGTGCAACGGCTTCTCCCGCTTTTCACCGTAACCATAAAGGAGCCCCGCGTACGCATATAATTGCTCGTAATTACCCCGAAAGCTACACGCCATTTGACGCGTCCGATCGTTTCTTTTGGCTCTTTTGCCTTTTACGCTCTGACTGTGCGCACGCGGAGAAAAAAAAAAAAAAAAACTCGCCTCTTTGCTCGCGCGTTACGTACGTCCCGCTGGAAGTCCCCGTGTAAACGGGAGAAAGCACGTCGTGCGTTACGTGTCGCGTATCGCCTTTTACGGTGGAGCCAAACAGTTTCGCGACATCCGAAAGTTCCTCGTTGTATCTTTGGCGCTTTTACCCTTTCATTGGCATTTCGATGCTCTCGAGCGCGGTACTACGGTTATCATCCCGTGTGCCATGCAATAGTATACATATTGTCGTTAGATGAATCGATGTGTGATTATTTTCTATACATTTTATCGTCATTGATTACAAAATAAACCTGGAAAGTTGAGATCGAATTTTTCTCGACAACGTGACAGCCAAGCATCTCCGATCACGTACGTGCATTTTTACACGCGCGTTGAGGATGAATTTTTGTATCAAACATACCTACCTGCGATTGTGGAAACTCCATAGATGAAACTTTGAGCACGACCTCGATGATAATTTTTGTTTCCCCCTCGAATCCGAAGAAAACTGTAAGACCTGCAACCATTCGCATAATGATCGTTGCGAGATTGGTGCAACGGTATACACACCCCTACACGCTCTCTCGTACATCTTAAGCTCTCGCTCGACGACGAGCCTTGAAACAAAAGAAAAAAGTCCCAAAGAGGAAGGGAGAGATGGCCTTTGGCCATAATTTCAGGCCCTGTGGTGCCCCGCAGTGGTATTATATGGATCGCGCTCGATAGGTATACATACCCTTTGGTTGTGTAGTGAAAAAAGATCAGCCCCGGCCCGCGGAAAGGTACAGGTAACGAGCCGGAAGTGGCCGGCCATTAGAGACGAGCCCCACTTTGGAGACAACGACGTTTCTTGGCCAACTCTCGCCCCCGGGACGCGTGTTTTTGAGCCCTCGACAGAGAGAAAAAGAGAGGAGGAGCGCGTATCGCTCTCGTGGTATCAGCTTCGCGAAATCGGCTCCGCGCGCCGAGGAGCTAAGCCGTATGGTATTAATTCACTGCCACCCACTTCCGCTACGATACGCGGCTCCTCTTCTGTTGTACATATATACTTACACATGGGACGTTCCCTCCGTGTGGCGAGCTCTATAGAGGCGAAAGATAGCCTCCTCCTCCTCTTTTTTTTTTTTTTTTTCGCGGAGGTTCGAAGTTGGCATATCGTATATGTATTCGTTTTGCAGAGGGGCTGCGAGGCGAGTGATTAAATCAAGGAGATAGTATATGTGTATCGCCGAGAGACGCGTGCATGGTTTTGGATATTGTTTCCAGCTGTATGTCGCGATGGTTTTTTAATCCATGCGATACCTACTATCACTCGGGAATTTTTGTGTCTTTGCTGTCATTAACGTGATTTGTTGACTGCTACGTTCGTCTATATACACATTGGAGGCGGGAGAGGTTAATTTATGGAGTTGTGGGAACTAAGAAAACCTCAATTAGGAAAATAATGGACGTGTTTTATTGCTCGTAGGTACCTCTATGTATTATAAATTCATTTAAACCCAATACAGCTGTACAGAGTTGATAATGTAATTGGTCGTGTTTACGGAAAAAATAAAATTCTTGCAACACTAGTATTATGCAGTTTACTCGAAATTAATTAACACTAGACAAATCGACAAAACTGTACCCATAAGTGCAGTTTAGGTACATTGACATTGTTATCCAGTGCGTAAAAAAAACTCATTGCCTACTGTTGCGACGTGCATGAAAAGAATTTAATCTTTTCATCGTCCGTTGACGTATCTGTTAACGTGATATCGATTGCGTGAAATTTGCATTGATAAGTTAACTACACTCGTCAACTCAATAGAGATAAGTGCCGTCCCAAGTAAAATCAATCTTGTTAATTTTAAGGTATTAAAAAATAAAAAATCAACGATTGCTCTAGCAAAAAAAAAACTACCAGGTAAAGATAAAAAAAAAAAAAAAAAAATAAAGCTCATTTCCCTGGAGCCACGAGGAAGAAGCTCCATACACTCACCTAATCCAGTCTTCAATCCCGTAAACGCGCGATAGCCGCGCGGCACGCTATCGAGGGAACGGGTTAAAAATTTATGGGACTACTCGTTGCGTGCGAGCAGATCTTTATACCTGCACTTACGCATTTGATTTCCGTGATGCTTTTTTTCTTCCCCCCCCCCCGTCTCGATCACACGTGCCTCTAAACGGCGACTTTTCACCTCGGGCTCATCCGGTTTTGCCGTGTATTTTCCCCTTTTACCGATAGGCAACTCATACGTGTATATACCTATGTGTGTATCTGTGCGCCGTCGAGGATCTCTAACTTAGTTGTGAATCAAGGGAGAGAGGAAGAAAGAGGCCGGCGCGTTGTATACAGTTACCTGTGCGCTGCTCTTTCGGTTTTCCTTTCGTTCGAGAATCTTGTTTGCTGTTTTTCATGGGACGCTACTCTCGCGAGGACACTCCACGGGAGGTCCTTTCTGACCCTAATTTTCGGGACAACCTCTGCCCACTATCAATGTGTAGGTAAAGAAAAATAATAATATACCATTGTAAGTTTTCAACAATAATTGTCGAGGAGATTGACTTTCAGAGAATCACGCGTCAGTGCTTGCGAGGTATCGTGTACTGTGTACTCGGTCAGTTTCGCGGAAGAAAAAGAATAAACCGCGACAATAAAACTCGGCGTTATCAAGCGGTAAAATAAAAAGACGGTGCAGGCCGCGAAGCGTCAACAGTATTTATCGCGCGTCGTCGTGTCACATGATAATGTATAGGTATGGAAATAAGCACCGACGCGGCGCTCCAGTTACTCGTGCTCGTATTATCGCTAATCCCAGCGCTATTGGAGCCGAGCTCATCTTCTCTCTTTTGCAGAAGAGCGCACGGAGGATATAATGTCTACCTGTACTTGGAAAAAAATATAATACGTGTATAGCTGGCGGTGCGCTCTTTTTTTTTTTTTTTTTTTTTTCGCTGATCCCAACACATACGGGGTACTTTGATAGGAGGAGGAGGAGGAGGAGGAAGTGAGAGTACGAAGGGAGATAAGACCGGGAGAGCAGGACAAAAGGAGGAGACGACAGACGTGGCGCATGTGTGTATAATAAGAGCACGTTGAGGACGACGACGGAAAAGAAGAGCGCAAAGAGGAGGAGATAAGAGGGAACGAGGAGTCGAAAGAGGTTGGAAAAGAAAACCCACGATGAGGACGTTCCAAAGATGGGCACCACCGCCTCGCGCTTTTATTTGATGGGATGTGGACGTTGTATTTATTTATTTATATACCGTAAGCTTACCCATCATTTTTTTTTTTTTTTTTTCCTGCTCTCATCATTTGCCCCTTTTCCCCCCTCCCTTGTACAGGATTTTACGAGCTACGCGCTCCCAGCTGCACGATGGAGCTCTCGTGATTATTCATTGTTATTTTTTGCGGTCAGAAAATTGCAGGAGCGGGATAACCTGGTGGCGAGGGCTCAATGCCAAAGTCTAAAAATGGCGAATAAGTTTGACTGTGGGAAAAACAATTTTGCGCGAAATGAGAACGATTTCTTCTTTTTCTTTCTTTATCCATTTACTCTGTCAAGGGTCGATTATTCAAACGGCCGTACACGATCGAGGCGTTTTTGTGCGAGGGTACTCGTTTCTTTTTTTCTTTTTTTTTTTTTTTTTTCTTTTTGAGAGCAAGTATGCCCGCAATAATGCGAGTACGTATAAGTACATCGGGAGCGAGGAGCTGGCGGATGGCGACGAGGACAGGAAGAAAAGGAAGCCAAAAACGATGGGGCCGGTTGAGCCGACCGGCTGGGGATCGACGGCGCACACACACACAACCGGTCGCGCTCGGGAAGAGAGAAAGAGACCCCGATCTTTGCCTCCTCCTCCTTCTTGGCGATGCCCCACCAACAACGACAACAACAGCAGCATCGAAAGGAGCCTCAAAGTGGGGCCTCCCGAGTGCGTATATCCACACACACACACACACACACACACAGGGACAGACAGACAGACCAGACAGACAACCAAAGGGGAAGGAGCGCGAAAGAGGGGCCCCGCTCGCACCTGACGCTCGAGCGTACGCCAAGAGAGAAAGCACCAGCCAGTCGGTAGAGTAGACTCTGTGCTCGATAATCCGCGACGCTCGCGCGCTCCTCAGTTCGTACTCTGGATCCGTGCCTATACCGGCTTCCTCTCTCTTTTTTTCTCACTTCTCAAAAAGAAGACCCATCAAACGCTCGCTCGTACGACCCAATGACTTGTGGTTTCGTCAAAACAGTACCAAAAAATTGCATTTTGAGGCCACTGCCGATCGTCACCCTGTTTTTTGCCGCTCAACCACAGCCTGCTGTACAAGTATACAAGATCATCGCGTGGGTGTAACTATTGACCATTTCTTCTTTTGGTCCACCCTTTTTTTCCCAGTTTTCAAGAAATTTCGATTGTCTCGAAAATGGACCAGCACGCCTAGGGACAGCAGTGCATCGATTGCGGAAGAAAAGGGCCTAAAAAACAAGGAAAAAAAAAAAAAAAAAAAAAAAATTCCAAAAGACGATACACATCGGCCGCAATCGAAAGACAGCGACGCTGGCTTGACGTTATCTTATCGGGAAACGTCAACGCAGTGTCCGTATCTATACTTAATTTTTAATCGCGCAGTGTCTGTGCTTGTGCCCGTGTGTTGGTGCGTGTGTCTGTGCAAGACAGGAAGCGAGGAAGGGGGAAGTTAAGAAAAAAAAAAAAAAAAGAAAAAGAAAGAAAGAAATTAAGAAAGACAGAGTCGATCCGTAAGTCGCGCTTCTTCCAAGGCTTCTTCTTCTTTTTGTAGCCTAGAAAGGCAGGTACAGCCGGACTACTCCTCCGCGAGAGCGTGACCATAAGCGGCTAACCGGTATACGCGGGAACGCGGCTACCACCACCACGAGTACACAGAGTTGAGCTCGGGCCAAGTACCCGTAATCCAATTAAAGGGATAAAATCCGTCAATCAAACCTAGAAAGGGGGAGCAAGAGAGGAGCGCGCGTCCCCCTCTCGCTCGGCTGCGTTTTCGAGTGCGCCTCCGCATCGATGAGAGCGTCCGCCGAACGCGGCCTCCACGAGAGCTTCCGAGCTTCCTCGTGAGGCTTGACGCGCGCCAGGCGCTGACCGGATAGGTGCTTTACCGACCCATACGTACACCGAAGCCCCCGAGACATGTCCAAGATCGCGGTCAAGAGTCCCGCGGGGCCTCCACCGAAGCTCCAGCCCTGGAACACCGGCACCGCGGCCCCCCGGCTCTCCAAGGCCAAGAGCAGCCCCAATGTCTCCAGAGCGCCCCCCACGGCCACTCCACCGGGGGGCAAGCGCCAATCCTCCCAGAGGGCCCAGCAGACCACCGCCGCCCCCAAGCCCGGGAGGACCGGTAACGTGACGATCGTCCAGATAACGCCAGGAGAGCCGGCTCGGCTGGCCAGCAACTCGCCGAAACAGCCCAAGAGCCCGGCGTCGAAGCCCGAGGCGAGGAAAAAGCCGGGCAAGGAGGCCTCGTGCACCATTCTGGAGGACCGGGCACTCCTCAAGAAGGGCCTGACGCCGAAAAAGCCCGTCGAGCCGCTCGAGCAGCAGCAGCGCAAAAAGAGTCTCAACCGGTCGACGAGCCTGTGGAGCGTGCAGTCGCCGAGAACCTCCAAGGCCACCGTGGCGCCGGTACTGCCGAGTAGCCAACAGCAGCAAAGGCAAAAGAGCCGCAGCCCGAGGTGCGGCGGGTTGAATCGAGCGACGAGTCTGTGGAGCGTGCCCGCGGACTCGGGGCAGTGTCGGGCCCTCGGCAAACTCCCGAGCAGGATACCCCTGTCGACCCAGCACTTGGCCGGGCTCGGCCAGTCTCTCGGCGATCTATGCACGGTAGATCCGCCCGTTGAGAGGCCCAAGCCCGCCAGTCGAGCCACCGTCGACGAGGTCGACCGCTCCGTCGACGAGGAGCACATTTACGAAAACTGTCGCGAGGCCAGCCCCGTCTACGACAGCCTGGGCAAGCCGGTCCCACGGCCCGTACCCCTGACGACCCTCGAGCTGGAGAAACGGGCCGAAGAGCTGCTCTCCCAGCTCGACGAGGACGACCCCCCACCTCCGATCCCCAAAACCGCGCCACCGACTACGGCGAACCAGCAGAGCGGCAGGAAGATCGACCTGCTCGCGTGTCGGCTGAACATCGAGCGCAGCCGGGACATACTGTCGAGGAGCCGGGAGAACTTGATGCGCAGCCGCGAGGAGCTCGCCCGGAGCAAGGACAACCTTACCAAGAGCCAGGAGACCCTCGAGAGGAGCCGCGTCCTCACCAAGAGCCAGGGGAGCTTGCACACCCTGCTCGGCCGCTCGGCCACCACCAGGTGCCCCGAGCAGACGAGCATACAGGAGATACGGAGGAACTGGGAGCGCCAGATCGAGAGGTCGGCGGGCAACGACGAGGCGTGCAAGCTGGCCAGGAAGCGCCTCGCGTCCAAGTCGAGCGCCAACGTGAGCGAGCCGTGCCGGGACGACGCGGTCCAGGCTGTCGGAGGGAGTGGTCCGGTCAAGAAGGCCAAGGAGATAGAGCAGCTCGTCAATTTTTTCAACTGCAAGAACAAGGAGCCTCCGGCCAAGGAGGCGGCCAAGAAGCCCAGCTGCGGCTACGCCTCGGATGGCAACTCGTCGGAGGACAGCGGCCACATAAGCAACGAGAACGAGTCGGACGAGACGCCACTGGAGATTAAGGGCTACGGGGAGGGGGTGGTAGAGGGCGAGGTCTTTCTGCGGGAGGTCGTCCAGGAGCTGGACTCGAGCATCGAGCGGGCCGTTGGGGCATTTGATGCGACCTCGGTCGTCGGGCGCTTCGGTATAGTGCCGAAGCCGCCGGCTGACGGGCAGGTGGTCGTGGCTAAGATGGTCCGCGTGTCGAGTTCCAGCGGCGCCAGCAGCATCGACAGCTGGGACGAGGCCGTCAAGTCCAAGGCAGCTGCCAAGAGAAGCGCCGACAGGCCCGTGCCCCTTCAGCGACAGAGCGTTAACGCTCAGGTATACATTGTGATGTTGCGTTGTTTCGTAGACTCAATGGTCCTGGCTGGTTTCGTTACAAACAAAGCACCTCAACGGAACAATGCCCTTCCGACTTTCCTCTTTTGATTTGCAATCCCTCCCTTTTTTTTTTAACCAAATCCCTTTGAAAATTACCATTGATCGTTTAGCGATTTTTGGCCATTTAAAAAAAAATTAGATTTGTGGAGGTGCCATTCAATGAATTAGAAAGAATCTTTGTATATGAAAGTACAAATTTGATTTTCGCCCAATATATGTATGTACGGACGACAGAAACGTAACCCATTAGCACCACGACGACGATGTAACCCTCGCCAAATAAAACAGTTGACATTATTGCCGATTCGGCGTTGCACGCACTTTCCGTATAAGTATATTATTGTTGTATGAGCAGAAAAAAGCCGTGCGTGCGAGTCAAGACCCCGGGTTTTCATGAATATTCACGAGAGAGAACGACTCGCCGGGAGAGGTAAAAAGATCGCGTAGCTGTGAAAAGCGCGACAATGGCCCCTCACAGAACCCCGCCGTACGCGTTACACGCTATGTGTTATTTCTCGTTTCCTCAGTTGTGTTTGTTACTTGTACCATTACCATTTTGCAATTGAATATTCATTTTTCTCTTTTAGTGGGTCATGAGTATGTGTAAGTGCGCACCGAAGCCTATATACAAAGCAAAGTAAATAAATAAAAAGAAACAAAACGCGAAAATCCACGCGCAGGGGTGATGGTGTGAAACGAGGAGTAGATAATAAATTGTATACATGGTCTGAACGGGTGTATACTTACATACGCACAGAGACGCGCGCCTTGGGATCTTGATCAATCGAGCCTACTTCTCTCACGGGCCGCGAGCGCGCGACTTTCTATGTACACCTTTGCGGTAAAAGCGATAATGAGCTTGATAATGAAAACCGTTGGCCTTGATGCTCTTTCTCTCTGCATGAGTCTTTCTCTGCTAGATTTGATTTTTTTTTTTTTTTTTCCTTCGAGGCCCCTCATCTCGTGATACCATGTATAGTTAAAAACCATCGATTGCAGCGCATTGGGTTCATGCAAGATCCCTTGGATGATACTCGATTGTGAGACGAATAAAATAAAACCCTATTTGACCGTAATCCCGTGCGACAATTGTACGCGTGTAACATCCTTCTTCGAGCTCATCCCGCGGATATTAACACGTATACATGAATATGAAGATCGTCATTAGGTGTATAACGGTCTCGCGCCTCGGAAGATTAAGCTCCATGCGTGCTCGAGTAAGTATCTCATTTGGAGAGTGTAATTTGATATTGATGTCGGTCTTTTTTTTTTTCTCCCCCCCACCGCCGTGCCATTAGGTGATGATTGCTGCCGGTGTGTTTCCTGTAGTTTTTTTTCTGGCTCGTCGGTGCTTGGCCTCATTTTACGCGTTTTGTTAGGTCGCCATTGTCCGATTAGCCGAACAAGCCGCACACGAAAAGTGGAAAAACTTGTTAGATGCGCTTGGCGATTGTTCCTCCTTCCGTATACGATACCGTAGTAATTGTATCCTTTAAAGCGAATACGGAATCTTTTAATAAAACTATTTTTCCGATTCCAATCTGCAAGTTAAACCCTTTGTAAGTTAAGTATACCTTATAGTGTGTGCTTCGCAGGTATAATATAATATACTCAAGCGACACCTCAGCAGTACAGATCAGAGTAACAATATAGAAATATCCGTTTGCAATTACAATGTACTGGTACTCGTATATTAATGCCAATATTTTATATTTCCGTATTTTTCGCTTTTCATGGTGCGTCCGGACAGATATTTTTCCGAGCCGGCGCCCTCGAGCGGCTCGAGTCCCAGAGAGACGAGAAGCTCACGGGACACATAATTCTGCTGCAGGCGAGATGCCGGGGCTACCTTGCTCGTCAAAAACTCAACAAGCTCAAGGTACATGCCTCATTTGTCGTCCTCTTTTTATTTCAATTATTGTTTTTTTTTTTTTTTTTTTCTCCAATACAATCAAGCTTTTTATTTAGCGACTCATTAATTGTTTCTCGGTACTATCCGTGTACCCTCAATGAATCTTTGTTCGCGGCGATTTTCACGCAAATCGTGTTCCCGAAACGATAACAACCCGCTTTGATTTTTCCAGCTGCAAGACCTGGCGGTCAGATGTATACAGAGGAACGTGCGGAAGCTCATGTCGGTGCGCGAGTGGCCCTGGTGGAGGCTGTACGTGAAAGTGGCGCCCCTCCTGAACGTCCACCGAACAGAGGACCAACTCAAGGCGAGAACGGTAAGAGTGCTTTCATTCACCATATCCGCGTTTTTACTCTCTCTTTTTCGGGTGACTGTGCGACTCATCACGTTTCAATTGCGCTTTTGCTCATTTCGGCTCTTATATCCATCGACAGTGAAAGGCCTCACCTTTCCTCGGATTTTTTTTTTTTTTTTTTCCGTGTACGTGGTAATGGGTGCTTCATTAATTTGTGCAGTGGGGGTGAACTTTGAAGTAAGACAACGGGAAACAAGAGGTTGTTCCTTTTGTCGTCATTCTGGTTTCTATTCTAGGCCCGTCCCGGAGCGAACTTTCGCGTCTCGTTGGCTTTGATCGCGACTATTCATCCCCTCGCCGATACGTCAAGTCCGAACAATCGAAATCGCTCGTAAAACCTGCAAACGCGACCGCGACGGAGCCACGCTGGCGTATTAATATACCCATTTGCCGCTAAATATAAAACCGCCTCCTCCCCCCCTCCCCCGTTGTTAATCCCGTCCTGGATCCGTGTGCAGCGTCTTCGCCGAAAAGAGATCTTTGATTCTTGTTCGCGTTTACGCGTCAACCATCACGCAAATCAGAACACCGTCGAAAATATCCCAAGCTTTAAGAGTATAGAGTTTTATGTGTATTAAAAATACGTCCCTTGAAACTCTATAATCATCGCTCGTACACTTGTAAACGTACAGCATTTGGATGATCTTGGCTGCTCACTTTGGGGTTTTTTTTATAAATATTTTTTCGGTCTTTCCTTACGCATTTACCGTACGAATACATACACATATACATGCGCGCTCAAAGCAAAGAGGAAACACTAAAAATACGGAATAGGCGGAACGTGAGCATATAACATGTACCGTTGCACCGGCAGCAGTGAACATAGAGTCTCGTGGCCTATGGCTAATTTATCGTCTTCCCTGAATTCAATTTTCTCTAGCTCTGCTAGCTGCTCAGTTGCTCGTCCGTCCATTCCTATACGTACATGATTTTCTACCCGCGGACTTTGTGTTTACTCGCTGAAAATTGGATCTCTCAACGTTTCATTTTAACCCTTTTACATTTCAAGCTCACATAGCCAGAAGGCGCACGTACATTCTGCATCTTAACGAAGCCGCGCGCCCGTGCGAAAATACGATTCGCGCGATCAAAGGCGAAAATAGCTCCGATTATAATTGCACGATGGCGGGCCGGTGTGTACCTTCACGGTGGTGGGCTCCAGCGTCAAAAAGACGTCGGATTGTCCGGCTGTGTCGACGCAGTGCCGACCACTCGTGACGATGCCGCAGCTCGTTGTGCCTCGAGAGCCAAAACTATAGCTCCGCGCGATTGATTAGCTTCCGTGTCGCTGTACAGCAGGTGTTTTGGCCCATGTTCAATTTCGTCCCCTGCACCGTACACCGTGTGTGTGTGTAGTTTTGTAATTATCATCGCGATGTTATACCTGCCATAGCTATGGATTTTCGCGACTTTCTCAGTTGATGTTTGTCTTTTGTAATGGGAAAAAACAAACAACCTGCGGTTCCGAAATAGCCCCATCGTGGATGATAATTGAGTATTACGCATGGTTTTCGGATCGAGAATCGAATGAACTCTGTCAAGGGTGTTTATACACTGGGATGTTTTGTCACCGCTTTGATTTACATTGCGTCTGGCCGGCTGACCTTATTTTCCAGCGCTACGTTAAAAATATCGTCTGGCTTATCGCGATTTTTATTGGCCGGTGTACCGATGTTTAGTTTTGAAATATCAGATAGGCAATGGCCAAACACACGATACGCTCACCTTTACCCATGTATACTATACAAAAAATACTGCTGATTGACTATCGAACATTATCGATGAATCCCGTAAGAAACGACGAGTTTACGGAAAAAAAAAAAAAAAAACAACACTACCACCCACAGAATCCGTCGTAAAAAGAGCTGCCTTCGACGAGCACTGCTCTCAATGGCCCATAGGTAATGACAAGCCGGGAGATAATTAACGAGCGCCGCGGTAATAGCACCAGTGGTTATTGTATCACGTATATGATACAGTCACACTGGCGTACTGACACACAAGGGGAGAAAAAAAAAACAACTCCGCCCAGGCGCCTCCGCGAGATCGAATAATCGTCATCGTCGTCTGATGTTCTTCCACCTAAGAAAAGCTTATTAACGCCGTAATAATAGGAGCACATGCATCGGCTCGTCTCGCCGTCTACGTGTATAATACTCTCTCGCTATATTATACTTGACAGGCCTGTATGCGTATACGCGTATGTATAATACACAGATATGGTAATGAAACTGCCCCGGTTGGCTTGAAATCTGGTTAGTAGGCTGATGCTTGTTTTTCGTCTCGCGCTCCTCTTATTAATCTCCGAACGAGGAATTTTCATTAGCGGAGTATCGGTATACTGTATATTACATATAGCAGAGCCGTTTTCACGGGGTAATCCGTACCACGAGTATCGGAGACGATGAGAAACGCAAAAAGTATGCCGATGAAGAGAAAAAGCCAATGGAAAACCACCCGAAAAATACCATACTAATGACAATGACAATGATAACTGTTTGTTTTTTTCCAGGAGGAGCTGGAGATCCTGCGAGCCAAAGTCGACCGGCTGGAGCAGGAGCGCAACCACCTGAAGCACGACAACGACAGGCTCGAGGCCAAGGTAAGAGCAAAAGTGTTTCTGTGAAAGATATCACATGTATAGCTTCTCCCCCCCCTGTATATTGCCCGATCGCGCGAGTCTAAGAGATATCGTGCGGCTCCGACGCGAGAACTGGAAAGGTAAAGAAAGGAGCAACGGGGGCGCTCGGAACGAATTCTATTAAACCGAGAGGGAATAATAATGGTCGCATCAGTATACATGTATGATACCCATACGCGCGTGTATATTATACGCACTTTGGAGTAATTATCCCCGGCGTCGAGAGTTTACTTACTTGTGTGCAAGGAGATGAACAAAAAGTTGCACCGGTGATGGTGCATATATATCGGCTGCAGCGCCGAGCGCGGGCTAACAAGACCAATTAGGGAGGAGGAGCGCAAAGAAGAGAAAATACCTCCTCGGCGATCCTCTCTCTCTCTCTCTTTTCTTCGGCTGCACGGCAGTAATTCGATGTGAATGCGCTGACCTTGCAGTAGCAGCATCTACCCTTTTAGTCGACCGTTTTAGAGCATCGCTCTCATGTGTGTTCGTATATGCATGTACGTGTATAGCGTAGGTATACAATCGGCCGGTCGCATCTACTACCTCTATTGTGCGCCGCGCGAGCGAAATCTTTGGAATGTGGTGGCTGCTACCTTGGCGCACTTGGCGGATGCAAGTGGGAGGAGGGGCGGGGGGTATAAGAGATATCTCGCTCCACCACCTCCCCTTTGCGAAAAAAGTGTCCCATTGTACCCCCTTTGGGGGGCGGCAAGGAGAAAAGCCGGGAGATTTTTCATCGAGTCCCAAGAGGGGAATCCAGACGTTGGATCTTTCTCGTTTTTTTTTTGTTTTTTTTTTTTTCAACCAAGCGCGCTTGGGGTCCGATCGGAAAATTATCCCGATTCCTCCTGACGCGAGCTTCTTTTCTTTTCAGCTCTAAAAATACGTGCCCTTCCGTCCGCACGCGCGTCAGCCGCAGCTTGGGGGACAACAAAAATCAAGCATCGCTCGTGATTTAATTTGCGGCCATTTAGGTCCGCGAGGAAAAGTTAATTGCACCGAGCTCGGTGACTTGCAAATTGCAAATCAGGGATCGCGCGCCGTCCCTTATCTGCGATCTCGCCAGATGCGTATCTCCATCGGCGTGCCTACAGGGTGTACTGGTAATACGTACACCTCCTCCGTTCAACACTCCCGCGCATCGAGCATATATTGTATATATATATATGTAAAATCGACGGTTAAACTTGCACTTTCGCGCGGCGAGCGCTCGGGGCGAAAATTAATAGACACCGCGTCGATTATACATATATTATGTGGTCAAGCTGCCGTGCGACCGAAGACGGTGCCTCTCTGTGTATAATTGCGAGTCGCCGGCACGAGACGAACCATAACATGTATGAGTTGGAGTACAGTAGCGCGCATACCGAGTCATTTTGCGCACATCGAGAGAAATTTTTTGCAGCGCGTAGCGCAATTTGCCGACCAAACCGCAACCTCCGAGGTTTAGTACTGTTGAGGCGCCACTAATGATATGGGAAGTATACATCTTGCGAGTGCAGTCAATAAAATGTTCTTGCCGCGGATATACAGATGACGTAGTGTAGGTGCATTACATCCCTGTGGCCGATAAACTCAGCGCAGATGACGGAATCGTGTTTTTCGATGTTATCTAATGAAAATTTTCTGGCAATAGTACAAATAGACGAATAATTTAGCCGTGTTACCGTAACGAGCCGGTATAAATACGACTTTTGGTCAGGGAGGTGCAAAAGGTGCCGCGGCTGTATATATGTGAGAGTTTTACAGGCGCCGTGTAACCTTGAAACCCTCCGTCTTCGCCGCCAGCGTCGTCTTTTTGCATCGTCTCGAAGGAGGACGCGCTTAAAGATGCTAAACGGGTTCTCCTGCCCCCTTATCTCCATGAGAAAACTCACGTCCGATCCGTTTTTTCGCTCGTCAGCGCCTACGTCGTTTCACTTGCAATTTTCCCTTTTTTTTTTTTACATTTTTTAAATCCCACATCTATGTGCTTATAGACATATCTGCGTATTAACAGAGCTGTTGCGTGGGACGATTTCATCACCTGCAGATGCCTCTCATATCGTTGAATATTATCTAAATATTTATATACGCCTCGCTAAAATGACACACAGAGTATACAGCATCCCTTAGTCCCGTCAATCGATAAATATGACAAACGCAAAAGGACCTACGCAGCAAATTGTTTTTAAGACCTCCAAGCTATAAAATACGATACTCGGCGGCTCCGAGGTACACCGATATATAATACCTCCTCTGTACGTACATGTACACGTTGGTACAGCCGTCGGCGTCATTAATCGATCGTTAAAGTCAATCACCGGGCACCGTCGACCTCTTCTGTTTGTCGCGCATCAGCAGCAGATCAAGAGTCACATGTGCAAGAAACAAGAGCAAAAGCCATACAGCTCCGCAGCAGAGAGCCGCCGACGCAGCATCGTCGCTATTAATTTCCGAGGATGTACCTATATATAGAGAGGCACGCGGGCAAAAAAGCCATACCCAACGAGCTTTGTTCCTACCGGCTGTACCGATGTGTATGTACATACGTGTGTGTGCAAGTATGCGCGCAAAAGCCCAAGGTGGCTTGATGACTTGATGAGCTGCGAGCTTTTTGCTCGATTAGCCGTTGGCTCGATCGTTTCTCGAGAATATCACTGTGCGTGATTTTTCAATTTCGCGCTCGTTTCCAGCATTTTTCGATTTACGTTCCTTCCGCGGAGCAAAAACTCACTCGTTGCCAAGCCGATTTTCAAATTAAAAATCCTAACGATACAGTCACACGTATACCTATACATAACTATATACAAACCCGGCAGGCGACCTTATTGCCTCCGCAGTATCTGTCATTTTATATAATATATGATTCTTCAATATATACGTGCAACAATGGGCAATTGATTCTTGGAATGTATGTCACGTGGCATTTTGGGACCACTCGATAGGAAAGTACCAAGTGGTCCGACAATCTATTAGTCCATCACTGATACACATATAATCCATACTAGGCGAGTGAGAGCATTACACATATATATATATACTCTCAGCGCGTGACCGTGAATGCGCGTAAGTACACCCATGCCCCTAATCGTCGTAACGTCGAGAATCGGGTTAAGTGCACTAGCGCAAAGTTGTCCCGCAACTCGCCACGCTGCCTATCTATTAAGTAATAGCGCCTGCAACCATAACAACAGCGAAAATTTGTATATCCCCGAGATGAAGTTGAAGCTGGTATACCTGTATACACGCACACGTCGCGTAATGGACCTGCAACTCTTGACCGTTTGCTCGTGCATGGTTTGTGCGAGTATACGCCTACAGTGTCCGTACACACACGCGCATAAATCTCTGCTACTGACCCGGATTCACGTGCCGAGTCGGCCCCTCTCGGAGTCCGTATACCTGTACCAAGTGAAATTACCTCCAAGGGGGCCTTCCTTCGAGCTGCCGCTGTATACGTATAGGTATAACCCGTACTACCGATCTGCGAGCGTATGTTAGTTTCCGCGTGGAAGCGCTGAAAAAAGGGAGAAAAAAAGAAATAGGGTACATAGCCAATGCGCTCGCTTATGTTACGTGTACACTATAGATGCAAAGAGATGTTTATGGAGATTCGTGGGAAAACGCTGGATCCGATTTCTTTTCCAAAGTCCTCCCTCTCTTCGCGCACGTTTGACCGCATGCTCGACTAACGATACCGAGATTTATGCGCACCAGTTTGCATTGATGCGGTTCTTCCTTTTTTCTTGCGTTTATCATTGATTCGGGCTCGTTCAAACTATTCACCTGTAGGCAAGCATTGTATATTTACCTATATGTCGATCGACTGCACCGAGCGTTTCGGATCGAGTTGACGTTCATTGTTATACATCACGGGCTTGTTTGTCATTCGTTTTGGGCAATAAATAAGATATTTGAAGAATCTGGTATACTCACTTGTTTGAGGAATGAAAACAAAAAAAATAAAAAAAATACCAACTCAACGTGCCTCGACTCTTGATGATTGAAAATTCGATTAGTTACGATAAGTGGCGCAAGTGTAAACATAATTATTTCGCTTTTAGCGATAACGAATCCTCTCACGGTCGATTTCTTCTCTGTATCCAATGGTAAGTATACCGATCCCGATCGTCACGGATTTTTTGTCATAAGAATAGTTCACGTATACAGTATCTTTCTCTCGAGTGCCGATACGTACGCGCATATAAGTATAACACTCGCGTGCTGTATGCACGTGAGAGTATAATAATTATATGCAAAAGTGTTTCGGAGCGCGAAAAGGGGGTCGAAAATTCGCGGAACGCACAGCCGCCGATCCGAAGAGATCGGAGCCAATACGGGGGAACAAGGTGCGCGTATACTAGCTCCTGCTGGCTAGCTCAAACATCACCTCCGATGAGTATATCTTCCATCTGGTATGGGGATTTTTATTTTATTTCTGCACTAGTAGTTGTCCTACATTCGGACGGTCTACCTTATTTTCTCGATGCAGTAGTGGTAAATGACGAGTAGGTGCAACAGACCCGAAAAAAAAAAAAAAAAAAGGAAAAAAGAAACATCGTCTCACGCGCCGAACAATAACTTAATTGCGGTGCGCGAAAATGACAGTGCTCATGTTGTATGCACTCCAGGGGATCGACACGGCGTTCAATTAAAACTGTGATCTTCCCTGTGTCGTTCGACACCCCGGAAAAAACAGTACCTACAAGAGGCAACAACAAAAACCGCCGACTGACGCGTGTAAGTACACATGTACAGGTGTACAAAGAGGTACGGACAAGGCGCGCGTGCGTGTAATTTTAAAAGTCCGTAATCTAAGTACACGGGTAGATACGATATGTATGTGCCTTGGACGAGAAATTCGCGGAGCGGAATGCGGCCCGTGGGAAAAGCGCGCAGATGCACGTATGGCGCGTCGTGGCGTAATTAAAGCGAACAGACAGCGACAGCGCCGAGAAGATGGATCTCGTTAGAGAAAAGCGCGTGTTTCGTGCGGTAAAATTCACCGGCGCGCGGATCTGCAGTCGGTTCGCATGTACGGAGCTACTTATCCACGTATACCGATGCTCAACACTACACATGCAATCTCCATTGTGGAGGAGACAATTAAAGCGAATGTACAACTATGGGTTTTGGCTGCAGGGAGAGTCGAGTCACCCGATTGTGCGTGCAGTTTCCAAAAAAAAAAAAAAAAAAAAAATACGGTGTGTAGGTACAATGACAGCGAGGTGATTAACCTGAGGGAGAATCATAGATATTTCGGTTGATTGCCTGTGTACGAGTTTTGAGAATTAATTCCATCTTGATCGTCTCCCTAATTCTACGGAGAAATTTTGACTGGTTTTTCTGTAGATAATTGCGTATATTCTGCAGTAAGCCCTTGCACTATTGTTTGATTAAATATACACCGAGATGAATGAAACTTTGATATTGAATGGCGTATGGGTACAATCGGTGCTACATCCACGAAACGGATAATACATACGGATTCACGTGTACGTGGAAGCATAATTTTAGTAGTCGAACAAGTTAATTAAATTACGGAAGCAATTTGCGCAGTTATACGCGCGGCAAGTTGAACGACTTTGAAATAAATTTGAAATAAATTGCGTTTTACCCTGGCACATACACACCTGGGTGTAATGTAATGTACCATGAAAGTAGGCACACACGTAATACTTTTCCGCCCAACTGTAACGCTGTGGCAGCTGATTTATTTTAGATTTTAAATGTAAAGAGGTTATAGCCATCATCGTCGTCGAGACTTATTTTTAGCGAACCTTGGATTTAGCTCGATTCCTCGAAATTGCCTCTCGCACGTTTTTCGTTTACTCGTTTCTCGATTGACCCCAAATACGCGTACGCTTCTAACGAGTGTTTTCGACTCAATTGAATTCGTATCATCACCCCAATGAAATTCACATTCTCACAGCGACTGACAACAGCGACTCTGGTAATCATAGGTAGAAAAAACAAATCATAAATAAATCAGATGTACTCACAAAAGTACTGGGATCTCACGCGCGCGTAAATCATCTTTGTCCGACGATTTCACTCATTTCTTGAAAGACCAACAATAGATATACACTTGTACTATTTTTCATATAAAAACTCCAGCAGCTTTCCCGATTCCTCTCGCCAAATGTGGGCCATTCACCGTCGCAAATACATATATATATGTATCCTCTTCAAGAGCCGATGCCCCATTGTTTCGTGTACATTTTTCTTCGTTATAATCAATTTACATAAAAAAAAAAAAAAAATGAAAACGAGTGAACTTCGCGCTCTTACCTTACACAACAATACAAATTCCGCTATTGTATATGGTTTCAAGCTCGAACGCCCATGTATACACGTGTGCTTGCGTAAGCCCATACATCTCGGAAAACCAGAGATTGGATCATCATCCTTTTCTTCTTCCCACCGGGTGCAAATATCCTACAATGTACGCCAAAAACGCGTCAAACCCGTCAGAGAGCCCCTTTGTCGTAATTTTTATTTGTTTTTCGGCTCCCGTCGAAAGAGAGAGAGAGCCACGTTGGCCGCGCTCCAAAACCCGTGTGCCGTCCGCTCCTCGTCTCAGAATAACCCCGAGGTGACCACCTCTAACGCGCGCGCTACAAAGCCACCTTCCTCCTCTCATTTTCTAATCCCGCGATTCGGCAAGCACCGCCAAAGCGAACCTAGCCCCGGAGTGAAAAAGATTATCGGCCTGCCTGCAGTTGCACCGGTGCTCGTACCTCTTTCGGGTGTCTCCTCTCGCACGTTGGACCACCTCGTCTTATGCAACTCGAGCTCCTATAAGACGAGTGTTGATTTTCCCAACTCCCTTGGCCACAAGAGCTCGACGACCCCGCGATGGCTGTAAGAGTCGGGGACAGTTTACCAAATTGCCCTGTTACCAAAAAGTGCACGATATGACCAAAAGTGATTTGGGGGGGCACAAGTGTTTTCGTCCGAGTCCTCTTTTTTGTTTGACCCTCTTGTGAACCGAGTACGTGCAGTAACGAATAGTCGTGAACCCACTGTCCTCCCAACGAGTTGGTGAATCCTCCCTTACGAAATGTCCGTAACAATCTCCACTAAATAAAATCGAGGAGGTGAACTGAGAGAGAGACGATCAATCGATCAAACAAACAAACAAACGTCCGCCGAAGATATTGTCATCGAAGATGCCGCTGGCCCCGACAACGTACTGCGTCCCGCTGCAAAGCTCCCCGGCTCCGGGTCTCCACCTGGACAGGAGCGTCTACTCGGACGTGTTGAGCAACAACAGTTTGATCAGTAATCGTCGGCCACCGCTGCCCCCGAGTCACTTTTACCCCCGGAGTCCCGCCGGCTCTAAGGTGGCCGTGATTCGCCCGCACTCGGCGACCCTGACGGTCCCGCGCTCGCCGTCCCCGAGGCTGCCCCTGTACCTGCGCTCGGCCTCGCTCTGCTCGATCCAGACCAACAGCAGCAGCAAAGCCCTCGGCTGCGGCTCGCCCACCCCGAGGCGGGTCTACCCGCAAGAGGCGGCGAGCACCGAGGACCTGGAACTCGACCTGGAGGAGCTGTCGAGGAGGGAGCAGGCACCCGTCGTCTTCGACGCCAGCCTCAACTTTGTCCTCGGCATCGACAAGCAAAAGGTCAGGCAGTCCTTCCGACCGACCGCGTCGCACCTCGAGCCGCAGACCGCCTCCTCGTGCCTCTCGGCCAAGATATCGAGCTTCCTCCAGAGGACCGACCACGTCATGGACGAGTGGAAGCGGCTGAGCAAGGGTGGCGACGACGCGAGGAGCCTGGGCTGCGAGTCGCCGGACATCTCGAGGCCGGTGCCGCGGAGCAAGAGCGCGACCAACATCTTGATCAGGGGCTACCAGTACTTCAGCCGGGCGGGCAGCTGCTCGTCCAGGCTGTCGCGCAAGGACAGCGGCAAGGAGGACGAGGACGAGGAGGATGAGGATAGGACTCTGTCGCACTGCGACGAGGAGGTAGATGCTCCTCTGCCTTGGACGCGTTGTTGCTGCAGCGAGTGCCATTTTATTTTCCTTTTGGTTTTTGCTACGCGTGCGATAGAAGGTTCCTTTTTTTTTTGTTTTTTTTTTTGTTTTTTTGTTTTTCAAGTCTTGGTGCGATAATTGGTGCCATTAACCAAAACGAGGGTAAAATGTAACATAAGCCTAGTTCAGTGTGTTTTATTTACCAATTAATCATCCATACTAATAGTGCCCAACGTTTGACGAGCGTGTGTGTGTTCAATTAACAACTGGACATGTTGTTTTGGTTTGGAATGTTTGACGCGTGGCAGATTGTTTTTGGTCCGGAGTTGAATAGAATTCGTTCTGGGCGCTGAAATCCCCAAGATTAACGTAAACGCGCATTTCCATGCAGAGTCCGGTCCCTTTTTGTCTACAATTTAAATTCATTGGGGAAACCTTTGCGTATGTATACACGTATACAAGAGACGCACCGCGCGAGATAAGATGGGCGCGAATCGCGCTGCGTCAGAGTGAAATGTGTATATAATGAAGCGTAGCGCCGAGGAGGAGGGAATTAACGTGCTCGGGCCACTGGTCAATTTACAGCTGAGCGAGATGACGGCCGACTTCGCGGAGGAGCACTCGACGTCGACCCTGGCCGCGGAGCGTATCGACGCCGAGCAGTCCGAGCGGCTGAGGCTGGAGCGCGAGCTCCAGGACGTGAGCGAGACGAACAAGAGCCTCCAGCAGCAAGCCGAGAGGCTGGAGATGGAGTTGCTGTACGCCAGAGCGGCCGATCTCAACGGGCTGGCCTCCGACGCCGAGGACGGCGAGGACGCGGGTGTCTACAAGCAGAGGTACCAGCACGCGATGCGCGAGCTCGAGTTCACCAAGCGGAAGATGGCCCAACAGCACGAGGACGACCTCGAGCAGCTCGTCGGGCTCAAGAAGCAGCTCGAGAAGAAGGTTTGGACGACTCCCCTTTTTTTATTTTTCATTCTTTTCACCCGTTTGTTATACTGCTTTTGGGGTGAAAATCGCGTTCAGTGACGATAATCATAACTAATCAATCAGGACTAAAACATTCATGCGGATGGTTTAGGTTATTGCACGTAATCACCCGCAACATCGGCAATTATAGTTTAATTTGATGAACCATTGACTGGTACTCGATAAACCATGTTTTTTTTTTTTTTTTTTTTTTTTTTTTTTTTTTTTTTTCTGCCAATGATCATGAGACAAAATTTCTGTACATGTACACAGTTGGCGGACGCTTACGAGGAAGTTGAGGAGCAGCGCCAGGTCGTGGGTCAGTGGAAGAGGCGGGTGCAGAAGCTCAACGGGGAGATGCACGACCTGAGACTCCTGCTCGAGGAGCAGACAGCCAGGAACAATTTGCTCGAGAAGAAGCAGCGGAAGTGAGTCTCCGTCTCTTTATGTCTCCGTGGCTCGCCGCCCCTTTGGCTTTTTATGCCTTTACGCCGCTGTGTTTTTCGCTCTTCTTTCCGTTCGTCTCTTCTTCTCGACGGTGCAACGATCGCGTGATTACACCAGCCCCGTTGATGATCTTCCCTTGCGCTGCAGTTTATTTTTTTCGCTACTCCCACGCTTGATGGCCTTTTTTTTTCAGAGAACCAGCGGTGTAATCTTCGCGGAGGACGTTGACTCTGAAATCGAACGAAAATACGCGCTCAAATGACTTTGCGATGAACGAGCGTTTGCAAAAACTAACCGTACAATTTCATCGATTATCTCAAATTTCGAATTAAAAAAAAAAAAAAAAAAAAAAAAACACTCTTTTACGATCACTTGGGCAAACGGTTTGATGAGTTAAATGGACTGTATTGGCTCTCGTTGGGGCAATCGATTGCGCAAATTGAACGAGCCGACCAGCGCTCCGTCGATGATGGAAAAAGAAACACACGTGCTCATTACTGATGTATTATTATTATTGCAGATTTGATTCGGAGACGCAAAATTTGATGGACGACTTGAGGCAGGAGAAAATCGCGCGCGAGAGACTCGCACGGGAGAAAGAAATCGCGATCGCAGAAAAGTTCTCGATCGAGCAGAACCTGAGTGTAAGTACTTGGTCATTTGATTCCTCTGCTCTTTTGGTGGAGCACTAAAAAAATTGCCGATTTTTTTCCCAATGAAGGACGCGAGGTTGGAGATCGAACTGAAGGAGGAGCGACTGCAAACGCTGAGCCAAGAGCTGGAGGAATTGACCTTCGGGGGCAAAACGGAGGAGGAAGTGGCACAGCTGAAGAAAGCCAAGCACGAGCTGGAGAAAAAGGTCAAAGACCAGGAGGAGGAGCTGGACGATCTCGCGGGCCAGGTGCAGTTACTGGAGCAAGCCAAGTTGCGCCTGGAGATGAGTATAGAGCAGCAACGCAAGGAGATGCGCAAGGAGATGCAGCAGCGGGACGAGGAGCTCGAGGACGTCAGGGGCAGCGCCATGAAGAAGGTCAAGGCTCTGGAGCAGCAGCTGGAGAACGAGCACGAGGAGCGTACGATCGTCCTGAGGGAGAAGCACGAGCTCGAGCGTAGACTCGTGGCCATTGAGGACCAAGACAGGACGGACCGTGCCGTCGAGGCCGAGACTACGCAGAGGTCGGATGAAAGCCCTTTGTGATTTCTTCGAATGAGCTTCTTCCGAATTTATCATTAATTCTGTCCCTTTTTGCGTTTTCATTTTAGACTGAAGCGCGACCTAAAGAGAACGCGAGCTCTGCTGAGGGACGCCCAGATGATGCTCGAGCGCTCGAAGGGCGACTCCACGGGCAAGGCCGCTCTGCGCCACTTGAAAAATCAACTCGAGGACGCCGAATGCGCCAGAACCGTGGCCGTCAAGGCCAAGCAAGCGATCGAGCAGGAGCTGAGCGAGACCCAGGCTGCCCTCGAGGAGGCGTCGAGGCAGCGCTCCGAGGCCGAGGACCGCGCGAACACGGCGAATCGAGAGCGAGCCGAGCTGCTATCCCAGCTCGAGGAGAACGAAGAGGAACTAGCCGAGGTAAATTTCTTTTTGTCATTGGTTGACGTTTGCGATGAAAAAGAATGAATCTGATGGAAGTGGTTTTGTTTCCCCATGCAGGTGCTGAAGAAATACCGCGCGGCCGTTCAGCAAGTGTCGGCCGAGCAGGCGCAGTTACAGGAGTCCCAGGTGCAGATAGCTGCCCTCGAAGCTGAGAAATCGTCGCTGAAGGATCAGCTGTCGGAGCTTAGCCAGCGGCTCGAATCGGTCGAGCAGCTCGGCGATCCCACGGCAAACAGCCTGGCGACGAGGCGTCTCGAGTTCCGCACCAAAGAACTCGAAAGCAAGCTCGAGCTCGAGCAGACGACGAGGGCGCGTTTAGAGGTCAGTGATGGCTACATTTGACTACATACAATCATCGACATTTTTCATTTAATCATCCCTTCACGTGTTTGTAGACGCAAATAGCGAGACTGAAAGAGACGGTCGATAAACTGCAGTCCGAAAGCGCTCTGTTGCGCACGAAGGAGCAGAGCGCCCAGGACGCGGCGCGTAGATTGCAGCGCTCGTTGCGCGAGGTTCGCGAGGAGGCGGCCTCGGCCTCGGCCAGGGAGCAAGAGGCCACGCGAGCGCGTCGCGATCTGGAGAAATCCTTGGAAGCAGCTGAGGCCGAAACCAAGGTGGTCAAGGATGACCTACGGTTAGCTCTGCAGAGGGTCGATGATCTGCAGAGTGCAATCCAGGGCGAGCTTGACCTCGACTGCAGTGAAGAGGGCACCTCTGATAACAGCGATAGGTATTTTAACGGCGATCTACTTGAGTAACTCGTGCTTTTGGCTAATTATTATGTTAATGATGGACTTTGTATGGTTTTAGTGACTGATCGACATCGATGGCAGACTACGAGTCTCAGGATGAAAAAGTCAGCAAGGCATGAAACAGGGCTCTAGCATGAATATTTCTGGGAGTATCGAAGAGAAATGTCTTACTCTGAGAAATCGACTGAGCGCAGTGGTGCGTGAGACTGCGGCGTTTAACCGAAAATGATAAATCAGAAAAAAAGCAAGATTAGCCTTAATTTCTAACCAAGTGTGCGGGAGCGCATACTTTTCTTTACATATAGTAACAATAATTACTGTGAGTCAGCTGTTTAATACGCTACTGTAATGTCGTGGTCGATCACTTGTTATAAATGTTAGCATTTTTATCGACACAAGCCATGTGAAGGGAAAAAAAAAAAAAAAAACTTATTAACAATGCCTATGAACGGAGACAATAGGGAACAATGCTTGTACTGTCGAAAATCAAACAATTTTGGTGCTAGCGCTCTTCAAAGGTGGGATGAGTCCTCGTTCGTCAAACGTCGACCTTCCAGCGTCTTCCAGGTGTTAAGGAACAGTTTTCTCTAGATTTCAGCGCGATGGTGCAGTCAAGACCTACAAACTCCGTTGTGCTAAGGCAATAATTAACTATAATCTATGATCAAAAAGACAGGGAATAAAAATCACGAAGAGCAACATTTGAGCCTTATCAAGTTTTAAAAAATTCACGAATAACAATAACAGTAATGATAGTTTTTTGTTCTTTTTTTTTTTTTTTAATTTTTTTTTTTATCCAGTTTCACGAAGCAATTATTACATTATAAACCGTAAAATGTAAGAGCTCTTTTTTAAATTTTCGGAATCTCAGTTGAAGGCCTGTTTTACTTTTTAGTCGGGATAAAGGCAAATAACGCAATCAATTAATCATCGTACGTTTTTCAAGAAAAACGAAAACCGTGCGCTTTTGTCTTGCGGAAAAAAGTCACGTAATTCACGTACGTGAAAACGTGCGATACAACGGTGTTATTATTATGAAATCATGAATGTTCATCGGGAATCGTTTTAGATGTACGACTTTATTTTTATGTATAAAAGAATTATAAAGACTTTATATTAGTTGTTTAATTGTCTTAATTGAGAATACTTATGTAACTTATTGCTTTGTAAAATGCAGAACTTATTTAATTAATTAAATATTGACATTTTCATCTATTTTTAGTTTAATCATTTGTCCATTAAAAATTTTCCATTTCCAGAATCTATATAATTTTCATCTCAGTTTCATCTGTAGGACATAAAACGGTTTCACTGGAAAAGAGTTGCTTCTGTAGCAGCCACTGAATGTAGGTGACGAGCCAAACGAGAGGAAAAAATGATTTAAAAACAAAATAAAGACTCATTTATACGTTTCAACTCACTAATGGCGAATTCAGTTGCTGACAAATGGAAATAGCTTTCCAGTTCCAACGTCATATTTTCGTACTGAAAACGAGATCAGTAAAAAGAATCAAGAGGAGAAAGACTATCGTGTCCGAGTGTGTGTGACGAACGGCATTGAATGCTCATTAAGGATATAAAAGGAAGCCACGGTTCTGGAAGTAAAAAAAATTGGCGTTCCTAATTTCCACCGGCGTTTTCTATACCTTCAATTGCCATTATCAAGCGAAGCGCAAAAAATTCCTATGGGTATTTTTTTTATCTGATTCATATGATTTTTCATTGATTTTATTGTAAATGAATTTACATCTTGTTACAAACAAAAACACCAATTGATCAACAACGCCTAAAACAAATCAATTAGGGGGGCAAGTTACTACGAAACATCAATCAAGGAAGCTTCGAAAACCCATTTAATCAGCAATTAGCTATCCAACCCAAGCAAAAAGATTAAGCACAAAATTTCGTAGCAGAAATCGAACGAGATTTGACTCAGGGAGGCGCGTGTCAAATGAAAGTAAAATTATCGTTTCAAAATTCCAAGGTCCGACGGTGTTTGTTAAACGCTTTATCGAATGCATTGCTCGATTGTTGATATGTAGCAAATAAAAAAAAAAAAACGATTTTGTCGGACATTAATAGTATGAAATTTTCCAGTTTTGCTTTAGGGGGGGAAAAAACAAAAATTGTTAATAGCATTGACTCTGACCATTTTGGGCCATTTAGCGAAAAATGATGTTTATCACGAGTGGAAACACACCAGAGCTCCAGCTTCGTTTGGAAATTCGTTGGCAGTTAGCAGTGACCGGAAATTCGCGTACCGCCACAGGGATTAACGTTTAAACGGGAGCTTTTGATGCAACGGCGCGCGTATAGGGAACGAGTCACGCAAATTGCGCGAACAACCTATGTATGGCACTTTTGACGGCCGATTTTTCCGCGCAATTTCACCCGTGGCATTGATCCTCTGCTAATGTGGATTTATTTACTTTTTTATCCTTCAAAACTGCTGATTAACGCGCGTCTAGTTGGGTGAAATTTCAAAGGGCGGATCGATACACAGGTTCGCTTCGTTACTCGAGATCGAAAATGAAGTAACGATTTTAACGAGGGGCTTCGAAGTTACCTAGCAACTTGACTCAGATATACTTCTACACCCGTCTGGGATACTTCGGTTCTCGGCATATGGCATTAGCAGCGTGCAATACTGTATACGTGGCGTCGTCGATTTGCCAAACAGTTAATTGTATCGCGGCAGTCGAGATCTCTCTCGGATGTCAGCAGCCACTGCAGTGGCGTACAAGTTGTTGCATGGAAGTATGTCACTAACAATGCCCGTCCGTGTCCCGAACGGCACAACTTCAGAAGCAGCGTCGACAACTTTCTGGCTTCTCTCGTGTACGCGATGCTGCTCAAATTATTTTTGTTTGGTTGGTCGGTATGATTGATTTTAAGTGGGAAAAACGATGGAAAATCTCGATTTTTGTAATTTTTGTCTATTCAAGAGATTTCAAGGGGCATTGGCTGGGCTCGTGGGTTTTACATCCAAATAAGGTTCAGTTACGAAGCCCATACACGACTATATCACCGTTAACGTTTAAAAGATTCGGAAGTATCGACTTGCAATATGCTGAATATTAATTTCTGGATTACGACTCGAGTTGATTCCAAAAAAAGTTGTCTTCTACAATCGAAAGGAATAATTTTTTTTAATACGTTAGATTAGAAAATTTTTTGAAGAAAGGTTCAATAGATAAAGTAGGTAAAAAAAACTGTGAAGGTACAAGTCTCATATTCGTACGAGTTATACATTATACCTTATACATATATTGTTAACAATATTCGAGCATAAAAAAAAGTTGTTGAATCCAATAGTAGCTAAATTTTTGATTGGCTTTTCTGATCTTTTTGATATTCTTAATGTGCTTACTACATTCCATTTGCTGGTACGAATATTTTTCCTGGGGCTATCATGTACGCCATGTCGTACGTGTTTATTATAATTTGAAGTATTCGTAGAATATACTAAAACATAGAGATCAAATATATAAGTTTAATTGTAGAATGTACGATTCCCCTATCGTTTTGAGCCTCGTTTCGTTTAATTGATTTTTCAAAATTTTATTTCATTTTCTAATCATCATTAATAAGACATTACTTTTACTTAAAATATAAGTATCTAACGATCCGCTAAACGACTGAAAACGTGAAAAAAAATTAATATTTTAAAAATAATTTATGATATGTTAATACAAATAAATACTTAGTAATAGTATTTAATTTATTTTTAGTCTTTTATTCTTGACAATAACTTTTTTTAAATATTTTACAGACACGTCAAAATTTTCGCTCAGGTTATATAAATCCTACGAAAAACATTCTTCAACTTTGATGTGATTATGCTACTTGCTTATTAGTGAGAAAAAATATTTTACATGATCACCGAATAATAGTAGTAAGATTTCAGGTACGAAAGTAAAACATTAATTTAACAGATGTGCCAACTTGGTCTATGTAGTTTAATAAACTACATCAAGTATCACACCTCAGCCTATCAAATTTTTATGTTAACATGGCCGTTTGGTATTAATATTAATTTAATTTAATTTAACATGGTTATTTCATCGAGCTTTACTGAAATCCGGATATTTCTCCTTTACATTGTTATGTCGAAAATTAGAGCTTACATAAATATACAACCCCTATTTTGTTGCATCGAATCATCGTTTCGTATATTTTTGTTCTTCCCAATTGATTTATTTACAAATTAGTTTACGTATCTATTTTTATATGTAAATAACGTAAGATTTTCATTTATTCATTACATTTTTCTATCTTGACGAATCACAACAAACTCAGTAATTATTTATACATTAAAATTTAATTGGATCACCAACAAGGACAAGGTTAATTTAAAAAAGCCTAGACAAAATAGTTTAAAGGTTTTTTTAAAAAATATGAAGAATTGTCGTTTGATATCAGTTAAAAAAAAAAAAAATTGATTTCAGGAAACTTGAGATATAACTTATCGTACACGGAACTCACACACTCGCGTACCTACATACCTTTCCTAAAATACATGCTTTGATTTTTTACGACAAAAAATAAGGTTTTACACAGATTTTTAAAAAGCAACTAGAAAATATCTACTTTAATAAAACGTCTCACTGGAGATGCGTATATCGGGAGGATTAATTATTGGAAATTATTCACGGTAATGCTGCTTTCGTTGAACTTGAAGATCACTAAAATCCAGAGTAGGTGCTTGAAGCTCTAAAAATTATACAGCTGTGATTCAATAAAACACAACAGTATCAGGTCGAACCAAAGTGCCAGGAACTCACTTGCAGAATCAAACGGCGCCGAGAGACAATTCGCGAGCGGGAACGCGAACGAATAAATCTCATCCAGTGCATAATTTGATTGCTCGTGCAAGCCGCGAGATCCTCCTCCCTCCCGGCCCATCATTTCTCACCACTGCATTGTAAATCATCAGCTGCACGCGTATGTTCGCGTGTGCCTGCTGTAGTTGACTCCCGCGAAAAATCTTCCTTATTTGCATGACGATTATTGCCTGTTTTGCCGTGTATGTATACCTCGAGTGGTTGTAAACAATGACTGGCTATTATTGTAATCACTCGTGTGTCGAAATATTATTGTTTTTTTTTTTTTTAAAANTTTTTTTTTTTTTTTTTTTTTTTTTTTTTTTAAATTATTATAGAACATGAGTCACGCTAAAGGAACGACAACGGTCGATAACATTTTTGTATTTCATAAGTAGGTATTTTACTTCATAATATTTTCAAAGCTTGTTGTCATTTAAAAGTCCATGTTATAAACCAAACGTTAAAAATTAGAAGCGTTGTCAGATAAAAACCTTTTGAGAAAGAGTTAATCAGATACAAAAGAAGCTCTGATTTTTATCTGTGAGCGCTGGTTTAAGGCTTTAGCAATTGTCTATTAAAAGTTTAAAAATTTCGTAGGTTCGGTAAATTTTAAAAATACAGGTGGCCGGTATTCTCTGATTTTTTAAATTTATCTTTTCAACTAAACCAAACGCAGTCATTAACAGTACACGCTTGGTCGATAAAAGAATTTTTCGCTCCTGGAGCATTTTACGTATAGGAATTTTAAGCGGTGCCGATAAATACCTTGGCGTCGAAGTAGATATTATTAAATCGTATACATGCATCCAAGGCGAGGATAGATGCCAGTTTTCTAAAAAGTAAAAAAAATTCTGTGATTTTTTTTCCTTTTTTTTTCAAAAATATAGATATCCGATCTCTGTTGATCTTCGTTTTTATCCCTGCACGAGAGGGGCTAGATTGCGGCTAGTCCTAGATGTCGAAAGCTTTTATTTTAGAGAGCCAAAGGAAATGAGCCGTATTATTGTTTGGTTTATTTATTTTTTTAATTTTTATTTAATTAGTTTTTCTTCTACGCCAAAAGTTCATATTGTTTCATAATGATCATTTTATAATAAAGACTAATAATTAAGAGTTAAGGTATACATAAATTTGCTCGATAAAAAGTTTGATTGCATGAATCAAAAATACTTGGGAAAAAATTTATAGCGAGTAAAATTGTTGATGAAAGTACGTGGAAAAGTTTTGTTTAGCCGATGGCTCCGTCGCTGATAAAATCGGTCAAGCACGATTTCTTATCGCCTTGAGCCAACGATAAACTTTTAAAGTAAATTGTTGTTAAATTCCAAAATCCTATACGTAAAACCTTGTCAAACAAAATCTACTTAATTCATGGTGGAACGAAGATGCGCGACACCACACCCACATGCGTATACACATGGAAAAGCCGAAACAGTGGCTGTAGACGCACAAATTAGTAAATATCCGATAACCGTCGACGAAGCATCCCACCTTGTCTTTCTCGGTCTCCCCTCCCGGCAGGTCGTATCGGAGCAATTAAGTAGCAAACGACTTTGAGGCCAATTGACCGAAAGTTACGGCGTTTGTTCGACGGATGGGGACTTGTTTCAGCCACTCAAATTCATTACATCGGAATTTTCATCTTTGCGCCTCGTGTGTTTGGTATATATATGTATATTTGGCTTGGAGTGAAAATAAGAAATCGGCATTGATGCACCGTCCAGTCGACCGCCGAGTTTCCAGAGTCAAGTAAATCGCGCGGGACCACAGGACTGTCGCCGGGGACTGCGATCTCTACTTCCAAAGGGACGTCGAAGAATAATGAGCTGTGCTGCCGATCGCGAGACCGATTTCTTCGCGCAGAGCTGAGCGTACCGCATTAAATATTTCCACGCGATTTGCAGACTCTCCAGATTTTTCAAGGTAATCTCGTTCTTTTCACATGCACTTTTTTGTTCGTCTTAATATACCTACGTTCTCTTTTACGATTTTTGTAAAGGGTCGAGGTGATTTCTCTTGCTTACGTCAGAGCAGTAGAGATTCAATAGTCACTACATGCATGTACTTTTTATATGTTTTACGGATACTTGACTTTTTTTTTTTTTTTTTTTTTTTTTTTTTTTTTTTTTTTTTTTTTTTTTTTTTTTNTTTTTTTTTTTTTTTTTTTTTTTTTTTTTTTTTTGTAAACTATGTACGTTTGCTGAGAAAAGATATGTATTTCAGAAAATATGTATCATCTCGGTTTCACAATTATCTTGTTGAACAATGAAACTAGAAAACTGTTCTTTCGCTTTGAGATAAATTTAAATACCATACATAGGAAAACGTTGTACTGATAACCAAAAGTTCAGATGATAGTAAATTTCCTCACACGAGGGTGTAGCAAACGTATAAAATATCACGGAAAAGTATAGAAAAGAAAGTCCTATCTGGCCCGTTCGTTATCGTCCGAGGCGAAGCCAAGGGCTGTAAGCTCACTTTCTAGGCTGCAGGCACGAGGAAGAAAATATTTTTCGAAAGTGATGCCATTTTTACGACTGCGAGGGGGTTCTTCGAATTTTTCCCAACACGTACAGTACGAACGGCTCGCTTTCGTCAGTTTATTTAAGCAACTATACCAAAACAGCACCTGTTATAACAAAATTTGTAATTAACTAATCCTTATGAAAAAAAAAAAAAAAAAATTTTGTTTGATAAAGTCTTTGGTACAGATTTACTTATCTACCACAAGTGGTATGTATGTTTGCAACAATTACAACGTTTATCCAATGCTAATAATTTTTTGAAAAATAAATTTTCGCTCAGCAAAACCGAAACAGCTCTTTCTTTGATCGAGATATCCGTGATTTATTATATACCCTCTGTGACCGATAACATGAACAAATACAGTTGACAAACACTCACTCGCGTGAATCTGCATCGTCTTAATATATACAAATGCGGAAGTGAAGCCAAAAATCCTGATTAATTATTTTTCCGTTCCACCAATTGTCCCAAATCACGGCGACCGCGTCATTGCGACCATTCCATTATACTTTAATGGTAAATAAAAAAGAAAAAAAAAAAACATTTTAATTTTTAAAAAACGTTGAACGATCGAGCCCGTTCCCAAATCGATCTATCTATCGGCGGTGAAAAAAAATTTTTCCAAAGCAGCCCTCGTGGAAAACCGAGTCCCTTAAATTTCCAATTTTAAACGAATCTGACACGCAATATACCACACACTCCACTGCAGCGAGCACATACGCACGTCATCGTCGTCGATAAACACTCGCGAAGTCAGCGGCGACAGCACGTCTATATTATATTCACACGGAGGTGGGAAGCGTCTAGAATAAAAAAAAAGGAGAGTAGGGATGATGGTGTACTATACGTATAAGTACGAGCTCAGAAAAATTGGAGTTACAGCGTTATCGGGTAATTGATACGCCTGTCTGTATTTTCATTTTTCGCGTGCACACATCACATGTACAAGCGCACTTGTAGAAACATTCACTTGTGTGCCTATATTTATACGTATGATATAATACATTTAACGTACAATAAGAGAAGTTTGCAAAAGATTAGTAGCGGTGTAGTGGCGCTTGCGCTGCTTCGACACTTCCCTCCTCGCCGATAGCGCGCGTTCACGAGCGTGGAAGCGAGCAAGAGAAAGATGAGTGAAAAAAAAAGAAAAAAAAAAAAAGAAGGAATATAGTGCAGAAAAGAAAAAAAAATGTATATAGTCGAAGCATGAGTAACAGTAATGCGTTTCAGTTTGCGCTCGAGGCGTAGGTGTACGATGTATGTACCGTGAGTGCATTGTGTAGATGAGCGTCGGTGCGCAGCAAGTGTCGGCACGGACAGCGTCGGCTGAGCTTACAGCCGAGGTCTCGTGCCATGGAGGCTACGGATAATTTGGTAACTTTTTTTCTTTTTCACGCCTCATCGATTCGAGCTTTCGTCCCAAGCTTGCGCGCGCCACTGTGCTTTCCTACCCCCCGGGCCTCCCTTCGCCCCGGCAAGAACGGAGCGCAAGTGCCATGTGCTCGTGCTTGCACGTTGTGCGACGCAATGTGCGGCATCAGCTTTTTTAAGTACAAAGTGCGCGCGCAATCGGTTATCCAGCTTCGGCGCGCTAGTTTTTTCCGTGACGTTTGTTGGTGCAATAGTTGTGGTGCCGATCCAGATATATACCTAACGCGTTTGAGTTTACGCGTACGATTGCTTGCCGCGTCTTTTGAACTTCGCGCGCAGATATTCTTGGGGAATTTTCGTGAAGTGATGGTAGACTCATGGGAATTTTGTCTGTGGTACCAATCATGAAGCATCAGCTGCGTGAATGCGTGAGACGATGGTTCTCAAACTGCAATTGACAAGAGTGAGATGCGTTTGGGGGTCGCGCTTGAATTACGCGAGGTGATAAGGATTTTTTTTTCTTCAAGTTGAAATTTCAAGGAATGGGCTTGGTGTCTTTATTGCTCCTAAATTCACGATGACGAATCCATAAATTTAAATAAAACGTTTTTTGTAGTAATAATCGAGGAATGATTCGTTAACGGGTGTAGTTACTATTTGCGGTGATGAAAAATTATTTCTTATCTCGCGATAAGAATGGATAACATTCCTTCGCGTTAGCAACAAATTATTTTTCCTTTTTTTTTTTTTATTGTACAACAATCAACCAAGTTTTCAGATGCGTATTTTAGTTTTATTATGATTTTTGTTGGAAATATAGCTCTTAAACTGAGAGAAAAAAAAATAATAAAATTTATTGGAAAATTTCAGCAAAAATTACCATTCTGCATAGTAAATCGGATGTAAGCTGGCAAAAAAGAGAAAAGTTATTATTTTTAACAGTAAAAATTATTGTTTTAATTGTTATTATGATTAGAACAGGAAAAATTTTTATGCAGGAAAGTAAAATTTATCAACCGATCCTTTTAAGATTTAGTGTTCCAAAATGGTAATTTTTACTCCAAAATGGTAACCAAAATTACTTTTTACTGTTAAAACAATAATCTTTACGGATAAAAATAATTATTTTTTATTTTTTTGCCACCTTACATCCGATTTACTGTTCAGAATGGTAATTTATCTATAACTATTATTATTATTTTTTTTTTCTCAGTATAGATATGATCACTCGGTCGGAGGGACTCCTTGTGCTTGCTCTGCTTCGATGCGGACCAGGTGCAAAAAGATTTTTTCCCACCGAGGGCACAGTAAACGTCAAAAGTTTAAAAACCCATGGTAGTTTACCCATGGTAGAAAATATTGTTTTTTGTCATGGAAGTGCCATCGCTACGGGATTTTTTTCCGTACTTTGGGCGTTTTTTGTGACATTGGGACATTTACTGCGTTCTCGGTAGTAAAAGTATAGTGTTCGGCACACAAACGCCATTCAACCAGGGCTACCCTAGCATCCTTTGGGCCGCAAAATAGCCCCGTGGTGATAGCGCTTCTGTGACGAAAAACTACTATTAACACATCGTAAGAAGAAACAAAAGAATAACTTTTAAACAATAAAATTTCAAATTTGATTGTAGTTACTGAGCAACATGAAGGAGGAGTGTCCGATAGAAGATCCTCCCAAGGAGAACAAAAAGAACACATCATCCCAGTACAAACAATGGGCGGCCTGCTTTTCAGGTAAGTTATTCATTGGTCAGTCGGTGGTGTCGGTGCATTTCAATATTCAATTGAGCGTCGCCTCTGGATCCTCCCACGGTGAAAAACCCTTTGAATTAAATTTAAATGCTGCTCATGATTCTTTTATTAACTAGATATGTCTTGTATCAATCACCTTATGGCGCTGTTCTGATTTACTGACATATATGATACTCGTATCGACGAATTTTATCATATTCCCGAAGTTAAAATGACAATTGATTTCTTTGTAATCAGAAACGGTTAAATTTACAACACGGTATTTGTATTTTCATTTAGTTGTTTGTACATGTGTATCTTTTAATTTAATGAATGCAATCGTTGTTCCCCTTTTCATAATTGGATATCATACAGCGCTACTCAAAGTCATATTTCGGCTAGAGGAAATATGTAATTTAAATCGTTTTTTCTTCCGATACGAAATAAGCCTCTTCAAGTAGAATTGAGCTAATACATTAACAATATTACAATATTCGAAAGTGCCATTTAGCATTGAAATTTGGCCCATACGTTTTACCTGCCTGAATTCGTAACATATTCCTCGAAAATCAAAGTCCACACTTTTTCGACAAAGCAATTTGGTTTTGAATGCAACGACAGAGACCGTATCGAAAGCTCGTTTTCTATTATCTATTCCCCCTACAAGTTTTCTATTCCTATCCATTTAAACGCGTCTCTCTTGACCTTTTTGTGTATCCACGTGACGCACTCGAGTATTTCGCGCTTTAATGTAACCCTGTGACCTTTTTTCGACTCGCATTCCCGAGAATCCTTTTCTCCTCTATTTTTTCTTAAAGCTCTTGTAATTGCCACATGCCTCTACAAAAACCTTTTTTTTTCACTCTTTATAGTCATACTCCGAGTAGGATTTCTCATAAAAAATCACAGCTTGTCCACACGGACATTATTCCAAATGTAAAAGAAAACATTTAAAAAAACGCATCTAAAACCTATTGTCCTAATAACGTTTATTTTAAATTGTGTCTCTTAGCTACTTTGTCGATGGTCGCCGTAGGCACCGTGTATGGCTGGTCGACCACAACCATACCGCGCTTGACAAACGTGAATATGACAGATCGCGCAGTGCCCCTTACAAGTGCCGAGGCCTCGCTGGTCTACTCGATAACCTACTTAGGCTCGGTCATCGGCCCGTTCTACGAAGCTTACTTTTCCGCCATGTGAGTATACCATACCCACGCAACCCACAAACACTGAAATTGTACTGAAAAACGCCGATCCAATGTTCCAGCTACGGCCGCAAATACAGTCTACTCCAGACTCCCGTGTTCTACATCGTGGGCTGGATGCTGATCGCCTTCGCCCAAAACGCCTGGTACTTGTACGTCGCGCGAGTCATCCACGGGATCGGCGTCGGCATGTCCTACTCCGCCAATCCCATGTACGTCTCGGAGATAGCCGACACCAACATCCGCGGCGCGCTCAGCACCATCATAGCCGTCAACGTCTTCACCGGCTCCCTACTAGCCTGCAGCGTTGGCCCGTACACGTCCTACCACGTCCTCGTCTACGTCCTCATGGCCGTGCCGGTGCTGTTCGTCGCCACCTTCATCTGGTTCCCCGAGAGCCCCTACTGGCTCGCGACCCAGGGCAGGGACGAGGAAGCCAAGAAGGCCATTGGCTTCTTCAAGGGGATCGATGAACCGATGGGCTGCTCGGTATAATACATTGAAATGACAATTCCATGATGTATTAATATATTAATAATAAAACAAGACTAGTGTCACAGTTGATATTCAATTTTGCGAATAAAGATGAAAAATAAAACGTGTTTATCATATATTTTGGAAAAAATTGTCTTGACTAATTTTATTACCAAACTTTGTACGTTAGTATACATTGTTAAATTGGACAACTTACCCATGAATGAGTGACTTGAGTAATGTTTAAGAATGAAATTTTTCCTTAATGTTGGGTTAACAGTTGGTCCTGTTACGACAAACTGTACCTCCCAAGTCCAGATTCATTTCCTTAAAAAATACTGATAAACGTTCAAATAAACGAGAAAAAAAAATTTCATCAGGCTCGTGCAAAACTTGTTTTAGTTGTACTATACAGCTTAGTGTCAACTAGTAGCCACCGAATAGAACGGAGGAAAGAAACGGCTGGACATGTACTGCTTTTCACGTGAATTTCGCATTTGCGAAAATATCTCGTCTCAAAACCTCTCGACTGGAAAATTCGGACCAACGGCGACGGCTATCTCAGGCGTTTTGAGAACCCTAGCGCAGCCCTACACCCGAAAGGCATCTCTCCCAGGTGAAATTCAAGGCACGCGAGCCGATCCGAAGATTCCCCACCTCTCCCCGAGCAACCGCCAATCTCGCGCGACACTCGCGTGCCTCGTAATCCGCGCCTCTCGAGGCACGTGCTGGCGCGGACAGCTCAATTACAAGGCCAGTCTCACAAGGACAAATGACCAAATACAAAAAAAGCCCGGTGGAGAGTGATTAAAACAACAAAGTTACGTATAGGTACGTTTCATCGGTACGTCACTATAAATTGCGTAAAAACGGGTCATCACTGTGAACTTTGACTTTATGTGAGCATTATATGATATTCTGTGATATAATATGTCGTATGCACACGAGATGTATTTTTGAACGATAAGTCAAGTCAAATATGACGTTTGAGCTTTTCCGGACTTATCTAATCTACAAACCGATCGACTACACTATAGACGTCTATCGTTGGTAGGCCCTCGCGTGTTCGTAGTTCTTACAAAGTGGGGAATACGATTCCCCCACTCCACTGATTGATCGATGCGTGTACTCTATGCATTTGCGCCCGAGAAGTCCGACAACGAGATACAATTCGTTCGGATGCGAGTTAATTGTCGGGCTCGCGGTTAACGCGTCGTGCGTCCAACTGTTCATCGACTCGAGGGAGTTTAGATCACTCTCGCGGAGTTGAGTGTGAGAAATATTTTAGTCGTGCTGCTTCGAAGGTGAATTTTTTTAATACATAATATGACGCCGATCTCTGAAAATCGGTATTTCATTCGTACACGGTGCTGCGCTCGTTGATGATTTCGTCCAAAAACAATATCACGTTTAATTGTGCTGAGGTTTAGGAAGACTCCTTTGCAGTTTACGGTGATAATGTATAATTGTGGTTTTTATATTTATTTATATATGATTTAGTGATTAACAAATCGGCGTAAATTTCTTGGTGATTGATATCGAAATGATGCAAGAGTCTGTGCGCATTGATAAATAATCATCCAGTTACTGTTGTTACTTTCCAACGGTGTTGAGACATTTTTATTAACAATTTCATCAACTGTCAATGAGGTATAAACTCTCACTTTGAAGTTTTAGTTAAATGGGTTGAAAAACTGAGATCCCGGAAAAAAAAAAATAGAATGGATACAACTGCACCGGTTGGATCTGGGATCCAGAAGAGGAGCCAGTGGAAACAATGGGCAGCCTGTCTATCCGGTACGAAAACTTGAATATTCATTTCATGTTTTGCAAGACAATTCGTGGGTTACTGTACAACAACAAGAGCGACGTAACTTACATATCTTCATTCATAAGTGCATTCGTAACTTTAGGGTGTACCCAAGTGTCGTTACGAATTCTGTTTACGGCGCAACTTTTGCCATCTCGAAGCGGGACTCATTTCATAAAACGCGATACGTACGAAATAAAGTTAAAACTTTCGCGTGGCTGTAGTTCCGTTCAAACCCGCGTACGTATACATACCTACATACTTATAGGTACACAAGCGAGAGTAATGCTTTAAAGCGCGACCTACCAACTTTGCGTAATGATTTTCGGGTGCTCTGCGACAACAGTGCCTATAACGGGACGAGCGAGTTTTGCGCGCATGCTTTGCCTTGTCCTATTTTCCGTCGCAAGTCAAACATCGCCGGCACACCGAGAACTGGGCTGAAAAGTAAACGACTGGAAGCTGTACACCAGCATCGCCCTTTTTACGTTGTAGAAGCTTTTTTCCCTTTTTCTCTTGTAATGTATCCATCGTTGCAGTTTTCTCGATGTTCGTGAAACGTGTTTTTTCATTTTACATCGCCCGTACGAATAGCCCGTGTATTATGTTCGTAGCAAAAAAAAAAAAAAACTGCACCGGAAAGGCAAAATATACAAAACAGTTTTTACGTCTCGTTCCAAGTAATTTGATACATTTTTTTCGACATTATGTTTTTAAATCCATGAAAACGTTATTACAATACGTTTGGAGAAAGAAAAAAAGTTAGTTTATGTTTCATTGTTGCGTTACTTATTTTAAAAATGAAAAAAAGAACAATGCTAAAAATAGATTCAAATCAATCACAGTAAAAAAAAAATCATGTAATTAAAAAATACAATATATTTGTACACTATTTTAATCCAGGCCTGACTGTGATCAGGATCCCACAGAGTAAGTGATGTAGATCGACGCTTGGAGGCAAGTGGAAGCCATCTCAGTTTTTGGTGCGAAAAAAAGCCCAAAGATAGCTGTATTTTGCGCCTAAAATAAAGATGTCACTCAGATCCTTGCTCCCAAGCGTTTAAAAGAAAAAAAAAAAAAAAAATTCACCAACGGCATTTTCCAGCCACCCTGTCGATGGTGTCAGTGGGCACCGTTTACGGCTGGACCACCACAACGATCCCACACCTGACCGGCAACTCCAGCACCCACAATGGCGAGGTTCCCCTGCACCTAACCTCGGACGAGTCGTCCTGGGTCATTTCCATCACTGCAATTGGCTCTATGCTCGGCCCCTTCTACGGCGTCTACGTGGCCGCGACGTAAGATGACCAAACTTCCCAAACTCGAGAAATCCCCCCACCAACCCACTCTGATTTCAGCCTCGGTCGCCGACCATGCCTACTCCAGACCTCCCTGTTCTACACCCTGGGCTGGCTGCTCGTCACCTTCGCCCAAAACGCCTGGCACTTGTACGCAGCGCGAGTCATCCTCGGCTTCGGCGTGGGCATGTCCTACACCGCCAGCCCCATGTACGTCTCGGAGGTGGTGGACGTGGGCATCCGCGGTGCCGTTGGCAGCCTCGTAGCCGTCAACGTCTTCACCGGCTCCCTACTAGCCTGCAGCGTTGGCCCGTACACGTCCTACCACGTCCTCGTCTACGTCCTCATGGCCGTGCCGGTGCTGTTCGTCGCCACCTTCGTCTGGTTCCCCGAGAGCCCCTACTGGCTCGCGACCCAGGGCAGGGACGAGGAAGCCAAGAAGGCCATTGGCTTCTTCAAGGGGATCGATGAACCGAGCGAGTTGGCCGAGGAGTTGGCCGACGTGCGCTACGACATGGGCGAGGACACCGGCCACCTCGAGTTCAGCTTCGCCAACGTCCATCTACTGCTCGAACCTACAAACAGGAGGGCACTGCTGATCGTGATGGTCCTGGTCCTGGGCCAGCAGTTGAGCGGCAACTTCAGCACGATGCAGTACCTGGAGCAGATGTTTGGTGACGCGGGGATAGGTATTGGTCCGGACGTGGCGACGATCATCGTGTCCGGGGTGGGTCTGGCGTCGGGGGTGGCCTCGGCACTGTGCGTCGAGAGGACGGGCAGGCGGCCCTTGCTGTTGGCGGCTAGTCTCGGTTGTGCCATCGCCCTTGGCGTTCTGGGGGCTTACCTGTCGCTGAGGGGTGAGGGCGTGGACGTGTCGGCGGCGAACCTGTTGCCCGTGGTCGACGTGGTCGTTTACCAGGTGGTCTATCAGATGGGGCTGGGCACGATGGCGTACCTGCTGATTGGCGAGCTGTTCCCGGTGAACGCGAAGGGCGTCGCCGGGGCCGTGGTCACGATATTCGATGGCCTGCTGGAGTTCGCCGTCACCAAGATGTACGAGGTTGTTTTTTCTACTGTGGGCTCGCGAGTGGTCTACGTGTTCTTCACCGTCTCGTGTTTCGCGCTCTTTGGGTTTGTTTATGGGTTCGTGCCCGAGACCAAGGGCAAGACGTTCCACGAGATTCGGGACATACTGGGGGAGTGGCGACCGTTTCGCGCGTCGAAAGCCAAAGGCAAGGATACGCTCGCTATGAAGTGACACCGTGGGAGAAACTGTGTTTGTCCATTGATGCATTTTTTGGCATACAGACTATGAGACTGACATTCTTACAATTAGCCATAATTTGTGGTTGAATCGGTAGTCGAGACTACTGCAAGAGTTACTTATCACATGTTTTTTTTTTCGCATCATCGGTTAATACGTTAATAAAAGAAAAAAATGTTTATAAAGTCAATATGACAGTGAATCATACATTTGTCTCATGAAATTTTCCCTATTCAGCGAATGTTTTGATCGATTGGTCACGTCGAACATTTTCCTCAAAAGATAAACCTCGCACGCGTTGTAATTCGCCTTTTACGAAGCATTTAGCTATTATCTCAGTTAGAGCAGTGTCGAGCTCGTTTTTTTGTAATAGTAAATCACGTCTGAGAAAGAAATAAAAAAACGATTAAAATAAATAATGTGCTGTCACGTGTATACGGTGTACAAAGATGAAGTGCGATAAACTGCATGAAGTATATAGGTTTATAAAATAAGGCAAACACCTTTTCCTGGAGCTAATCCCCGTGAATTTCTTTCAACCCTGTAAATAACGTATAAAAGTGACAAAAAGGACAAAGGTGAAAAGTATAACGTATATTATGTACAACGTGCATGGATTTTATGCAAATTAGGTGGAAACACAACTGTACTGGGAGGTATGGTCGTGCACGTGAAAATACAGTGATAACGTACAGTAATAAGCAGTCCCTGGGGGGACGAGATTGCCTCGTCAGGAAGAAAAAATCTTTCATGTGCTTTTTTTCCCCCTAACTAAGCGTGTGCTATACATCGGCCTGGAACGATGGATCGAGGCTTTTAATAAGCAGACGCGGCGTGTATTTTTTTCCCTTTCCCACACTGCTTCCATGATAGAAACGGTAAGTGCAGAAAAGCACGCGAAAACGCGCTTTCGATCGCTTGATTAATCGAGCCGCTCAGTCCTTTTTTCTTCTTTTCCTTCCATTTTGCACTCTCTTTCATTCTCTCGGTTATAGCCAGCCGAGGGTTTTGCTCGAAAAAGTAAACTCGAGGTATACTATTCTGCAGGATGTTTGCTCATTAATATTCACCGCAGCACCGGTATTCTACACTATTGTGCAATAATAATTATAAAGTTACACTTATACCTGATGATTCTACGTCTATAGTTCCAATGTAGGTGTGGACTCTGTGTGTAACAACTTTGAGCTAAAAAAGAACAGAGTTAATGATCGCAGGTGTTCTTTTTCAGTCACGAGCGGGTTACACGATTCATATACGTAACGTTCTAACATCCGCCGTAGGTTCGACAAAACACCCACTGTATAGGCCTGTCCACACCGTACAGGTATATATATATACATACAGCAACCGAAGGACGACGCGTACAAATGTACATTACATATACATATGCGTCCGGTACTTACGTCAACGGATAAATGCCCGCGGTCGTTGCGAAGATCACTCGGTAGCGTTTCATTGATTAATGCACGCGGTGCGCTTGTTTTATTCAATTTCGGGTGACCACTGTTCCAGCGATTTTCCATTCGGACGGAAAAACCGGGGAGCCCTGTAATCTCGCGCGAGCTCCGTAAATTCCGAGGATCAGCAGTGCAAGGGGTAACGCGAGAGGCAAAGTTGAGAGTGGCAGGCCTCGGGGAGGGGGGGGGGGAAGAGGAAGCACCACGTATACGGGGGCTGAAAGTTACGCGCCCCGTAAATTTATAGTTCGATACGCTTCGGGGCTGTTCTGTTGATACAAAAAGGCTCGCGGCTTTGCCTTTCTAGATTCCCTCGCTCTCTTTTGTACTTCAAGCTGAAAGAAGAATGGCTGGATGTTCCCCCCACCACCCACCTTTTTTTTTTATTATTGCGCCCCTGGAAAGAGACGATTAAGGCTCTCGAGCGAGAATCATTGAAAAGGAGCTCAACCCAGCCGTGGGCTTTTCACGCGAGTTATTTTTATACTTTTCGGCGAAAACCTTGCCGAAAGCTCTCTCCCACCACTTTTCAACGGGAGCTTCGACGAGACAACTCCTGCGCGCATGTAACGTCAAGTCCCTTGTCCAAACGAACTTTTCTTTCTTCATTCAATACATTAAAAATTTTATTTTCAGCACATAAAAATATATATCTTTTGCTTCACGGTACAGCACCCACTGGATGAATTGTATACGTGTCGACACGGAGCGTATCAACCGTCTCTCGGTTGATAAATTTGCTTTTCCCACGTAGTATATTTGATGTAGAGCGTGTGGGCGAGCGCAGCAGCATCCAATTGTCATCTCGACGGGGACAAATACGTTGCGGCGCGTTGTGCGGATAAGAATAGGATAGAAAATTGTGCGCTTCCATACACCTTGGAGATTGCATCGGGGCATCGGCAAACTCCTTTATTTCTGTTTCCTCGCGCACGCTCGCAAAAATGGTCTTACAAATCGAGGGATTTCCAATGTGGTGTCCAGACGATCGTCCTCGTTCACCCCCTGTATTGTATTGTTGTTCCAGATGCTTGTTACATGTATATATCTCGCATCTGGTTTTGTTGGCTGGAAAAAAATAATGATGCTTCGTAGGACCCTGGATAATAGTAGCGAATATCCATATTTTTTATTGTTGTTGGAAAAAAAAAGAAAAACGTAAAATTTTTATGAATCATCAACCTTATTTTTTTTGTAAATTATCGTGACGAGAGGCAATTTGAGCCAAATAATAGGAAAATACCGATTATTCAGGTAAGAGGATCGATGTTTTAAGAGAGTAAAAAAATAGTGGGACTTGATAATCAATTATTTGGGTAAATATAATCGATGGCAGGATCCTCGATCGATCAATTATCGATGTACTGAACGATAAGCTAATTACCGATGGTACCAATGTATACATACTATCACCCTCAAAAAAGAGTACATTAAGCAGATCACTTATTTAATCGAACATCGTATATTGATGCCACAAGTCATCAATTAATAAAATAGAAGGAAACTTTTCTATACGTGGCTTGATTTCCAAAATTACCCGCACATATTTATGCATTCGATGATTAGCCGACACGGGACTAATATGATTTGATCAAAAAAGGGAGCGATAAGATTTAAGGTTTACTGTTAACCACATTTATATGTAAAAACTCGGTAAAAATGGTCGAACAAGACGAATAAACCCGAGGTATACGATGCCGTGCTCAATCGGGAGGCCAGGAGTACACATTCCCAACATCACGTACGAAGTGTGTGATGGCTCCAGAACTACAGGGGATTTGAGCTTTCATTTGTTCACGGGATATTCCTGCTGCATTTGATGTCCCCCTCCTGTTTTTTTAGTTTCAAACGCGTTTACACGTGACGTGTTTGCGTTGTTTTTTTGCACAAAAAGCCGAGCGAGCGAGAAAAGCGTGCCAACAGCTTATTTGGTTTTTGTTACGTATTCCTTTTTTTTTTTTTTTTTTTTTTTTTTTTTTTATTTTACTCTGCAAAAGTAATCTCAGTATGTAAAACCGGTCGCTCGATAAAAAAAAAAAAAAAAATTGCTTTGCACAGGTGAAAAAATTCATGTTACAACTTCAGTCGGTGGACCTTATGATAAAATATACAAATTATTAATGTACTACATGAGCGTACCAATAGATTTTGCATTAAGAATGAAAACCCGTCGTTTTCGACAAAATACAACAAATATTTTATCATCCCGAATTTCATGATTGACCATTTTAAGTAAACATCAAAGACATTTAATTAAAAAGTGAAGTAGCGAGAAAAAAAAAGAAGAAAGATGAGATGAAATTTACACGGGTGATAATACTCCATGGTGATGACGATTTTCTTTAAAATATATACTATTTTTTATTTTTACCAATTTTGACCTGTGAGTGCTATTTTTCTATATAGTTGAACAGTTATTACAGACTAGGCATGGGTTTAATCAAAAATGCGTAATGAATGATCTATCAAAAATGATATTGGAGATTTCGCGATCGTAAATAAAGTATTCAAGTGGCATTTAAAACATACGACTATAGCTAACAGTATACCGTTGAAATTATCTGTGCACACAAAGTGTTGATTAAAATTCCATTTTCTGTACAATAGGTATCGCTGCCTTTACTCTTTGCAAATTCTGTGCAAATCCTGTAGCGGTTGCCTGTTTCTCCATAATACCCTTCTTCGTTTTTTTTTTTTTTTCTTCTTATTTTTAACGCCACCAACGAAACGTGCGCTCCCACTCTACCGAAGGTGTTAAGGCCGGCTCCGCGTTTGCTTTTCTCATTGTTGTTGGAACTGTATTCATTTATGCGCGAGACGTTTTATAGATGTTTTGTTGATTTTATTTTTTACCGTTATTCCAGCGAAATATCAAACCAAAGGGTCTATTTTTATTTGACTAGCGGAGTGTATAAAATATTTTTATTTCACTTTTATTCATAAAACAAACAAATTTGATGAGATTTTCAATGAACCGTTGTTTTAATGCAATGGTACATCCGATTTATATATGATTTTCGATCGAAATGTTCATAAAGCACGAGAATATTATGCATCAAAACAAAGCTATTGATGTTATGTACGGAAATAAGCCCGTCATTCAAATATTTATTTGCAATACTTTCCAATTTTTTGATTATTGTTTTGAAAAGTGACAGTAACAACCTCTGAAAATTTGTCGATACAAAATCATGCTTACACATGACGCACCTGATTAAACTTATTTCCACCTCAGCAATATAGTACACCTGCCGTGAGGAGAGAGGCAAAAATTTCAACGACAGATAAACGTGAAACGAGAATTGCATTTTCCTTCTAAATTATATTTATTCGAATATCAGAGCAGTACTGTAGCGAGTGACGAGTTGGAACGGATGAAACCAAAGATAAAAGAGGAAGAGCTTGCGAGACGCGGGTGTACAATATAATATATCATATAGATGCCATAGAATCTCACGCCAAGCTGCGTCAGTTCACGCTAGTCCGTGCGAATAAATTCGCTCGGACGCGCCACTTTTCAAACGCGCACAATGTTATTTTTTATTTATTTTTTAGTGCCCTTCCAGACGGTGTGTAACTTTTTTCCACGAGGCTCAACCGAATAGGACAATTTTTCACTCGGCCCGCTGTTGAGACGAAGGGTTTTGTTGGTAGCTCGCTTTTCTTTATTTCCATCATTGCTCTTTGGGCGATTAATTAAATGAAACTATTTTAAGGCAAAGCAAGAGCCTCTCGCCCTCCAGGAGGCTTTGCACTTGTTTTACGTTTTTACGCGGATTAAAACAAGGACAAGCAGGAAGATAGAGAATAAAAAAAAATAAAAAATGTATAAACTAACGAGACTCCGTCACTTTTGCGCAGCCGGGAACGACTTGGTTCCTCCATCCATCTTTCCTTCCCCTCGGGTCTGGTCTTTTCATCCTTTCTGCAGTTTAGCGAGGATATAAGTGTGTACCAGCCTCTCGTTCCCTTTCCTCGGCTTTATAAATCTCGCGAGGCAGTTCTCTTACGGTCTCCCTCTCTCTCTCTCTCTCTTGTAACCTGGACCATACCTCTGGCGTATTGTGTAATGGTATGTACATGGGTGATTATACTGAAAACCTTTAATAAAACCTTGACTAATTTCTAGCAGAAAATGTTCCAAATATTTTCTTTATAAATCACGTTTTTGAGTTTAAAAGCTCCAAAAAATAAGTTTATTTTCTTATTATTATCATTATTATCTTATTTTTAATCGCACGAATAAGTATATTACGTCATTAAACACATACACCTTAAATAATTTCCGTTGGCGATTTTGTGTGCAAACAGTATTGACGGAGCATCTCATGTAATCTTGATCATGGAATCTTATTAAATTCGTCGATTTATGTTTGCGTACGTTTTTTTTTCACTAAATAAAATTTTATCACTACGATAAAAAACCATGTACGGCTTTTTTAACAATATGATTCGCATAAAATTCTCTTTCGCACGTAGGCACTGAACCGATCTCTCCGTTTGTCTCGTCTTGGCTGTCCGGGAGCTTGCAAGCTTTTTGCGATAGCGCACGTGCCATACCCATCCCACGGCTGATCGATCAGGCTTACGTAGTCACTTAAATATCTCTCAAGCTGTCATCGGATGCATATATTATACGAACTCGTTGCCACCGTAGGGATGAGCCATGGGCATATATATACCTGTAGATGTATCACCCATCTCGTTCCAATAGAGCTTTCCCCCTCGAGTTTCGTTTTTATCTCGATCCAGAGAAGCGACGATTTGTCTTACATCGTCAGCAGGTGTTGTTATTGTTATTGGGACAAACATTTTATCTTTCGATTACTCCATGCGATCAAAATATTTGTCATACCATTGCCAGAATTTTGAGTTCTCAAAAAATTCGTGGGTACTAACTACTGTCTTTAAATCATCAAATCTGAATTGATTAAGTTGCTTCGTTATTTTTTTCCATCCCAGGCATCCCGTTATTTTCTAATGGACGACCTAGAAAATAATGTTATCCAGCCATACATTTCTCACTTCCTAATTCGAAAAAAAAAGAGCAAAATATACTACTCGCTACGCTACGGTAAGTAGTGATTAACGATACCAGCGAGATAAAGATCACCTCTGACATTAAGTTTTTCCATCAAACGAGACAGCAACACTTTATCCTCATTTCCACGCACGATCATCTTGTGTTTCCAACAGTCTACTTGCGTCTTCCCCATTACTGTCGCAGCAAAGTTGGTATATTGTATTCGCGAGCTTGCGGCTTTGGCACATATATATGTATAACACAAACATATTACCCGTGATGGATAAAGTGCTTTGAGACGCGCTTGCCTAGTACAACGTGTACGCAAGAGAAGCACTGGGGGTAAATACGCGAGTTTGATGAAGATGAGATGATTGGGGATCTGTTTTTTTTTCTTTACAAGTTGAAAGATATAAAAGCTCGCAGCTTCATGCGAAGGAGAGACGAAGAAGCTCGACGCGAAAAGGAAACGTTTAGCTTTCATTATCCGCGGAGAGGCCGAGTAATCGTAAAAAAACTGTAATTAAGGCCCTCGGAGTGGTTTTCTTTGTCGCAGCTGCTGCGAGAGATACTAACGGTACGAAAAAGCTCCGAGGGATATAATTTCCGTATGGCTTGTCTCTCGTGCTTTTTCTCCTCCACCGAGAGAGATCTTGCTCCGAGACGTGAAAAAAAAGAGGCAGAAAAACTTAGACGGGAGAGAAAGCTCAGCTGTAACGCGAGAAAAACTTTTACGGAGCTCTCTGTTTCGCCATCACGGATTCTTTCCATCCTAGCTTATTTTTTGTCCCTTGCACCTGTGATACCACTCACGATCAATGAGAAGGAGTGTAAATCCGGCCCTTTTGGCCTTTCACTCGGTAAATTTTTTTTATGATGGAGTTCATGTTCTTACACTTTGAGACAAAAATTTAACTAGAATATTATTGTAGTGCTCATCTTCAAGGATTTCATGGCTGCAGAATGACAAAAACGAGCTTTTAATGCGCAGAAAATCGAAGAGCTTGCAGAAAAAATCACCAATGCGCAAAGTTTTGAAAATGAAAGTCTAATCAAAATTGTGAGGAGAGAAAAGTCGAGGGGTAACTATGGCCGAGAGCTTGAAGTAAGTTGGATGAAGCTTGACTAAACCTTATCCACAAATTCAAGAAAAAACTCTCGCCATAACTTTATTAGTCCACACTACATAGTCTATGGTATAAATGAATTATTTATCTGAGCGGCCACTTGGTGTCGCGCATAAGATCTCCGTCTTCCTCTCTGTCTTCGCGCACAAGTCCGAACAAAGTTTCACCGTCTGTTTTGAAGAAGACAACGGGGAGGGAGACATCATCCGTAAATTGAGCTTGCAAATTATCAGTTCCTAGGGTGAGATGCATCCATTGGATCCGAAGCGAAATTGTGGGCCGAGATATTTGCAGCTTTAAATCTCTCCCACTGGGATGCTCTAAAGAAAAAAAAAAAAAAAAAAAAAAAAAAAAAAAAAAAAAAAAAANCGTTGGCCCGTACACGTCCTACCACGTCCTCGTCTACGTCCTCATGGCCGTGCCGGTGCTGTTCGTCGCCACCTTCATCTGGTTCCCCGAGAGCCCCTACTGGCTCGCGACCCAGGGCAGGGACGAGGAAGCCAAGAAGGCCATTGGCTTCTTCAAGGGCGACGTGGACCTGTCCGCCGAGCTGGAGATCGTTAAGAACAACATCGGCACGGACGAGCTCAAGATCAATTGGCGGGATTTCCTGCTGCTGGGCAAACTGAGGAACCGGAGGGCACTGCTGATCGTGATGGTCCTGGTTCTGGGCCAGCAGTTTAGCGGCAACTTCGGCACGATGCAGTACCTGGAGAAAGTGTTCCAGCAGTCGAACATCGGTATCGAGCCCCACGTGGCCACGATCATCGTCATGGCCGTGAGTCTGGTTTTTGGTGCCCTGTCCACGGCGACGGTGGAAAAAGCCGGCCGGCGATCCCTCCTCATCGTGTCGAGTTTCGGCTGTGCGGTGACGCACATAGTGCTGGGGACTTATTTCCTGCTAGAGTACATGCACGTGGACATGACCTCGATAAATCTGTTGCCCGTCGTGGACGTGGTCGCGTTTGCGATTGTTTATCAGGTTGGAATGGGCACGATGACGAATATACTGGTGGGCGAGCTGTTTCCCCCGAGCGTCAAAGCCATCGCCGGAGCCATAGCTACGGTGTTCGACAGCGTCGTCGGCTTCGTAGTTATGATCACCTTCGATCCGATCATGGAACATTATGGTTCCAAGGTGTCGTACCTCATATACGGGACCTCGTGTTTCGTGCTGTTTATTTTCGTCTTTGCGTACGTGCCCGAGACCAAGGGCCGGACTTTCGGCCAGATTCAGGACATACTGGGGACGTTGCGTCCGTTTCGGGTGTCGAGTGACTTGTCGTGTTGCGCGGGCCCGTGCACGACAAGGCCCGACAAACCCAAAGCTCAGGAGGCGTGAATCGAATTTTGTATCATTACCGTGTCGGTTGTGTGTCATTACTTTTTCAGTATTTTCATCAACAGATGCTCAAGAATTAACACGCACAATATGCATACTTCATCTATTTTAACGGAGTATATTTCACATTTGCGAAAATAAGTAAATACGTTGCGAGTACAAAGTATAATAAATAATAGCGCTAACGTGATGTATGGTTCAGGTACGATATAGTGGGCATAGTAAATTTGGTACTGATCAATTATTTGAATTATGAACTCTAGTAACAAAGTTCTCTGTGCCAATTGAATAACATTAATACTTTTGTCTATAGGTAAAATTACCGTTTGATTAAAAAATTATTAACGAGGTTTCGTGAAAAAAAGGCACGATACATCCAATCTCTACAATTGGAAATACTCCATTAAAACATTTGTAATGTGCATGCCGTGCTTGTTTCCAATGGGTTTGCAAAACTCTATGCATTTTTTGGTATAATACATTGAAATGACAATTCCATGATGTATTAATATATTAATAATAAAACAAGACTAGTGTCACAGTTGATATTCAATTTTGCGAATAAAGATGAAAAATAAAACGTGTTTATCATATATTTTGGAAAAAATTGTCTTGACTAATTTTATTACCAAACTTTGTACGTTAGTATACATTGTTAAATTGGACAACTTACCCATGAATGAGTGACTTGAGTAATGTTTAAGAATGAAATTTTTCCTTAATGTTGGGTTAACAGTTGGTCCTGTTACGACAAACTGTACCTCCCAAGTCCAGATTCATTTCCTTAAAAAATACTGATAAACGTTCAAATAAACGAGAAAAAAAAATTTCATCAGGCTCGTGCAAAACTTGTTTTAGTTGTACTATACAGCTTAGTGTCAACTAGTAGCCACCGAATAGAACGGAGGAAAGAAACGGCTGGACATGTACTGCTTTTCACGTGAATTTCGCATTTGCGAAAATATCTCGTCTCAAAACCTCTCGACTGGAAAATTCGGACCAACGGCGACGGCTATCTCAGGCGTTTTGAGAACCCTAGCGCAGCCCTACACCCGAAAGGCATCTCTCCCAGGTGAAATTCAAGGCACGCGAGCCGATCCGAAGATTCCCCACCTCTCCCCGAGCAACCGCCAATCTCGCGCGACACTCGCGTGCCTCGTAATCCGCGCCTCTCGAGGCACGTGCTGGCGCGGACAGCTCAATTACAAGGCCAGTCTCACAAGGACAAATGACCAAATACAAAAAAAGCCCGGTGGAGAGTGATTAAAACAACAAAGTTACGTATAGGTACGTTTCATCGGTACGTCACTATAAATTGCGTAAAAACGGGTCATCACTGTGAACTTTGACTTTATGTGAGCATTATATGATATTCTGTGATATAATATGTCGTATGCACACGAGATGTATTTTTGAACGATAAGTCAAGTCAAATATGACGTTTGAGCTTTTCCGGACTTATCTAATCTACAAACCGATCGACTACACTATAGACGTCTATCGTTGGTAGGCCCTCGCGTGTTCGTAGTTCTTACAAAGTGGGGAATACGATTCCCCCACTCCACTGATTGATCGATGCGTGTACTCTATGCATTTGCGCCCGAGAAGTCCGACAACGAGATACAATTCGTTCGGATGCGAGTTAATTGTCGGGCTCGCGGTTAACGCGTCGTGCGTCCAACTGTTCATCGACTCGAGGGAGTTTAGATCACTCTCGCGGAGTTGAGTGTGAGAAATATTTTAGTCGTGCTGCTTCGAAGGTGAATTTTTTTAATACATAATATGACGCCGATCTCTGAAAATCGGTATTTCATTCGTACACGGTGCTGCGCTCGTTGATGATTTCGTCCAAAAACAATATCACGTTTAATTGTGCTGAGGTTTAGGAAGACTCCTTTGCAGTTTACGGTGATAATGTATAATTGTGGTTTTTATATTTATTTATATATGATTTAGTGATTAACAAATCGGCGTAAATTTCTTGGTGATTGATATCGAAATGATGCAAGAGTCTGTGCGCATTGATAAATAATCATCCAGTTACTGTTGTTACTTTCCAACGGTGTTGAGACATTTTTATTAACAATTTCATCAACTGTCAATGAGGTATAAACTCTCACTTTGAAGTTTTAGTTAAATGGGTTGAAAAACTGAGATCCCGGAAAAAAAAAAATAGAATGGATACAACTGCACCGGTTGGATCTGGGATCCAGAAGAGGAGCCAGTGGAAACAATGGGCAGCCTGTCTATCCGGTACGAAAACTTGAATATTCATTTCATGTTTTGCAAGACAATTCGTGGGTTACTGTACAACAACAAGAGCGACGTAACTTACATATCTTCATTCATAAGTGCATTCGTAACTTTAGGGTGTACCCAAGTGTCGTTACGAATTCTGTTTACGGCGCAACTTTTGCCATCTCGAAGCGGGACTCATTTCATAAAACGCGATACGTACGAAATAAAGTTAAAACTTTCGCGTGGCTGTAGTTCCGTTCAAACCCGCGTACGTATACATACCTACATACTTATAGGTACACAAGCGAGAGTAATGCTTTAAAGCGCGACCTACCAACTTTGCGTAATGATTTTCGGGTGCTCTGCGACAACAGTGCCTATAACGGGACGAGCGAGTTTTGCGCGCATGCTTTGCCTTGTCCTATTTTCCGTCGCAAGTCAAACATCGCCGGCACACCGAGAACTGGGCTGAAAAGTAAACGACTGGAAGCTGTACACCAGCATCGCCCTTTTTACGTTGTAGAAGCTTTTTTCCCTTTTTCTCTTGTAATGTATCCATCGTTGCAGTTTTCTCGATGTTCGTGAAACGTGTTTTTTCATTTTACATCGCCCGTACGAATAGCCCGTGTATTATGTTCGTAGCAAAAAAAAAAAAAAACTGCACCGGAAAGGCAAAATATACAAAACAGTTTTTACGTCTCGTTCCAAGTAATTTGATACATTTTTTTCGACATTATGTTTTTAAATCCATGAAAACGTTATTACAATACGTTTGGAGAAAGAAAAAAAGTTAGTTTATGTTTCATTGTTGCGTTACTTATTTTAAAAATGAAAAAAAGAACAATGCTAAAAATAGATTCAAATCAATCACAGTAAAAAAAAAATCATGTAATTAAAAAATACAATATATTTGTACACTATTTTAATCCAGGCCTGACTGTGATCAGGATCCCACAGAGTAAGTGATGTAGATCGACGCTTGGAGGCAAGTGGAAGCCATCTCAGTTTTTGGTGCGAAAAAAAGCCCAAAGATAGCTGTATTTTGCGCCTAAAATAAAGATGTCACTCAGATCCTTGCTCCCAAGCGTTTAAAAGAAAAAAAAAAAAAAAAATTCACCAACGGCATTTTCCAGCCACCCTGTCGATGGTGTCAGTGGGCACCGTTTACGGCTGGACCACCACAACGATCCCACACCTGACCGGCAACTCCAGCACCCACAATGGCGAGGTTCCCCTGCACCTAACCTCGGACGAGTCGTCCTGGGTCATTTCCATCACTGCAATTGGCTCTATGCTCGGCCCCTTCTACGGCGTCTACGTGGCCGCGACGTAAGATGACCAAACTTCCCAAACTCGAGAAATCCCCCCACCAACCCACTCTGATTTCAGCCTCGGTCGCCGACCATGCCTACTCCAGACCTCCCTGTTCTACACCCTGGGCTGGCTGCTCGTCACCTTCGCCCAAAACGCCTGGCACTTGTACGCAGCGCGAGTCATCCTCGGCTTCGGCGTGGGCATGTCCTACACCGCCAGCCCCATGTACGTCTCGGAGGTGGTGGACGTGGGCATCCGCGGTGCCGTTGGCAGCCTCGTAGCCGTCAACGTCTTCACCGGCTCCCTACTAGCCTGCAGCGTTGGCCCGTACACGTCCTACCACGTCCTCGTCTACGTCCTCATGGCCGTGCCGGTGCTGTTCGTCGCCACCTTCGTCTGGTTCCCCGAGAGCCCCTACTGGCTCGCGACCCAGGGCAGGGACGAGGAAGCCAAGAAGGCCATTGGCTTCTTCAAGGGGATCGATGAACCGAGCGAGTTGGCCGAGGAGTTGGCCGACGTGCGCTACGACATGGGCGAGGACACCGGCCACCTCGAGTTCAGCTTCGCCAACGTCCATCTACTGCTCGAACCTACAAACAGGAGGGCACTGCTGATCGTGATGGTCCTGGTCCTGGGCCAGCAGTTGAGCGGCAACTTCAGCACGATGCAGTACCTGGAGCAGATGTTTGGTGACGCGGGGATAGGTATTGGTCCGGACGTGGCGACGATCATCGTGTCCGGGGTGGGTCTGGCGTCGGGGGTGGCCTCGGCACTGTGCGTCGAGAGGACGGGCAGGCGGCCCTTGCTGTTGGCGGCTAGTCTCGGTTGTGCCATCGCCCTTGGCGTTCTGGGGGCTTACCTGTCGCTGAGGGGTGAGGGCGTGGACGTGTCGGCGGCGAACCTGTTGCCCGTGGTCGACGTGGTCGTTTACCAGGTGGTCTATCAGATGGGGCTGGGCACGATGGCGTACCTGCTGATTGGCGAGCTGTTCCCGGTGAACGCGAAGGGCGTCGCCGGGGCCGTGGTCACGATATTCGATGGCCTGCTGGAGTTCGCCGTCACCAAGATGTACGAGGTTGTTTTTTCTACTGTGGGCTCGCGAGTGGTCTACGTGTTCTTCACCGTCTCGTGTTTCGCGCTCTTTGGGTTTGTTTATGGGTTCGTGCCCGAGACCAAGGGCAAGACGTTCCACGAGATTCGGGACATACTGGGGGAGTGGCGACCGTTTCGCGCGTCGAAAGCCAAAGGCAAGGATACGCTCGCTATGAAGTGACACCGTGGGAGAAACTGTGTTTGTCCATTGATGCATTTTTTGGCATACAGACTATGAGACTGACATTCTTACAATTAGCCATAATTTGTGGTTGAATCGGTAGTCGAGACTACTGCAAGAGTTACTTATCACATGTTTTTTTTTTCGCATCATCGGTTAATACGTTAATAAAAGAAAAAAATGTTTATAAAGTCAATATGACAGTGAATNAGATGAAATTTACACGGGTGATAATACTCCATGGTGATGACGATTTTCTTTAAAATATATACTATTTTTTATTTTTACCAATTTTGACCTGTGAGTGCTATTTTTCTATATAGTTGAACAGTTATTACAGACTAGGCATGGGTTTAATCAAAAATGCGTAATGAATGATCTATCAAAAATGATATTGGAGATTTCGCGATCGTAAATAAAGTATTCAAGTGGCATTTAAAACATACGACTATAGCTAACAGTATACCGTTGAAATTATCTGTGCACACAAAGTGTTGATTAAAATTCCATTTTCTGTACAATAGGTATCGCTGCCTTTACTCTTTGCAAATTCTGTGCAAATCCTGTAGCGGTTGCCTGTTTCTCCATAATACCCTTCTTCGTTTTTTTTTTTTTTTCTTCTTATTTTTAACGCCACCAACGAAACGTGCGCTCCCACTCTACCGAAGGTGTTAAGGCCGGCTCCGCGTTTGCTTTTCTCATTGTTGTTGGAACTGTATTCATTTATGCGCGAGACGTTTTATAGATGTTTTGTTGATTTTATTTTTTACCGTTATTCCAGCGAAATATCAAACCAAAGGGTCTATTTTTATTTGACTAGCGGAGTGTATAAAATATTTTTATTTCACTTTTATTCATAAAACAAACAAATTTGATGAGATTTTCAATGAACCGTTGTTTTAATGCAATGGTACATCCGATTTATATATGATTTTCGATCGAAATGTTCATAAAGCACGAGAATATTATGCATCAAAACAAAGCTATTGATGTTATGTACGGAAATAAGCCCGTCATTCAAATATTTATTTGCAATACTTTCCAATTTTTTGATTATTGTTTTGAAAAGTGACAGTAACAACCTCTGAAAATTTGTCGATACAAAATCATGCTTACACATGACGCACCTGATTAAACTTATTTCCACCTCAGCAATATAGTACACCTGCCGTGAGGAGAGAGGCAAAAATTTCAACGACAGATAAACGTGAAACGAGAATTGCATTTTCCTTCTAAATTATATTTATTCGAATATCAGAGCAGTACTGTAGCGAGTGACGAGTTGGAACGGATGAAACCAAAGATAAAAGAGGAAGAGCTTGCGAGACGCGGGTGTACAATATAATATATCATATAGATGCCATAGAATCTCACGCCAAGCTGCGTCAGTTCACGCTAGTCCGTGCGAATAAATTCGCTCGGACGCGCCACTTTTCAAACGCGCACAATGTTATTTTTTATTTATTTTTTAGTGCCCTTCCAGACGGTGTGTAACTTTTTTCCACGAGGCTCAACCGAATAGGACAATTTTTCACTCGGCCCGCTGTTGAGACGAAGGGTTTTGTTGGTAGCTCGCTTTTCTTTATTTCCATCATTGCTCTTTGGGCGATTAATTAAATGAAACTATTTTAAGGCAAAGCAAGAGCCTCTCGCCCTCCAGGAGGCTTTGCACTTGTTTTACGTTTTTACGCGGATTAAAACAAGGACAAGCAGGAAGATAGAGAATAAAAAAAAATAAAAAATGTATAAACTAACGAGACTCCGTCACTTTTGCGCAGCCGGGAACGACTTGGTTCCTCCATCCATCTTTCCTTCCCCTCGGGTCTGGTCTTTTCATCCTTTCTGCAGTTTAGCGAGGATATAAGTGTGTACCAGCCTCTCGTTCCCTTTCCTCGGCTTTATAAATCTCGCGAGGCAGTTCTCTTACGGTCTCCCTCTCTCTCTCTCTCTCTTGTAACCTGGACCATACCTCTGGCGTATTGTGTAATGGTATGTACATGGGTGATTATACTGAAAACCTTTAATAAAACCTTGACTAATTTCTAGCAGAAAATGTTCCAAATATTTTCTTTATAAATCACGTTTTTGAGTTTAAAAGCTCCAAAAAATAAGTTTATTTTCTTATTATTATCATTATTATCTTATTTTTAATCGCACGAATAAGTATATTACGTCATTAAACACATACACCTTAAATAATTTCCGTTGGCGATTTTGTGTGCAAACAGTATTGACGGAGCATCTCATGTAATCTTGATCATGGAATCTTATTAAATTCGTCGATTTATGTTTGCGTACGTTTTTTTTTCACTAAATAAAATTTTATCACTACGATAAAAAACCATGTACGGCTTTTTTAACAATATGATTCGCATAAAATTCTCTTTCGCACGTAGGCACTGAACCGATCTCTCCGTTTGTCTCGTCTTGGCTGTCCGGGAGCTTGCAAGCTTTTTGCGATAGCGCACGTGCCATACCCATCCCACGGCTGATCGATCAGGCTTACGTAGTCACTTAAATATCTCTCAAGCTGTCATCGGATGCATATATTATACGAACTCGTTGCCACCGTAGGGATGAGCCATGGGCATATATATACCTGTAGATGTATCACCCATCTCGTTCCAATAGAGCTTTCCCCCTCGAGTTTCGTTTTTATCTCGATCCAGAGAAGCGACGATTTGTCTTACATCGTCAGCAGGTGTTGTTATTGTTATTGGGACAAACATTTTATCTTTCGATTACTCCATGCGATCAAAATATTTGTCATACCATTGCCAGAATTTTGAGTTCTCAAAAAATTCGTGGGTACTAACTACTGTCTTTAAATCATCAAATCTGAATTGATTAAGTTGCTTCGTTATTTTTTTCCATCCCAGGCATCCCGTTATTTTCTAATGGACGACCTAGAAAATAATGTTATCCAGCCATACATTTCTCACTTCCTAATTCGAAAAAAAAAGAGCAAAATATACTACTCGCTACGCTACGGTAAGTAGTGATTAACGATACCAGCGAGATAAAGATCACCTCTGACATTAAGTTTTTCCATCAAACGAGACAGCAACACTTTATCCTCATTTCCACGCACGATCATCTTGTGTTTCCAACAGTCTACTTGCGTCTTCCCCATTACTGTCGCAGCAAAGTTGGTATATTGTATTCGCGAGCTTGCGGCTTTGGCACATATATATGTATAACACAAACATATTACCCGTGATGGATAAAGTGCTTTGAGACGCGCTTGCCTAGTACAACGTGTACGCAAGAGAAGCACTGGGGGTAAATACGCGAGTTTGATGAAGATGAGATGATTGGGGATCTGTTTTTTTTTCTTTACAAGTTGAAAGATATAAAAGCTCGCAGCTTCATGCGAAGGAGAGACGAAGAAGCTCGACGCGAAAAGGAAACGTTTAGCTTTCATTATCCGCGGAGAGGCCGAGTAATCGTAAAAAAACTGTAATTAAGGCCCTCGGAGTGGTTTTCTTTGTCGCAGCTGCTGCGAGAGATACTAACGGTACGAAAAAGCTCCGAGGGATATAATTTCCGTATGGCTTGTCTCTCGTGCTTTTTCTCCTCCACCGAGAGAGATCTTGCTCCGAGACGTGAAAAAAAAGAGGCAGAAAAACTTAGACGGGAGAGAAAGCTCAGCTGTAACGCGAGAAAAACTTTTACGGAGCTCTCTGTTTCGCCATCACGGATTCTTTCCATCCTAGCTTATTTTTTGTCCCTTGCACCTGTGATACCACTCACGATCAATGAGAAGGAGTGTAAATCCGGCCCTTTTGGCCTTTCACTCGGTAAATTTTTTTTATGATGGAGTTCATGTTCTTACACTTTGAGACAAAAATTTAACTAGAATATTATTGTAGTGCTCATCTTCAAGGATTTCATGGCTGCAGAATGACAAAAACGAGCTTTTAATGCGCAGAAAATCGAAGAGCTTGCAGAAAAAATCACCAATGCGCAAAGTTTTGAAAATGAAAGTCTAATCAAAATTGTGAGGAGAGAAAAGTCGAGGGGTAACTATGGCCGAGAGCTTGAAGTAAGTTGGATGAAGCTTGACTAAACCTTATCCACAAATTCAAGAAAAAACTCTCGCCATAACTTTATTAGTCCACACTACATAGTCTATGGTATAAATGAATTATTTATCTGAGCGGCCACTTGGTGTCGCGCATAAGATCTCCGTCTTCCTCTCTGTCTTCGCGCACAAGTCCGAACAAAGTTTCACCGTCTGTTTTGAAGAAGACAACGGGGAGGGAGACATCATCCGTAAATTGAGCTTGCAAATTATCAGTTCCTAGGGTGAGATGCATCCATTGGATCCGAAGCGAAATTGTGGGCCGAGATATTTGCAGCTTTAAATCTCTCCCACTGGGATGCTCTAAAGAAAAAAAAAAAAAAAAAAAAATTATGTGACTCTACGGCACCGGTCTAGGAAATTTAATTTGGTCGTGGAAAGGGACTCCGATCTGCTTCAACTAATTTACCTCTTCGTTTTTTCTGTCTTTTTTTTTAGGTTCAGATTACTTGGTTTTTCGTTGAGTTTGGCTGAAATATTAGTTTACATTATTTACTTGGTTAATTAAAAAAAAAAATCGTACTGCTGCTTCGTTCCATATTTGATTGTTGATATTCGTATTTATTGAAAAATTAGAGAACATGAAGTGATTTTTTGAAAATAAAATTCGATTTGCAAAACTTGAACAAAGGCATATAGAAATTTTTACGGACATGCACTTACTGGAGGATAAACGATGTGATATTAAAAATTTGATAAATCTAATCTAGCAGCCGATCGAAAGGGGGACAGGGGGGCATTTAATTTTCATCGGAAAAAAGGGGGATAGGCCAAGTTCGCTGCAAGTGATTTTAAAAGTTCGGAGGGACTCGTTTCGGATAAACGCGATGATAAAGTGCCAGTCTCTTCCGGGCCGCTCGAGAAGGTAAGTTATATGGAGAAAAAAGTAAAGAGGATCGACGAGGCGATGTAGAAAAAGGGAAAATACGCAGAGGGCGATCGATGATGGGATAAAATTATTTCCGTCAGAAGCTACTATCCTGAGTTTCCGTAATTAACCCAAGCGCATTTAAAAATGACATAAGTTCAGTGAAACGTTTTAAATTCCAAAAGTTTGAAGCTGTTTAAAAAAAAAAGATGTACAGCTCGGCAGGAGAAAATCAATGACGGGGTAGGGAAAAACTAATTCTGTAGTTAAAATAAGAGAAGAAAGAGGGAACAACGAAGCCCACCTAGCGACAGCTGGGATGGTAAATTTGCAAAACGACGAAGCAATTTCTCTCGGCCGTGGGCTGTTCAGCGATGCAAATCGAATTTATTGCCGAGTCTCCGTACGAGACAAACAGTTTCGATTCAATTACACACGGGGCTTTGGTCGTCCAACTTGTTCCGAGCTTTCAGCAAAGTGCTGCAACTGTACCACGTTGTTCCTTGTTTTTCGAGAAGTATTGTTTAAAAGAATAAAAATTTAATTACTGTAGATGAGGTTATGCAAGAAAAAAAAAAAAAATTATATTCGTACAGAGTTCGCTTAACGGTATACTTTTATTCTACGATTTTATTTGGACAGGCACGGATTATGATGATGAGTAACTTTTGTGGTTAGATGGACGATTTTTCATCGCTGATGCTCGACGGTATCGGAAAACCTCACTGTTATCGTCTGGACCTTCATGTTCGGCGTAAGAAATTGCTCCAGCGTAGCGACAGCAGCGCGTCGATCGAAGGGGAATCCCATGGATCGCGCATCCGGAAATTTGCGATCTTTTAATCCGCAGTAGCTCATACTGATTCGGCAGCCCTCGGGTTCCTTTTGATTTATCTGAAAAATAATTCATTCCCAATATCAATCATCGGCAATTTAAATTACGTAATAAACTGTTTTTTCTATCACCGGTGACACGGGTTAACTCTCGAATTTCTGGATTTATGGAACAAAACCTTAGTTCGAAGCCAACGATCTAAAGATTCGGAATTAAAGCAAATTCAACTCGGGAATTAACGTACCTACTCCCAAATTTGCATATGTTTTCGAAATATATTAAAAAAAAATGATAAACCAACAACCCGTACCCTATCGTATTCGTAATTGGTGATCATAACGAACAGGTCCATGGCGTAGCCCTTTTTCGTGCCCTTTGGCACGAGCATGTGCTGAGGCCAACCACACCCGCATTCCGGTTTGTGGCTTTCGGGTGCGTTGTGGCTCAAATCACGGAACGTGGCTTCGTATGGAATAGTGACCGATGACTCGTGCGAGCTCCGCCGAATGACGTTGTGTCCTTTCTTCACTGTTAACGAAATCGAAACGATTATCTTACTGGTCCCCAAAGAATCCTCCCAACAGGAACCATCATGCCTCGTCTATCATATCGCTCAAGATTCTTACGCTCGCAGGTAAACTTGTCCATCTCGATCATGAGCTTCCTCTGGTCGTTGTAGCTCAATGGAGCCTCCTGCTCGTTGTACTTGGGGGCAAGGAATACGCGCACCGTTCCCATTACGTCCCGGTTGTTGGAGTTGTTGACTGTGACGTGGTAGGTGAAGGAGTTGTGGTTGAGGTGCTGCAGACGGGCGAGCACGGCTCGACGGGGGGCAAAGTCCAGGCCCCGCGACATGTCGACGTCGCTCCTTGTCCAGTGGGTGTTCAGGGTGTTCAGGTTCGACGTTTTGGAGATTATGCCAACTTCGGTGACCTTGACCCCGATGAACCTCAGCTAAAACAAAAACCAAAGAGCTATACTGTTCGGGATGTCCTTTGCAAAGGCTTTTCTGGAGTTGCCGTTCGTTACACTATACGCACTTGACTGGAGTTGTACGGAGTCAAGCTGTCCTTGAACTGGATGAAGAGGTCGTCGATGGTCTGGTGCCACCTGTAAAAAACTGGATCCCTCATGGCGGTCGCTGAGTCACCCATGACGCTAAAGGATTCCTGCGAAGTGATCAACGGGATCAATCAAAGTATAAGCCCTGGGGAAATATCGGCGTACCAAGTAACGATGGTCCGGATCGTGACAGTAGGACACAGCCACGTGTCCCAAGTTGTGAATATCACCGTAGTAAGGGAAGTTGATGCTGAGAACCGGCGACGCCTCCATCATGTTGCCCAGAATGTCGATGCCCGTGAAGTCGTCCAGGTGAACTTCTTTTCCATTGACATCGCGAGCCGTTCGCGTGCGTATAGCTTCTCGAACGCGGTTCAGGCGAGTTTCCAGGTCGGACAGCGTAAATTCCAACGAATCGACGGATCTATTGATGTCGGAGAGCGTCATGTTGGCCGGTCTGGCTGGCCAGGCACGCCCTGCGACGTTCTGCTCCATTTTCGGGAAGTAAGCTTCGGGAATGGGCTGGCGAAACGACAACAATGGTTTCGTGCGCTGGAGATTGTTGCAGAGACGCTCGGTGTTGTATCTGACGGTAAGGAATTTGAAGTATATGTTGGGCACACTTTTTATCCGCAATACTGCGATTGTACTACCTTGCCATGATCTGGTGGTGCATATAGTAGACGAGTTCGCCACGCCGGTCCTTGTTAACCACCTCCTTTGGGCCGGCGAAAGGATACACGAGATGCCAATGCCAATGGTGGAGGTTGATGCCCACGTCCTCGCGGAAATAAGCTACATGGTGCTCCGAGTCTTTGTCGGAGGCCGTGTAGTTCAGTGGTATTTCAATGGGGATCTGTGGAATTCGCGAGTGTGATTTGTTAGTCTAGGCTTGAAACGGCATTGATATAAATCGAGGAGGTTCTTCGGGTGAAAATGAGACAATGATTATCCAACCGAATTTTGAAACTCGATTGAATTTTTCACTCGTAGAACTTCCTGTAATGGACAAAAGTTTGTACACGTGAACCAGCGGGAAAAACGGTGGCATCCTCCCTGGCCTTGGCCACGATGCTGCTGTCCATGAATTTACAGGGAAAAATTTCACATAATTTTGGAATCTCCACGTGTCTCGTGTCAGGACGATGGAGCACGGCGATAGATAGCGCGTACACAAACAGCTGGGGATTCATGCGATCGCGGCACGAAGCAGCCACGTACAGCAAATCCTGCACAGTTCGTAGCTCTGAAACATTACAAACGAGTGATGTGAACAATGATCATTACAAATAAACGTATTTGTTCGAGCATTGACCACAAGTTGTACACCCCAGGCACTCCGTACCTATCGAAAATTTTTACCAGCTTACAGTCGATGACATTGTTCAACCTATGATGTTATAAAGACTCGCGGTTCATTAACATGTAATCACATTTTGGAACGTTCTGATATAGGTACAAAGTGCCTCGGGTGTACGTACTCATAAATACATCGGTGAGGTAAACAGCTTTTTCCTTGTGAGTGGGGATGAAGAGTGAAAAATTGGCGTTGCGGTCGTGGGACAATGGAAAACTCAAATCAGGGATTGCTATTTCCGGCACTTTGATGGAGGTGTTTGATTTGTCGCCGAAACGAACCTGCAGCGACTGACTCGTGGCTTGGTGGTCATCGGACTGCATAAAATTTGATTAAATCAATTGACAGAGGTAAATTTTGAAAAGAATTTTACCATTGCAATTGACGAAATTCTTACCAAGAAAATTGGTGGTACTTCGAAATTGATTTTTTCGTCGCCCTTGGGCATAAAGAGGGGCTCGGTGGGGCGATCGAACAATAGAGACAAATACTTTTCAGACTTCATGATGCAATAGTTTCCTAACCAGTTTGAAGATTAACAAAATTTAGCTTAAAAAAAATTTGAGATTAAAGTAGAACAATACAATGATCAGATTTCAACTGCTACGAGTTGACTGATGCGCGAGCATGAAATTCGTAGAAATTTATACTTTTTGCCGAGGATGATTGCGGTTAATTATTGGAACACGTCTAGCCGGTAGAAACATCGTAGACTGCGTGACCAGAATTTCCGCTGAGTGGCGTAGATTTTGGTCTGTGTTCTATGATGAGAATTTTTTTTTACGTTGCCGATGACATATTGATAAATTTATTTGGATTTACCCACATCCTGTTTTTTCCTGAGATTAGATAAGCTTTTTACAAATAGATCACTAGAAAAAAATTTTTTTTGTCCTCAATTAAATTTTTCTTTATTTTTTACGTTTGTCACGTCTTTTAATACATGTCTACATTAATAAATTTTCCGTTATCATAGGTTATCCATAAAAATTTTAAAAAGGTCGCATTTCACAATTATCGTTGTTATAAATAATTAATCAAGTGTTCAATCTCCTGCAAGTCTTAAATTTCACAGACATGAGAAATGTTTTTCTGTTTTTCAAGCACGACAACTCCACTGGAGTGTCTTCTGATTTCAACAGAGGAAAAATTACAGCCATATGTATTGATAAATCGTTTATTTAGGGTGTAACAAGGATTTTTTTTTGGATTGAAAAAAAAATCATAGACATTTTAGTCTTAAGCCCTAAAGAGAAAAACTGTTAAAAATTTGTGTTGCAAATCTCATAATGTTAATTTTTGTATTTTCTTAAATTTTCCTCTAAAATAGCTTACTAACATTTTACAGGAGTACAACAATTATTAATTTGCAAAAAGCTGCTTAGCAGTAATTAATTTTTTTTATTTAATAATTTAGAACTAGAAATTAAGAGCAAAATTCTTGAGTCTCCAAAAATTACATTTCCATCGCGAAGTATACATTTTTCTCTACGATTCCATCCCAAAGTTTTAAATGATAAAGATCCATCTCAATTGAAAAAAAAAATGATTAAACATTAAATAACGTTTTTAGTTAACATTTTAAATAAGCTATTGAACAAAAATCTTGTAGGTCATAAGAAAGTACAGCTGTTATACAAGACATATTATATAAAATGGTGTCGTTGAAGTTTTTGTCTTAAAACGTGTAAATGTAGGTAATCTTATGAATAATTTTAGCCACGTTTTAAATTTTTTTATTTTAAACTATAAAATCTAAGTTGCACGATCTTTGCGAAGGACTTGTGAATAGTGCAAAATGATAAGGCAACAAATTAAAATAAACTTGATGTAGTGTTTTTTTCATTGTTATTGCCATGCATTGCTATTGTTTATACATATAATTGAGTCTATTTTCTGACTGAATATATAGTAGTAAAGACAGATCTTTTTGCAATAAAGTGTACACAAAATTAATTCTGCTTTATTAGCAATAATATATTATTATTGTTGTTCAGTTTATAGATAAATGTCTTGTATCATTCAACTTATTTATAACACTGGTACTAAATTCAATGACTCTAAACATTGTTATAGTTTTAAATATTGTTCAATTTCACGAAACATATCATTCGAATAATTAGTATGTTCAGATAACTTAATACCTGCTACAATTACTGTACTCAACTGGGATTTTTCCGAGTTATTTTCATTTAATTTCATTGTACGCTGTGGATAAAGAGAAGAATAAGTAGTTTTTAAAGTCCCATTAACATTGTACACCGTTCCCTTCGCCCAGTAAGAAAAATAATCAAAAAATAAAAGGTCTGTTATCCACAAGATTTTGCTACGACGACAAAGTTTATCCAAATAATTTTTCTTGAGGTACAGCAAATAAGTTATCAGGTGGTCTTATTGAAAGAGCGAACGAGCAACATTGTGCTTACTCCTGTATTAATAGTAGGTATAGATTTTTTCGTACGTGGACCGACTAAGTTAGAAACAAAGTCGTAGATGTTGAAGTACCTCCAAAGGACAATTATTACAAATCTGGAAAATTCCGCTACTGGATTGAGGATTTAATTATTACCCTGTCAGAAAATATAATCATGTTGAGCGCGTGGTGCATCCAAAATATCCAATGTACTGTCAACTTTTTTACGCTTCCCACTCCTTGTCGAAGACACGTCAGGTGTGCAGGGTCTGAGTAAGATTACTTCTTACAAGAAATGATCTTGCTATCCGCATGTTGCGGAGTTATTTTTATAATATTTGTTTGTATGTAAAAGAGTGAATATTCATGAAAATAAGATTACTGAAAATTATATTTATTAATTTAAAAGAAGTACAGCCTTAAAAATTAGAAAAAAAGAAAAAATTTCACGATTAATATTTCATAATTATTTGTTAGTTCAATGATTCTCGTTTTTTACTTTTTCAAAAACTGTCAGCCATTGGTAAAAATTGGAACTTTTTGATTTTTCTTCACTTTCGATGTTCAAAAATAATCGTCACTTAATTCATACATTACTTATTATTCACGTGGTTTGGAATATTCATTAAAAAAATATAATAATTGATAAAATTATATTTTTATTATAATCGTTGTTTAATTTTATAAAAAAAAAAACATTATTTACGGCACTGTACTGTTCAAATAACTTAATGACTGCTACAGTTGTAGTGCACACCCAAGCTAATCAGTTTGTCATAATTAAGTATTTGTACGTTTATCTCGTGCTTTAAATAAGTCACTGTATCTATTGTGTTTAATGTTTCAACACAGCCAAATTCTCAATTAAATTATATTTAATGTTACGAGTGGGGAAAAAGGGTGAGGAATATAGAAAGTCCCGTGGTACATGCAGTTTGTTGTTTATTAATATTTCTTTATATTGAAATTACATCACGTCAACAATATCGAGGCTTTGGATGATACTCCGAAACGTTGCGAGACTCGAATCAAAAAATGAAACAAAGACCTAATGTGGTCGAAAAAAATTGAAAATAATATATGAATTCATAACTCTTGGAAAGCAAAATTATTTCCTCGGCTTGACCGTGTCGGAGTATCTGACGGTTATCTGCTGAGTCATCATGTTAGGAGTACGGAAATCGTCCATCTTATTGGCCGCTGCCCACCGATCGAAGGGGAATCCCATGGATTGGGCGTCCGGGTACTTGCGGTCCCGGAGTCCACAGAAGCTGGGCCCGGTACGGCAGCCCTCTGGTGGTGTTTGATCGACCTGAAAAAAGCACGGGGTTAACGAAAGAGAGCACATTTTTAAAGTGAAAAAAAATGAATGGTTTTTAATTACCTTGTCTTTCTGATAGTCAGAGATCATGACAAACAGGTCCATAGGGTAGCCTTCGGTGGTGCCTCGGGGCACAAGCATGTACTGCGGCCAGCCGCATCCACAATAAGCGTACTGAGCTATGGCTCCCTGGTTGCTCTCGTCCGGCCGATCCTTGTTCAGATCACGGAATATGGCGTCGTAGGGGATGGTGATCGAGGACTCGGTCGACTTCCTCGTAATTGTGTTCTGGCCTCTCTTTACTGTGACACAACGATAAACGTTAGGCACGTATGAGGATGCATATTATGACTGCAGTGTTTCGTGTTAGACAAACTCACGCTCGACAGTGAACTTGTCCATCTCGATGGCCAGGAATCTCTGGTCGTTGAAGTTCAACGGTTGCTTGTTCTCGTTAAGTCTTGGCGCGATGAAGATACGACACGTTCCCCAAACGGTTGCGCTGTTGGTGTTGTTAACGGTAATATTGTAGGAGAATTCGTCGTGATTGAGATGGGTCACGCGAACCAAGACAGCTCCACGTGGAGCAAAATCGAGACCTCGGGACAGATTGATGTCACCCATGGACCAATGAGTGTTCAAGGTGTTGGGGTTCGAATTGCCCGAGCTAATGCCAAGTTGGGTGACGGTAACACCACGGAAGGTAAGCTGTCGATCGAGAATACAAGATGTAGATAATCGGTACACGTGTGTAATGGATTGGATTTCTTACGTCATCCTTGGAGTAAGGAGTCGTGTCGTCCTTGAACGCCCTGAAAAGGTTGTCGATGTAGCTGTGCCATCTGTAGAAGACAGGATCTCTCATAGCGGTGGTATTGTCACCCATGACGCTGACATTTTCCTGCAAAACGGAATTTAAAAACAATTAATTGTGTAAATGTCGAAACCCCACTGTGCCAGTGAGCTTGAGCGACGGATAATTATACCAGGTAACGATGATCCGGGTCGTGGATAAGGGAAATGACGTTGTGTCCCTGGTTGTGCAAATCACCGTAGAGCTCCAAGTTGGGACTGAGAACTGGACTGGCTTCGAGCATGTTGCCAATGATATCGATACCCTTCTTGTCGTCGAGACGAATGATCTCGCCCTTGGTATTGGTCACCGTCTTACTCCTAATGGCGGCCATCACGCTCCTGTGCCAATTTTCGAGATCAGTGATGGTGACCTTGGCCAGATCTACGGCGCGGTCGACATCGCTGAGCGTCATGTTGGATGGTCTAGCAGGCCAGGCACGACCAGCATTGACGACGTCCAATTTCGGGAAGTACGCTTCCGGAATAGGTTTGCGGAATTCGTCGAGAGGCTTCACACGAGGAAGGTTGTTGCAGAGACGCTCGCAGTCGTATCTGAAACAATAACCGACATTGTATATATATATATATATAACTTTGGACTATTCGTGGGTACAATGAGAGGGATCTACAAAAAGAGCACGTCACGTACCTTGCCATGATCTGGTGGTGCATGTAGTAGAAGAGCTCGCCACGCCTGTCCTTGTCAACGACGACGCGGGGACCGTCGAATGGGTAAACCAGATGCCAATGCCAATGGTGGAGGTTGATGCCCACATCCTCGCGGAAGTAGGCCACGAGATGCTCGGGATCTTTGTCGGAAGCTGTCCAGTCTCTGGGAATCTCTAGGGGGATCTGAAAAAGTTGTTTTTAGTAATTTGTCACTTTTATGGGATTATATTGTACACCGATGAAAAATGTACTTACTCGTAAACCGACTGGTTTAACGTTGGCTTCATCCCTGGCTTGTTTGGTGACGGCACTGTCGAAGAATTTGTCCGGGAAGTTTTCCGGGAAATTAGGAAGTGGGATGTCCTTTGTGTCCGTACGATGCAGCAGAGCGATGGAAAGGGCATGAGCGAACATTTGAGGGTTCACTTGGTCACGGATGGAAGCGGCGGCATCGAACAGATCCTCGGAGGTGCGCAAGGCTGGATCGATAAAAATGGCAAATTATTGTAAAGAAACAATATTTTTATTGGTCGATAAACACGTGATTTTAATCACCTAAGAAGACGGCCAGAAGATGGTTTGCCTTCTTCCTGTGAATGGGGTTGAACAACGAAAACACAGCGGTGCGAGGGAGGGACAGTGGGTAAGACAAGTCGGGAAGTGCTATCTCACGTACCCTCACCGTTCTAGACGCACTGGCAGCAGATGCGGCCGCAGCTGGTCTAAGACCTTCGGGCTGAAATTGTTAACACATGATGGAAAAAATGGTTCTATAGTCATTTTAATCACTTGGAAGTTAAACAATTGAAATTTTTGGAAGGATCAATATTTGTATTAAAAAATTTATTATTGAAAATTAATGAAAATCAAACAAGTATTAGCTGTTATAATTACCACAAATTTTGATGGAACTTCGATGCCGATTCTCGCCTCGCCTTTTGGGGTGTACATAGGCTCACCCGGACGGTCGAACAAAAGATCGAATTGCTTGGACATTTTGAGTGTGGTGTGTAAGATTCGACAGTGAGTAAAACGAAAAATAATAACAGTCAATAAAAGTACTGGATACTTTTCAAGCTCAGATGACACTCGGTCAACTGAGCGATTGGAAGTGATGCTCTGCTTTGGACGCACGACAATTTATACTGCCTCGATAGGAAGTTATGCGGTTAATTAATGTATGAAAATACGTCTTATCGTCTCGCGGTATTGAAGCTCTAGCCGCACTACTTTTGATATGGCCATAGCTCGTTGATTACCTGCGTGGAGTGAGACGGAAACTAGGGGCTAAGATAAGCTCAAGAGTATTTTTTTACCAAAGCTTCCTGTCTTAGATTATTCAGAATGATAGCGAAGCCAAAGGAAACCGTCGATATTTTCGAAACTCGCATACCATGGCACTGTATGAATACCAATTTTTATTAAAATAATTTAGTAGAATATTTTAAAACACAAACATGATAAATTAATCGACTGACACCTTAGTTGTTTTAGCGAAAGCTCACCTCGACCACTCTTCGAAGTTGAACGTTGGGCGCTAGTACAGTACTTGGATGGGGCTGCCGTAAGTATGCAGATAATATTAATTAATTTCGACTTGAAAAATAAAGACAATATCAAACAAACAAAAAATAATAAATGAGTAGAGAAATTTGTGACAATATCAACATATTTAAATCATGAAAATTGATGAAACTGAAATAAAAAGAAATTAGTAAAGATTAATTATCTCTTGAATAAAGTCTTACTAATTCGTTTATTAATTATACAATACAAAACTAATTTCATTGCTTACTTTCCTATAGTGGCAGAAAAAAAATTTTTAAGTAGTAGCTCGTGTGGTTTAAAGTAAGAATTAAGCAGAGAATTAAAAATTATTACAATGACATAAATTTTAATGACGTTGAGTATGTCTGTATTAAATAAAAAAAAAAAAAAAAAAAAACATATTTTCCTTGGCATCGTTACGGAAAAGGCGATTATAGCCAAGCGGGTTTTCCGCGTCCCGGTAAACCACACGCGCCTCATCGTAAGTTCGCAAGTGTATGTACGTATCGACGGAACAAAGGCCACACCTCTCGAAAACGCCTCCAATATTTATTGAAAACAGAAATGATTGATTAATATCTATAAGTAATTTTTTCAAGGAGAATCCATGAAAATCGATGCTTCGGATACCATTGACGGGTTTATGCTACATGTCCTAGATTTTTGTACATTTTATAAAAAATCAATCTCCGCAAGCACTAGGTATACAATGGTCACTACACACCCACACACATTTTATTATGTAAATGTACAAATTTCTGTAAATAATCAACAAAACAAAAAAAAAAAAATTCAACGATGAACCTAACCTAAAATAACCATTTTTTCTCTGTGTTTCTTTCCCCACTGCCAACAACATATGAACAAAAAGCAGCAGGTCGCCGACGTCGACGACAACGAGCAGTAGCCAGAACAGCATAGGAGCAAGCTGTTTGGGCTCACCACCCCCGGCGCCTCAAGCAGGGCCGTCAAAGTCCTCGCCCATCGAACTGAAACACCGGCCGGCGAGCGGCGGTACTTCGCGGCCGGTGAGGTCGTCCCCACCCCTGACGGTCTGGTCGCAGGAGACGCTCTTCTAGGACTTCACAACCGGCGACTCGCCCATAAATCCGGCACTTGGTCGTGCTGTCGTCAGCAACACTTTAATGGTGACGATGGTTACTGTGCGCGAAAAACCGAGAAACGCTCGTATAGGCTAGCACGTGTTTGTACTGCTTTTGTTGATGTTGATAGTGTTGTTACTGTTGTTTCGCGAATCGGTCCCCTTACGAGCCGACGAACTGGTGATGCTGGTGATGTTTTAGTTTTGTGCCATAAACTCATTGACGTATCATCGTTAAGTTGATTGGCTTGTTTATTAGTGTATCTCGTTTAATGACACGTAAAACAAGGTGTTTTTTTCCTTCAATTTTTTGCGCATCGAAAGAGTCTTTTGTATACAATATGGGGGAGGAGTGTTGAATTTTAGATTTATATGAACGAGCTCTCGTGTACGGTTGGTACGTTTTTTTATGGCGGAGATAATTATACATACTTGGGAGAAAAGTTATTTTTAATAAATGTCGTTTATCAAGTACTATACTGTATAAATATCGTTTGATAAAGAGAAGGGTGGCGGGGGGTAATAAAGGATGGACTCGTATATGTAGTTTGGTNCCCGCCGTTAATTGATTGTTTATATTATTTTTGAAGTTTTAAAATAATTTATTATTCAATGCATTTCAAGTAGTATTTGAAGATGAAGTTAGGAATTCTTCAGAATTAATTGAAAATAAATTAAAATACCCAAATCGTGTATAAAAAATATTTTAACAACAAGATCATTCTTAATTCTCCATGGTTTTTTAAGAACAAGATAATATTACAATTTATAGATCCAATCGTGAGTAAACTCAGCGAGAGTAGCGATAAGTTGAAGGGGGATAATTGATTAAATAAACGGTATTGTATAGCATATTAAAATTTATTAAACCAGATGGTACAATCACGTGCAACTCCATAGTACATATTAAACTTACGAGATTGGTTATGTAATCGGGGAGAAGAATTATCCTTCTCGAGGCGTGTGAATAAAGAAATATCGATATTACGAGACTTTGCTGGTTGTATTTTATTTTGATAACATATGTAAGCTTATTCTACTGCGTCTTCGCGATGATGAATAGCCAACGATCTCGATTCACTGACGGAAAGTAGTTCTCCTGGGCCTGATATCTTCGGAAAATCTGACGGTAATTTGTTGCACTTGCATATTGGGAGTCAAAAGATCGGCCAGCATCGAAACGCCCGGCCGTCCTATCCGATCGAACGGGAAGCCCATCGGACGAACATCGGGATACTTGAGGTCCCTCAGGCCGCAGTAGCTGACACCATCGCGGCAGCCAGCCGGGTCGGGCTGATTCACCTGTTGGAATTAAGTCCCCACCAAATATACTGCAGATCTTTGAAATCGTAGGAGAAAAATAAGGAAAGAAATGTACCCTGTCAAATTCGTAATCGGTTATCATGACGAACAGATCGATGGGGAACCCCTGCTTGGTGCCCTTCGGCACGAGCATGTGCTGGGGCCAGCCACAGCTGCAAAAGTTGAACTGATCGAAAGCCTGCAAGTTCGACGGACTCGGCCGGTTTTCTTCCAGATTACGGAACGTCGCTTCGAATGGAATCGTTATCGCCGAATCGACCGAATTTCTCACTATCGTATTTTGCCCCTTTTTCACTGCAACAAGCAATAAAAAAAAAAAAAAAAAAAAAAAAAAATTCATTTTCTGAAACGAATCGACCAACTATACATGACCAATGAAAAAAAAAAAAAAAAACGCACGCTTAGCGATGAACTTGTCCATCTCAATCATCAAGATCCTCTGGTCGTTGTAGCTAAAGTGACTGCCCGCCTCGTCGAACTTGGGGGCGAGGAAGACGCGCACCGTCCCGACCAGCTCCCTGTTGTTCGTGTTGTTGACGACGATGTTGTACTGGAAATCCTCGTGGTTAAGATGCTGCAGCCGAGCCATTATCGAGCCCCGCGGGGTAAAGTCCAGTCCCCGGGAGAGATCGACGTCGCTCTTGACCCAATGGGTGTTGAGGGTGTTGGGGTTGATTCCCGGCGTACTGATCCGCACGTTCGTCACCGATATACCGGGAAAAACCAGCTGCTGGGCAGTGTAGGGCGGCAAACTGTCCTTGAACTCGCCGAACAGCCCGTCGATGAAGGCGTGCCAACGATAGAACACGGGGTCCCGCATTGCCGTCGTCGCGTCCCCCATCACCCCGAACGACTCCTGTGGCACAAAGGGTCGAAAAAATCCTCACCTATACTCGAACGAATCATATACACTTACCAAAAACCGGTTGTCCGGATCGTGGCACAGCGAGAGGGCCATGTGGCCCAGGTTGTGCATGTCACCGTAGTACACGGGGTCGGGGCTGAGGACCGGACTGGCCTCGATGATGTTGCCGAGGACATCGATGCCCGTGACCTCGTCCAACTGTATAACACCACCATCGGCTTTGCGAGCCGTTTTCGTGTGTATGGCCTCCATTATACGGTCCCTGTAGCGCTCGAGGTCCGACAAGTCAAACCTCAGCCGGTCGACTTTGCGATTGACGTCGGCGAGGACGAAGCCGGCCGGTCTCGCCGGCCAAGCCCGCCCGGCCACCATCTGGTCCAGCTTCGGGAAGTACGCCTCGGGTATGGGCTCCCGGAGGTTCGTCATGCGACGCGCTCGTGGCAGATTGTTGCACAGCCGCTCGATGTTGTACCTGCGCGCAATTCATTGGTTTTTACCCCCTTCCTCATTTAGAGAGTGAAACGAGCATGTATACGAGGGTTTCGTCACCTGGACATGATTTGCCGGTGCATGTAGTAGAAGAGCTCGCCGCGCCTGTCCTTGTCGACGACGACGCGGGGACCCTCGTACGGATAAACGAGGTGCCAATGCCAATGGTGGAGGTTGATGCCCACATCCTCGCGCCAGTAGGCGACTCGGTGCTCGGGATCTACGTCCGTCGCTGTGAAATCCAAGGGGATCTCGATGGCGTTCTAAAAGGTGCAATGGGTGGTATAGGCCGCGTTTTGAAACTTTAGGGAATTACGAAGCTTTGGATCCTCTGTTCTTCCAACCCGTTTACTCGGTAAACTGTTGTGGAAAACAGACCGTTCCAATGAGAAAAATCGGATGAACGTACGCGTTGACCGGCCGGTATGACGTTGGCTTCCTCCTTGGCTCGATGGAAGACGGAGCCGTCGATGTACTTGTCGGGGAAGATTTCGCTGAGCGTAGGTATCATCAGGTTCCTGGTGTCGGGCCGATGGAGGATGGCCACGGACAGCGAGTAGACGAACATCTGGGCGTTGACGCGGTCGCGAGTGTAGGCCGCCAGTGACATCAAGTCCTCGACGGTGCGCATTCCTTTGGTTGACGGGACGCGGTGGACAATGAGTGGGTGATTTTTTTTATATTCCTAAGTATGATGGTACGCACCCATGAAGAGTTCCGTCAGCCGGCTGGACATTTTTCGATGCGAAGGGATGAAGAGCGAAAAAGTGTCGCGCCGACTCAGCTCGAGGGGCACGCTCAGATCGGGGATGGTTATCTGCTTTATCGGGACCGAGGAGAGTGACTCCTCGCCGAAGCGGTTTAAGATTCTCTGCGCTACTGGCTGGTACCTGTCGGGCTACGTTGAAAATAATCGAATGAAATGAAAAATAATCATCAGATAAAATATAACCAAAATGACTCAGTCTAATGTTTTAATAGTTTTATTTTTTAGTCCGAATCAATTGTGAGCACACCTTGCACACGCACAGAGGCACGAATGTTTGTCCCTTTCATGCCTCAAACTAATTTTTCAAAAAAAAGCCAAGTTGATTGATTATTGTTAAAAACAAAAAATAATAAGATCAAGATGTTACAAAAATTGTTAGTTGGTTGAAAAATGAAAGTCAATCGATTGTATTACCAAATAGTTGGATGGAATGTCGAAAGTGACTTTTTTTTCTCCCTTTGGCACGTACACAGGCTCGTAGGGCCGGTCAAACATGTATAAAAGATTCCTCTCCATTTTTCCGAACGTATCTCTTTACCTGTTGTTTTCCACCGTATACAACGTGTAAGTACTTGCAGCTTCGATTACATTCGAAGCAACGGCAGTGCAACGTCGAGGCACCGATCGACGAAACGAACAACGACTAACCTTCGCTCGTGCAAGCTCTTATATGCAACGTTTTTGTGCAACTTTTGTGGTTTTCGGAATCCAGATGACACATGCACTTGATAATTTGTGCATCGCAACAATTATTCCGCTCCGAGCACGACCACACCTTCCTGTTGTTTTCTTTTTTCCAGTAGTATGCACTTTCATTCACGCGACTCATTCGATGCTCTTGTTTATGCCCAACACCTCGTTTCCCAGAGATAACAAGGACGAACGTGCGATAAATTTTCTTCCCCCCCCCCCTCCTTCCATCGGGCTGGGCTTGTACTGTTTGCGCAGGGATTAGGTACTCGACGCCCCGTGAATTAGCGTATCATTAGTCTTTCCGAGGAGAGACAAACGTCCCATGCATGCACGAACAAAAGAAAAAAAAGTCATGCTCTTGACTTTTTTCACCCCTTTGCTGTAAATTCTCCGATTAACCCCAGAGTTGTGTTAAATGGATGCAAAATAAATAAAAAAGTTCATTTTTATTAGCTGCCAGAAATCTTAAGCGAAAAAACATGGTGCAACGGCAATCCATCGGAGAGCGAAAATCCTGCTCATCAGCGCTGGGAGACATCCCCTCGACGATGTCCTTACGATGAAGGCATAAAAGTATAGAGCTCCTCCGGGCTTGGCATTGTTCGATGTCATGGATGCTACGGGAGAGGAGGTCCTTCTTCGAGACAATGGAGAAAAAAAAAAAAACTCATCGGGGAAATGGAACAGGGGCGATAAGGATCATCAGGCGTTTGCTGAGAGGTACGAAAAACTGCGGGAGGAGAAGGAGAAAAAGGAAGGAAGGGGAAACAGAAGGGACGGCTTGATTGCAATTATCGATCTTGACTTGGATAAAGGTCATCCTGTACACTATAATGCATTTGTTGGTTGAGCTCATCGTGAAAGTGAAAATAAACAAGTTCGCGGGTAAATGTAAAATGCTTGGACCATATTTATTATTGACAAATATCATCTGTTTCTTACAATAAATCTCGCCACGAGACAATACATCGATATTGCATACCTGAAATATATTGTATATATTTAAGTTCGTCTTTTATGCTTTCCGATCTTACACACAAAAAGGGGGAAGAGGAAAGACGAAGCCCGCGAAATCGATCAAACACCAGCAGCACTTGGACAATGGCACTTTAGTCTCTCTCACTCTCTCTTTATATCCCACGGTTGGTGTGAGAGCGTCTCGAGGTACGCGGGTCTTTTATATTAAAGGAAGGTGAGCACGGGCCCTCCACCGCAGACGAGAGAGCTGCAGTCGTTCCTGGCCGGTGCGTACAGGTCGGCCATCCACTTGCCACGGCAGGACCGGCCGGTCGACGAGTTGGTCATCTCCCACCTGCCGATACCCCCGAAACTCGAGCTCCGGCCGTACAAGTGGCACGACGAGCCAGTTGCCTCATCCTTGCACCACACGCACACTCGCGAGCCTGCAATCGAATGATACTATTCTATTTCACTTTATACACATTGAAAATAACAAGTCAATAATAATGGTAACTGTGGGGTAATCAATTTATACACAAAACGCTTTCTTGACAAGCAATCGAAAACATTTACGAGTTTTTTTTTTTTTNTTTTTTTTTTTTTTTTTTTTTTTTTTTTTTTTTTTTTTTTTTTTTTTTTTTTTTGCCTATAAGCATACCTGCTTCCTAATTATATGTAAGACAATTTACTTTTACTCTGTCTTTCTTGATAGAGCACCCGATTGCCAACCAACAGGGACAATAGTTTAGTTTCACCCCCGATAAAATAACACAATGAAAGTGAAGATAATCGTGTCGTCAATAATTTGTGTTTCACCAGAGGAAGAGTTGACGTTGCGTCGTGTAGCAATATAAAGTACGCGAATGCTCCATAGTGAGGGACACCCCCAGTGTCACCCCCCCGCCCCTCGAGGAAGTAATTTCCTCCGCCACGGAGCGGAAGTCACCGACTGTAGACGGAGCGAATTCCCGAGTCGATATTATGTCTAAGTGCAGCTCGCAAAGGTTGAAGGCTACACGCGGAGAAGTACCTCGCGAGCGTCTCTCGCTTCTCCATATAGGCGCGCATAATGTGTGCGTTGCCAAACTACGCAGGAACTGAAGGCTTTTACAAATGATAACCGCGTATATATTATATGGATCCCTCTGTCTTCCCTCGTTTCGGCACACCATGGTGATCTCAACGCGATGGAAATGAATTGGCTTCCGTATTTACTCACTACTCGACTCCCGTTTTCTCTCGTTCGGTTTCATGTACCGCACCTATACTCACTAGTGTTACCTTTGTTGCTTGCATCCAAAGAAACAGGTGTGTCCTAATCTATCTATAAATTTTCGGGCTCGATCGAGATGTAAAATAATAATAATATATCTTTGGCAGGGTCGTTTGATCCTTTATTCTACTCTGTGTATGGCTGTCAAGTGCAGGGGTCGGCAAAGATGAAAGGGGATGAGAGTGGGAAACTCCAGAGGGTCTCGGGACAATTCCGTGCTCAAATTAAATGGAGGGAGTCGGGAACTCAAAAGGAATCTCGGGCGGCTGGTGGACTCACCTTCGTGGAAGGACTCGAGTCTTCTGCGGCAGTCCCTCGAGATTTTCAATATTGTGAAGGCGACGCAGTATCTGCAAGGAAGAAGAAACGATAAGTTTAATATCCCTTTGATTGTACGTATCGATCGGGCTGAGCTTGCGGAAGGGGCGAAAATTCGGGATATTTGGTTTTTTTCAGTCGCGTCCGTTGTACGGGGGGGGGGTGAATCCTTTTGAGCTCAAATTTCAAGCCCCGTTGGGTGTCACTTTACGCGCGGGTTTTCCGATAAATGGGGGCTTCCAAGCTCAAACGAATGAATCCCGTATAAACTGCCTCGAACCGATCGACCAAAAAATCGCGAGACGGCAAGTAATCGTAAAAAGTGCATTGCCAACAGTCGAGCTTTTTCATCCCCTTTGACAATTTGTTGGGTCCACAAGATTAACAGCGTAAAAAAAAACACATCGCGAAGTAACTCGACCACATAATCTCCATAGCCCTTAAAAGTACGAAAAAGAGCAACCATACATCGTAAATCATTCGTAATGCCGCAGTTGGCGTGGGTCGCACCCAAGAGATGCCTCCTTCCTCAAAGCTGTATACACGGAGCTAATTAGGCATGCGTCGATCAATTCCAAATCCCCAGGGCGGTCGAGCTTGTCCTCCGGCCGTTTACAATTCCCACCCCCTCTCTCCCCCAAGCTTATACATATATATACGCCATCGGGATCGAATAATTATGCAATGTACCAACTCGGCACGGCTCCCGCCTACACAATGCGCTGATTTCACTCTCGTGCAAAGTAGAGCTTCTTCTTTGTCATTCCTCCCCGGCGACTCACACATTTTTCCCTCCCCCGCATTGACTCTCGGGTAATATATGCATATCCCATTGTACACGAATATTGCAGTCTCGCGTCAAATAAACGCCAGTCGCCAGCGCGCGCTTTCAAACTCGGAGTAGGTGTATACTTAGATGTTGAGCTGCACGGCTACGATGTTTCCTCCCAATTGAAACGTATATACAAGCGCTCGCTGTGAATTTTCGGGTGCTGATATCGTTTGAGCTCAATTATCATATACGGTTATGAAATAAATGTTTGGAAACTCAACACCTTGGGTGGAGGGGCCAAACATCTCGAAAAACAATCGGAAGAGTAAAAATACGTTGGACACCCCCCCGTAGAATTGGATTGGGCCATTTGATCGTTTGCCGTCGCGTGGGAAAGAAAGAGAGGGGGCTCGTAAATTATACGTGCCTGCATCATGGGTTGAGTTTCAGTGGTACCGACCGGCGCATAAAGTTTGCCCGCAGCCGGAAAAGGCTTTTTTCGGACGATTGCGCCGCGAGGTAAAACGGAGAGGAGGGGGAGCTCCATGGAGGCGATAAAAAAAAAAAAAAAAAAAAAAACCTTCCCTCGTTNGGCTCGTAAATTATACGTGCCTGCATCATGGGTTGAGTTTCAGTGGTACCGACCGGCGCATAAAGTTTGCCCGCAGCCGGAAAAGGCTTTTTTCGGACGATTGCGCCGCGAGGTAAAACGGAGAGAGGGGGAGCTCCATGGAGGCGAAAAAAAAAAAAAAAAAAAAAAGAGCCGGTCCCCCTTCTCTCTATCTTCCTCCGCCGTCCGCGTTTACGGAGACTCGGCGCGGTTTTTCCTCCTCACCCCTGCGTAGATACACGGGCAAAGAACTCGATGAAACGCGAAATTGTATCCAACCTTATTTTTCCACGCGCGCCATTATAGCCATCCGCAACGCTGAGCTCGCTCGCGCCCTTCCTGTCGCGCCCATCGCGGCCCTTTACCGCGACTCCTTCCGCGCGAACAAACACCCGCCGACATATTCGTGTGGTGGAGTCTGTCGTTTTTTCGGATGCCCTCCCGAGCACAGTGTAATCATACGTGCGACCATTTGAATGACCCGTACGCCTCCGTTGAACCGTGCTTTCTCGCTGCAGGTGTACTCACGCACCACCAAGTTCCAGAGAGCCGAAAATGCGGAGACTGGCGCGGAAAGTTTATGGAGTGTGCGGTCCAACGCGCGACTATACTGCGGAGGGTTCGGAGGGATCCCGAGCTCGGGTGGTGGAACTTGGTATATTTTGGGCACACGCGTTGGAAAGGATATTTAAGTTCGCGTTGCCCGTATACCTGGCACGCGTTTGGCTCCGTTGTTTGCTCGAAATTGCTCATTTACGGGGCCAAAGGTGTAAGAAGCACTCCACGAGCAGCTGTACACGAGGTGCGGTTTGTAGGAGCGCTCTGGTCAACAGTACGAGCATTTTGTGGCAATTTTCTTTTTTCCACTGGGCAATTTGACTATATTTGTATAGCCAAAAAGATGCGCACGTGTTTTACCGTTTCCCAAAACCACTCGTACAGCATCTACGACTGCATGGTCTTTCGAAATACTCCGATCTATGAGAATTCAAAGCTTCCCGGAGTGCCATTAATTGAAACTTTCGCACAAATATACAGGGGACAACGAGTGTTTTCGACGCAGCTGTTTCGTATTGGCCTACCGTACATACGTATACGCGCTAGCGAGGTTGAGGGTATTCCCGCGACCGCAAGCTCGTCAGCGGACTCTCGGGACAATTGGTTGGGATTGTACCTTCAACTCCGAGCAATTCTCTATTTATTGGCGTATATATATATATATATATATATATATATATATGTGTGTGTGTGTGTGTGTGTGTGTGTGTGTGTGTGTGTGTGTGTGTGTGTGAGTGGAGAAAACCGTATAAAGGAATGTCCAAACGCCGCGGTACGCGTGTAAGTAGTATGTGCACGAGTTTGGTCAGACGCAATGCATTTTGACGTTTTTTAAGGCAATGAGCTGATTAATAAGCTGTGTACTGTTTAAATTTTCAATTTTTATAAGAATACAACATATTACAGCATAAAATATATATCTACATTTTCCAAATAGTGATTATTGACTTTTTTTTTTGTGGTGAAATTTCGCTCTTCCAAGTGGTGTCGCAGTCGATTGCACCATTTGTTGGTTGTATGTACTTATAACTTGTAGAAATATGTAAACTTCACTACAAAGTAATCAATACTTACTACTGTAGTAAAAGTTTCATTCATTTAATTAGTTGAAATAGTAATCGTTGGTAGCGTCCAAAAATAATAATTACAGTCTGTCCAATTATTTACGATCTCTTACAGGATTACTGATAAAAATATTTTTAATACGAAATTGTAGTGACTCCAGCGCTATCCAAAGCCTTGCTCACCGAGAAAATAATGCAAATTTTCACCACTTCGAATTTAGAGAGTATAGGTATATTGTATTGTACATATAAGAACTGAAAAGGTTTCGAAGCAACAAAAGCTCCTATGCAAACAACAGAGGGGATTGTATTTAAATGATGTTTCACTCGGGTATTAAAAATATGCGCGTATACACAAGGGGGGAAAAAAAAAACAACCCTGTACATGAAATCTGGAAAAACGGGAGTACCGAACGACGGCAGGATGTGCATGTTTTTTCGCCGAAATGCGCAAGCGCTTGCTACGGCAAACAACCGGTACAGCTGCAGCGCTGTGTCGAGGGATGTAAACATGTGGAGGCTTAGCTGAAGTTGGGGGGAGGGGCTGCATTGCTGATTTGTAAATATTTGATGATTTTTTCGTAAAAAAGGAGGATGAGAAAGAGCAACAGCAGCTCCGGTGAAAATAGCTCACAACTGCGGTACCAATTTGATTCATTTAAGGTGCAGGTGAAAAAAAGGAGGGATAGGGATACGGATGGAGTTACGTAGAGTCGAAAGGGAGAGAAAGTGAACTTACCCCCTGGTAACCGAGTTGGGCTCCAAACTAGCCGCTCCGGTGTTTCTGCTCGGCAGGAACCTGGTCTCTGGAAAAATTGCAGTACACTGTATCAGACGTGGCTCGTTGGCAAAAATTATTATTTTTGTTTGTAAAAAAAAAAAAAAAAAAAATCAATAAATAAATGAAGGAGCAGGGGTGGCTCACCTTCAACTCGAAAGTGCCGCGCCCGTCGCCGACAGGCTTCGTAACTCTCGCACTCGTTGCTCTGGTGGGTCTCGGGGCACGGCTGGCCACCATTACGCCCCGGACTCGAGACGAGCCGGCTCCGCGTCCGCCGGCCCTGGCCGCACTTGTTGTCGCACTCGGACCACTCGCTCCAGCCGCTGACGCTGCAGTCCGACACTGCACGCACGAGCAACGAAAACGAAACAAGACAACGCAATCAGTTAACGCGGTCGAGCGCGAGGGGTAAAATGCATACGCGTGGCAGAGGGAGGGGAAAAAAAAAAAATCGCGTGATTGATCGTCACGCGATGCGTCCCTGTCCGGTGCTTGCGATCGACAGCGCGTTTAAATGGTTTTAGAAAAGTAACGCGTGCTCCAAGGAAATTAGTAACACTAGAGTCGTTGCCCAGCTCTACAAATCGACGACGTCTGCGTCTTTGAGCCAAAAGGAGCTTTTTCCCCGTGGCTTCGTTAATTATACGTACTCGACAAGTCATTCGGCTATGGGGCTTGGAAACTCGATGCTAGTTTTTCCCCCACGCCCACCCCATCGTCTTTGGCTGCGAAAGTCTTTTGAGCGAGTGGGTGCGCGCACTTACTCTGTTTGACATAAACTCGTGCAGTTTTCAAAAGGCGTGCATTTCAAAGCTCGGAGGAGTTGGAACTTTGGTCCCGAAGCTCTCGCAGCTTCGGATGATTTATTACTCTGTACGCCGCGTCAATGATTTCATTCAACGGTAGAAAAGGTGCGAAACTTTTTTTTTTTTTTTTTTTTTTTTACAATAGTACGTCGATCCAGTCATAGATTCATCGGTACCTATAATATACTCCCAAGTGGCCACCCGGAATCACAGAGGTAGAGCCGTGCAGTTGAAGCCGACGAGGTCCCAAACCTATACTCCGATGACAAGCGCCTCCCAGTGTCATTAATTTTGCGAGAGCACGCGCGCGGGAGCCCCACCACTACGGCCGGATCGTTAATTGCCTCAAAGACGCGTATACATATACATACTCGAGCCGAGCGCATACGTGCGGTAGAAGAGTGGTATATATATATATAGGGTGCATAAGACTCGGGGTTCTGCAGTTGCACTCGTACACGTACAATAAAACGCGCGTGGCGCGGAGCGAACTCTAATTTACAGACGATAAAGTTTCGCGTGTGGAGCTGCTTCGAGAGAAAAATTTAGCCGAAGAGTCGTCGTATACCTGTTTTCTTTTGGTTGCGAAGAAACAATTCTTTTTTTTTTCCATCACCGAAGTACGTTGGCTTCCCGTATAGCTAAGTGCCGGGGGTCTATCCGAATCCATTGAGGCGGCCGGAGGCGTTACCATCGCTTTGATTGCGTACTTGCGTCACGAGAGGACGAGAGGATCTTTTTTTTCCTTCCCCTTATCGCGACATCCATTGTTCGAGCGGTAATGTATATACTTTCGGTCGATCGGTTTTCGCTCGAAATACAAGAGCTCGGCTGCGCGTGGCCCTCGTAGGGGTAGTTTACGCGCGTACGTGAGCAAATGGAAAGCAAAAAAAAAAGAACAATTGCCTGAACAATTATCGTTCATAATGACGATACGAGAGCTTCGGAAGAAGGATACTCCGTAAAAGAGGTTTTTGTTTCAACTTTGTGTATTTTCACGAGAGTTGATAAAAAAAAAAAAAAAAAAAAAAAACCTTCCCTCGTTTTAACTCTGGTTCGAGAATATTTGTCTTTGAAAACTAGGAGGATTCGCTAAAAGGTGATTGCGGATGATCAATTTTGCACAAGGGGTTCATCGCTTGCGAATGAGAGAGAACTCGGTGTACTACCAAGTTATCCGCAGCTCTCGTAACTTTCGAGCGAACGAGCGGTAATGATAACGTAGGTAGCTTCAACGTACCATGCAATATTCAAAAAGCCATTAGACTTCAAACGGCTGCAGTTTTTTAATGGCGTATACTTTGCCATACCATATGCCATAGTTGCCGGAAGAAAGTCCGAAAATTCGCGTTTTAGGTCGAAAATTAAAACTTTGCCCAATAGCAGGTTGGTACATGATGAGTAATACTCAAGTATTCGATTTGTCAAAAAGTGTGGTAATTACGCTCGAAATAACTGATTGACGTAAGCTACCCATCGGCTGATAAAACTTATTATTTTTACTCTGACGAAAAAAAAAAATGGTTTGCAAAAGGAAGCAGCCTCACACGTGATGTAGGATAGATAGCCTTTGACTCGACGAGGGGCGTGCGGTGCAAATAAATCCCCGGAAATCTCCGGTGCCGACGGGCACTACTTACTTAAGCCATTACACGAGGAGCGCGGTCATTCGCGCATTTTTCACGATTCAAGGGGTAAGAGCTGCGCGAAAAAAAAAAGAGAGGGGGTGAAACTGCACACTGTATATAAATGCACTTTGGTGATAAACTGGCGGGGTGAGCATTTTCTTTTTTTTTTTGTTTTCATGGGTGAGATATTTTTTCCGCAAATTAGCCGCGGGGCCATTTTTCGAGGCCAACCCTCGGGAGTAAAGTCTTTTATTAGCCCCCTCGCGTTTACCGTCACGTGCTCTCTCCCCCAAGCCTTTCGTAGACGCGCGGCTTTTTCATTTTTCCTTGTCGAGCGATCGTCCAATTACCGCGACGAAACTTTTGTTGTTTGTATTTTCAACACCGTGTTGGGCGCGTTTGTTTTCGTCAGCAGTTTTAATTAACGCACGCGTACGCACGTTATTTTTCGAAACGGGCGTGTATTTGTAAAAAAAAAAAAAAAAAGAAAATCGATCAGCCATGGCAGAGCAGCATTTTACCTGTGCAGGTCTCGTTGAAGTCGTCGCAGCAATCGCCGAGCCTGAGGCAGGCGTGATCGCAGTAGCAGGGCTTGTCACGGGGGCCCTCGATTATCGCGTTCGGCGAGGCTTTCTGGATGACGCAGCCCGAGTCCCGGCCCTGACAGCACAGCTTCGCGGCCCTGCAGCTGCCACCGGCGCACGTCCCCACGAGGCACGAGGTAACAGCTATCAGTGCCAACAGCCCGATGTCCTTTTGATTTTTCATCCTCTGTGCGCTACGTCTCTGGCTGGGGCTAGAAATTATTCATCATCGGGAATCCCCTTTTTAAAAGCCAACGTAGTTGGAAATCATCAGAAGACAAAGTATAAGTAACCTTTATTTTTTCATTCATCCGCAATTTGGTCCTCTTTGAGGTTCGTATGATTTTGCCTGGCCTTTTCACTCGTTTCTTCCATACTCACTTTTAATGTTCGTTTGGTCGCACTTTGCGTATAAAAAGGACGAAAAGGAGTTTCTTCTTCACTTGTACCGCATAATGAGATCGATTTATAATAGGTATGCTAGAACTGGTACATTGACCATGTGATCAGCCCAACAATGGTTCAGTCGCTAGAGCTGAGTGCCGGCAGCTATATGAAAGTAGTGTAGAATCTCGAGGTACTTGACGTGCACTTCTGTGTGAGAAGGAAACGATAAAGCAAGTGATTCTAGAATTAAGTGACGTTATAAGTGTTGAAATTTAGTAATTCTTTTATCTGATGAAATACTATGGATACCTTTTTTTTATATAAAATGATAAACTCATGATCAGTTTGAATACAATATCGAGATCTAAAAAGGATTTACCAAGGTTTACTGTCACTGAGCAATCTACCGCTTGAATGAAAATAAATTCCTATGCTCTCTCTCTCTCTGGTAAATATTTTCTTTTAAATAAAAGTTGATTGGCGTAAATGCTTCATTTAATTGTTCAATAAATTTTATAAAATATTTTTTTCGATCGACCAAACTTTTTTCAAATCAAAATAAAGTACACAACAAAACGAGGATAAAGAAATGTTTACTGGTTGATAGAATTGGGTCGCTCAGTGTACTATTTCCATATGATGTATTTGAAATTTCGAGTCAATCGAAGCTTACAGTAAAAAACAATACGAGAAAACTGAAAAAATCTCCCCACAATCCTGCACCGTCTCTATATCGACTCGTGTGCACCTTCGGATGCTCTCGAGTAATGTACTTAATTTTTTTTTTTTTTTCCAAGAACCCAGTTGAAAATCTAGACAACCACCGTCACTTGACCCGGCGCGGATGCCACGGACAAACAGGTTTATCGGCGATCGCATGCGACTACGATCGTCACCGGCGCTTCCGGCACTCGTGAACCAACCAAGAGAAAAGCTCCATCCACCCAATTACATGATACACGGGAGAGGGGCTCGTACAGGCGCTGCCTAATTGCCATATCCCCGAACCGTAAATTTAGGCCCGTCTCAGATGTATCCGGCTCTTTGTCGTCCCCCCATTGTGTTCGTGGTGTACCCTCACGGATTGACCAACCTCTACGCGGCGATGGCGTGCTATAAACCGTTAATTTATACACATCGGGCACGGGGCCATTTGGATTTTTGTCGGGTCGTCCAACAACGGAGGTGAAATATAAATGTCTATATTCGTACACGTGAGTTACGTAAGGAGCACCAGCTATGTGCGGATAACCGACCAAACGGACCCGTGACATTCGCAACTTGACAAAAAAAAAAAAAAATAATCTCGATTCTGTGTAAAATATTCCAGCCCAGGCGAATGATGAGAAAAAAAAAAGTTTTTTTTAAACAGTGTCTTACTCATTCCACGTGCTAAACAGCCGATAAGCCGAGTTCCGGTGGTCGGTCGGTGATTAAAAATCCGCGGTGCCCGTAAGTAAAAATACAATGACACCTCGACCGCACTCAAGAACCGCAGCCGCACTCGCGTACCTAACCGCAGCTGCGAACAAACGAAAAAACGCAAAAATAAAAAGGGGATCACCTTACAAGTGCACGCATGTGTGCAACGGAGAAAAGCTTAGACGCGCGCGTCTCGAGCCGGCAACGTCCTGGATTCGACTAAACGTTCTCGCGATATATCCCCTCTCGCTAGCACCCCCCGCCTATATATATATATATACGTATACGGCAAAAGTGCGGAGTATACCGTAAGAAGCTGCGCGCAGCACGCGGACTCTGGCACAGACTGATGATCGGGGGGTATATAGTGGCGGGGGTGCATACAGCGCATGCCCTTTCGCTTACGCGCGCGCAGAACTACGTACACCCCCCATCAGCCAATATTTCCCTTTTCTATTGTGTTTCGAAAATGGCTCAAACTTGCGACTTTTAAACGAGTTTACTTTGGCATGTACCTGTGTTTGTTCGTTCGATACATAGACAAATATCTTGGGTGTGCGACACCATACGAGTACACGATAATGGTATGCGAGACGAGTATGGATTATTCAAAGTACATGATAAACTCAAAGTGGCATCTAGTCGACCTATACCATCACTACCCCTCAACAACAATAACAGAGGCAAAACAGCGGCATTATCGTGAACTTTTCGTAGATATAATTAATGGTGGCGAGTGCCGGCCAAACAGGGCCAGTCGATAAAACGCCAACCCCCTTCTGCCTGGTGAAATGTATATTTTAGCGAGAGGATACCTCGTCCGTCTCGGGTCTTGTGCGTCCTCCGCGAACAAAAGACTCGCTCAATCTCGCTGGAGTCCGTACCACAGGGAGCACGACTGAAATTTTTCGGCGGCTCGGTTTTTCAATGCAACGACCCCGAAGCAAAGCACAAAAGCAATCGGCATCGTTGTTATTGCATTTCGTCCTCTCGTGCGAGCTTTATTTAATTTCCTCCTGGTGTACACCAAACAATGGGGGGGGAGACGTCCTGTTGTCGTATACGAATACCTTTTGCTTTCTACTTCTCTCGCGATACTTTTCTTTTTCTTTTTTTTTTTTTTTTTTTACACCTTTGTGGGGGACGAGCTTACCGATATGGGATGTAATTTCAACTCTCCGGACAAGCGCGTCAAAGACAGGTGGAAGAGAGTGCGAGAGAAATTATACGAGTACGAGACTCTTCGTGGCGCGCCCGTCAAAGTTGCCAGTATACCACTTGAGAGTCCGTTAAAGTTGAGATGGAGTCGTTCGTCGGGAAGCACGCAAGTTTGACTTTGAGTGGATTTTACAGGTAAAGCTTGCAGCCTTTTCTCAGGGATCACCGATCATCCATCTGTCGTGGACTGTATTTGAGAAGATACGTTAACTAGTGTTTTTTTACACGGTAAATTAAAACGTGAGGCTGCAACTTTTTTTTTTTTTTTCTCAATTAGTGAGGGCTTTCGTTTCGTGTCAACTATGCAAATTACAAATTACAAATCCGATGCTTACCCCCATGTACACAAGAAAAAAAAACGAACAATCCCTGAAAGTTCACGAATAGCCGAAGAAAGCTATTTTCAGGGAAAATACCCGACTGAGAACGTAATTCGTGACTGTGAGAAATGACTTTCCCGAGTTGGTGTTGGTAAATTGCAAAATTCGCCTGTATTTGCATTCGCTAATTCATTGCGCGATGCTTTTACTTTTCCCATTTTCTTTCGCGAACTCCTCGGCAATTGAAATCGCTGCGGTCTATACATGTGCCCTACGAACTGCGAAACGAATTTAAAGTGCTGTTTAGCTCGCGATCGTCGTATATACATATAGAGCAGAGGCGTAAAAATTACCATGAAAATAAGAAACACCCAAACGATTTTCATGCATTGTAATATTGACGCTCGGGAGCAAAAATGTACAACCGATCGCGAGCAATTTTTACCGATTCCATTTGAGGTCCATTGTCCCGGTCCGAATCGAATCTCCCCCCGAAACTCGATCACCGAGAGATTAAAAACGTTTTTCCTGTATCCTAGGAGGAAAATAAAGCATTCTTCCTTCCTGCGCAAAAAGTAGAGCTTGCGGAATCTTTGGCATAGAAATACCGCAGAGAGAGGGAGACGTAGCTTATCCGGAGATCGAAGCCTCGCCCCGGAGGGATCGGATGTAGCTTATATGCGCCTTGGCCAACTTAAAATCTGTCTATGCAACATTTTAGATTTCTGTATCTCTATCGCCCCCAAAAAGCCACTCCGGAGAAGCTAAATACCGATGATCAATAATTCTCGGACCGAATCCACCATATCATGCAGGAATCGGTGCTTAAACCGGACCGGACAAAAGCTCAAATTAATTCGGGGAGCGAGCTTGCGCCGGAAAACGGAAGGCCCTAAATCGACAGCAACAGCCGTTCCTCCCACCGACCATTCGTATAGATATACGTATCGGTTAAACAACTACCAGGCGTACTGTAACATTATCTCGGACAATATTTTGTACCTTACCATCGATTAACTTATTTGCTCGATACAAGTTCGGGGTCGTGCAGCTTCGCGTTTTGACCCCACAGCTGAAGCTGTAATAGCGTTGACCCGATTTTATGTTCCTATGCTTACCGATTTTCGTTCACTTCGCACTCGAATGATCGGTAACTCTTTGAAAGCGTTGAGCTGAAAAATCCTGTTCGGGCGATAAGTGAATTCCTTTCGATGATTTCAGGTTTTGTTCGCGTCTACGAAAAATACTCCCACGTGACACGGGAGAGCGAACCTCTCACCCACCGGGCGGGGATGCGTAAGGTCGACAGGGTAAAAAATCCTCGCATCTCGTACGTACACTTATGTACATGTGCGCGGCAAGGATGAACACCGGTTTCTCTCTCGAGCGCGTTCTTTATTCCTTGTGCAGCTCGTCCGAGTGAATCCTCCCTTCATTCTTCTTCTCTCCTGTGAATACTTGTCTCGGCCCATTGTGCAGGTTTGAAAATCTGCGGGTCTCTCGACGGGCCGAAAGAAAGACATTTTGTATCATCCCCTACGTAGAAAACCTATTGATGCGCATTGATTAAAAACTGAAATAATAGTAGTACTCAGTATCGACAAATTGTTCCAAGAGTAAAATTATACGTGCCTCAATGACTAAACCCCCTCGATTTCGGCAAACACAAAATAAATTTGGCAAATAAACGTGGAAAGAGGCACAGAAGTCGAGGATGACTGGCGAGATCGCTCGCGGAACTCTTAGCCGTCATGAATAATGCACGAGCGGGGAACATCTCACTCCACGCGCAAATAGAATTTGGTGGTGGTTCGCCTCCTCCTCCATCGTGCGATCCCATCTTCTTGTGCACGCGTAAACTCTACGTGTGTTTGTGTACACACGCTATCTTGGATATACTTAGGTGCGTACATATACAAGAGGCGAACTGACGAAGGGATGGGGTAGCGCTTCCTCCTTACACGGCCTCCGTCTCCGCCTCTTCTCCATATTTATATACACTTTTTTTCTTAGAGAGACTCTATACACGTGTACGCGTAAACACGCCCATCAACTTGTACTCTCTAGGGTATGGGGGCACTATCGAGCGCTCGAACGATGTTGCTCCCCCAACCCCCTCTGGCGCGTCAATTTCTTTTCATTTTACTGCTACAGCTGTTTGATATTAAATCGGTTTTGCTGCTTTCATCCGAGATTGCGATGCGTAAGGGTTCGTTACAGGAGCTGCTCAGTGTTTTCTATGCTCTCCCGGACGTGTACATCCGCTACTAGAGCCATGAAAAGTTCATCAGCCCTTATTCCGCCGTGATGAGCGCGTGATTTGTTTTTCTCCGAGGATGAAGCATTTTCTCGACAAGGCGTGTAAAATTAATATTATTCACCAATAACGTGATTTCAGAGATGCGCAGCGAGAAAATCAATGTACACGCAAGTGAGTCGGAGTTCTACCCATACCTACTTGTTCAATGACAATCGTAATGTTTGTAAAGCTCCGTTCGATGTACGACGAGCCTCGAGTAAAAAACCTGCAATCGAACAGGTCACCACTGCCTGCTGGTGTATAGGTGTATTGTGCGCTTAATTACAGGATCTTCAGCGAAAAGTGCCACGGGAACGCAATTTGTCGACCCCGTAGTGGTTATTCAATTTTTCACCGCGACCCGATGCTCCCTTTTTCTCGATCCCCTCGCTGCGTCCGGCTTTTCTTTGCCCACCTACACTCCTCCGCCACCGCGAATAATCAAGATTCTCCTTCGAGCTTCTAATGCCTTTTACTTTGCACTCTGCTCGTCCTAGTTTCCCTTTGCCCGTCAATATTCGATTCCAGCTCGAGATCTCCTTATCTTTCTTTTTTCGAGCTGGCCAGTGACACATGGCACAAAAGTTTTATAAAAAAAAAAGGTAGACTCGATTGAGAACTAGGGGTTTTTTGGGTGGGTGTCTTTTGTAGGAAAAATCAAATTTTTTAATTGAAAACAATTCAGAGGCCTTCATTTGTCAAGCCAAAGAGAACCTAATCATTATTATTTTCCGAATATGAGTCGTGACAAGTGATTAATTTTCGATGCGTCAAAATTCCGAAAAGTATTGTTCATAGAAATAATAAACCTAATATCTCTGTAGCTCATTTCGAAATTGTAATCGGAAAAAAATTATACTTAGGTATATCATATCGTCAATCCAAATAATCTAATTTGCGTATTCCATTTAGAATTTTTACTTTTCTGTAAAAAAAAAAAACTCGCCCAGTAACCTTATCTTCACGCAAATATTTTTCAACGAGTGATAATATTACAAAAAAAAAAAAAAAAAAAATATTGTCAACTTATCAAAACAGTTGGACCTGACTCCATAAATCCATACTTTTTTTAATGCTGTGCTTTTTAGTTGTAAGCAAAGGTATAAATGGATGACGAAAAAAAAAAAACACTACTAACTCTCAGTCAAAGCGAATTTGTGAGTCACACTACTTTAATTTTCCGGATTAAAAATGCAAGTGAGCCTTCGGACTAAAATTTGTAAATTAGTTTTATCAGCCGTAGTCATCGCGTGTAAATAATTAAACAGATTTTTCCATGAGTAGTACAACTTGCTCATTAGTCTGGAACTAAATTAACAGGTTTTCAAGTTTTTAATGCTTGTACGAATAAACTGGAGCTTCCGGTGGTCCAACTTAAATATTCATAAACTTTGTAAAATCAATTAGCGACCGAAGAGCAAATGAACCGTACACTTCTAACTTTGAATACATCAAATTAACTAAACGATATGTATACATTGGCAGATTTGACCACTTGCCGTATGAATATTAATTTAAGCTCGTGGGAATTAATTATTATTTGTTGCACAACCCGATTACCATGTGCATCACATACCTACGTGCGCGAGATACATCATCCTTGATACATAATACGTATTTCATAATTGACGATGACCATTACGAATCATAAATACAATATGCACATAAACTCCCAAAGCTTGTGCAAGCTCAACGTAATCGCGAAAATTCAGAAAAAAAATTGATTTTCCGCCCTCGGGTGGTTTTGGGAGGCTGGTACTTCCTCGGGCGAAAAAGCAGTTTTCCGGAACTCGTTCGAAAAGTCTCCTTTACGAACCTTGTTACGGACCTCGCCTTCGGCTCGGGCCGCAAACCTCTCGGTTCGCAAACAGAGACTTTTCAAACTCGTAGGAAAACTACCATTTTGGTAAAAACTGTACGCATCATTTATAAGCTACCTTTCAAGAATCATGATACTGTATACGAAAAAGGTACCACAAAAGCACCAAACGGCTTTCAATGGAAAAAAAAAAAAAAAAAAACGTACAGAGCAAGACTAAGGCAAAACAGCAAATCTCGATTGTACTGAACTTTCAGGAGACTCCTTCTCCAAGGCACATAATCTCCATGGTGTTCCTCTTTCCTGTTCCTCTCCCTCCAAAGGTCGGACGGTGGTTCTGTGATACCCACCGCGAGTATTATCCCCCTCGAATCCCCACTTCCGATAGATCCTCTCTTACGTTTTCAATTAAGTCCGGGTATATATGCCGTGATGGGATGCTCCAGTAGTGGCCGGTTTTAAGTAAATTACGGGCTCGGATCTCGGCTTGTTTGACTGGACCGCACGATCGAGCTTACGTTTTTTTTTTTTCCTCCTCCTTTTATCGGCGGATATTCGTGAGTATATACAAGGTAACTGCAGAGCGGGATCGTGAAATCGAGTTTTGCTGTTTCTTCGCTTCGGAGCTTGGCTGTATATTATGCCGAGGATTAGAGTCCTGATCCTCGGAATAAAGACGCTCCAGGCGGTAGAAAAGTTTTCCTCGGATAAGTAATTCCGTCGTAATTGAAGCTGGGAGGGAGGAGGGTATATTGCGAGATAAGCAATAAGAACAGCAACTCTATAGGCTATAAGATTTCGTACAAACGAATCAATTCATTTTAAAATATATAATCATCTTTCTGTTCCAAAAACTGTACAATCCACGACTATAGGAGCTCCAACAAGGGGAGACATTTACCAAGTTCGCCAATAATGCCCGTATGTACCGTTATTTCGTGGAAACTCGATTTTCCGAGTCGACTTACCTGTGCACGCGGGACAAATCTAATAGGATGCGCCTTCCAGTCTGGCTTATGTCCATGACCGCTAAATCGAGCTTGTCCCGGCACGTTGTAGTTTTTTTTTTTTTTTTTTTTTTTTGCCGTTTTTTCGTAAAACAAGGGAAAACGTGCGCTGCACATGAGTTCATGATTAAATTGGCCGTTTGAGAAAAAACGGGGTACCGAGAGGGAGAATGCAAATTTCTTTTCTTCGTCCCGGGACAAGTAAGGAAAACCATCTTTTTACCCTCAAAAGAATCCAAGACCCAAATAAAAGGACGAGCTTCCAAGAATAAAGGATTGAATGCTCAAGCCGACGGAGACACGTGCGCGAGAAAGCTTTCAGTCTGATGAGGCTCGTACACGTATCACGCGCGTGCGGGGGAGGTTTTAGTTTCTCCAGTTCTCTCTTCTTTTCCTCCGCTCGCGGCTTTTGTCCCGCACTTGCGACGAAGCGGTTTTGAATTATTAAAGCGAGCTCGAGTGATCCAACGTGCGATTTCTTTTTCTTGTGCTACACGGGAGTGCTCCTCTGGAGGTTATGTTACTTTTATTAATGGAAAGGATAAAAAAAAAGGGAGAACAGAGATATCGAAACGGCACGAAGTGATCGGAAAACCAAGACGGAAATTGAAAAAGGCCCTGCGCGTCGTGGTAGCGAGGCAATCAGAAATTTAATCAACGTCGCGGGGTATAATATGGTGTGTATAGGTTAGGGCTCTCCCGCCGGCACTGCAGTGCCGGTGACACCGGAGATTAATGAGCATCCGCGTGAGGGAAGCTTGCAAAGGGGAATACGGCATCTTTTACTACACCCGTGTACCCGCGTCACCACCGTACCGTTAATTTATTCGACCCGTCGGTCCTTTGCCTTCACCCACACGACGAAAAAACGCGCTTCTGTCGTTAATGAACTCGGGAAACAGAGGGCCCAGCGTAAAGACTATACCTGCCTCGGGGTCATTCATCGGCAGCTTCAAATTACACGCAGTATCCATTGAAACCATTTAAAGTTATCTGTTTTCTTTGGACGATATTGCTTTCGTTTTCCGGCATATTTGCTCAGGGGGTGGTATACATATCTTTAGCGAGACGAAAGGGGAAAATACCTTGACTTTTTGCTTTAAAACCCTTGTTCATTGCAAGTTCAACATGTCTCGCATACATATAGCCAACGGAATCATCCAACGCTTCGCTTCTGCTCGTTTGAAGTCGACTGCTGAAAACGTAAAATTAATTAGCACGAGGCAAATGGGGGTGTGGGGGGAGGGACAACATCGAGGATTCTAGTTCCGCATAAGCTACACCGACTAATATATAGGTAAACTCGCTCGGTGCGTCATATCCCGTGGGATTTCAAAGCTCCGGCTGGCACTTTCAATGCCCGAATTTCCGTCCTGGCGCCTCCACCTAAGCCCCGAGTTTTCGGCCTCGTTACACTGTAAAGCCAGACATCGTCGCCCGGGGAAATTGAGCGTTAGCTCCGAAGACGAAACACATTTTGTTTCACAAAACAAAAGCAGAACCCCGATGTCCATGCAACGTTGAAGCTGATTTCCGTATACCGAGGGATCTGATTGTCAGAGTCCAGCGTCAATTGTTCGTCGCGGGAGGGTGATTTTCTTTACGCGGAATGAGCTAATGCTCTTATTTACGCTTTGGTGGATCGAATTTGTCGTTGGAGCTTTATTATCTCATGTTTTGCGACTTTTGCCGAATAAAATCGGTTGCTCTCCATGACGCGACTCGTCCAATTTTAGAGCAAACAACTTGGAAGCATGTATTATACCACGAAGAGATGATTGGTTGCACATTCCAATTCTCGCTCGTGCACAAAATCACGCGGAGTAGATGCTAGACGGGTGGTTGTCCTCCGGATAAAGTCGCACGACCCCCCCGAGTCGTGGGGGGTGAAAAGAGCAGGAGCAGCTCGCTCGTCGTTGTAGTCCCGATAATCGGGTATTGTGCATGAAATTGAATTCGAGCGGGTGCCTCGATGAATACCGCAGGACGCGCCGGTGTAACGATCGAAGAAAAACAGTAGCAGGAACGAGAAAAACGGCCGCGACGCGCCCTTTTATTTGCCCCGGATATACGTATATAATATGTGTTACGTGGCCGCCTATTACCGTAACTTAGCGAGACACAAAGTGGAGAGGAAATCCGGATTTTCCCTCTTTATGTTTTTTCTTCTTCGCTCGCTCGGGTGTGCCTCTCCTTCTGTTATTCCTACTCCTTTCGGTGCTATATATATGTATATATACGTACATGCCTGCATTCATTCTTTGGACTTTTTTTCCTCCCTTTACGGCTCGTACATGGAGCCCCGCATTTTCAAGCGAGAGCTTTTCATGAGCAGACTCCGCGGTGGTCCTTACACTCTCCGCTTTTTTCTTGGCCCACGGCCAAATACGCACTGCACGCCGGGGAATCTGCTATCTCTCGTCACTGTACTTTTGTATCGAGTACACACGCACACACGTGCAAGTACGGGACCGTGATTATGAGATAACTCTTATTTCCCTCCACTAGCTACTTCCATTTTGACTAATATCTCAATTTTCGTTCACCATAAATATAGTCCAAGTCCGCAAAGACAAGTTAAGGAGGTTCGGTAGTGATAATTTTTTATGATGAAAATTTTTGAAATTTCGATATGTTGTTTGGGATAATAGTATCAAATTACAGCTAAATTTTTGAAGGGTTTAACCACACCGTTTTCAAGATATATTGACCTGAAAAAACAATATTTTATCATGTAGGCTTATGGAGAAATCACTTAAATTTCACATAAAAAAAAAAATGGCTAAATGAACTTGCTTTTTTTTTTTTTTAAATGAAAGAATATTGTCAAAATAATATTTTGTTAAAGTTTGAGAGAGCCCTACCACAAATTTCTATTAAAAAACAGCAAAAAATGTGCTCGCAGCAGACGACTTGGCAACGCTGCTTTTGGCGCGCGCTTTGAAATGTAATGAATAGTAAAAATTCCTTTTGTAATTGAGAATTTAATTATAAAAAATTGAACCGAATAAATAAGTACACTGTCATCAGTAGACGACGACAACAGCAGTAGACGACAACAACAGTAGACGACGTGCCAGCAGCCGAAAAAATTCACAACGTTGCCAGACGCTCTCCCTCCCCTTGCCTCTCTGAGATTTCCCCCCGCTAACACTACCGAACCTCCTTAAATGCAGCAGCCCAACAGCTTTTTTTCATTCCGTATCCATCAATCTTCCAACTTGGTTCCTTTGATGCGTAATATTTACTGGTTTAATATAATTAGTCGTTTGAAAATTAATTCAAGAAAAACTTGTATGGCGACAAATTTATGTGAAAAGCTAATTTCGTGTGGGTTAATTGACGTGAATAAAGAGTTGGTGCGATTATACATAAGTTCGGATGGCTATCCCTACCTCATTAGTTTCAAATTTTTTAACCAACAAGTTATTGGCCGTTTCTTAAATTCTCAATTGACGTCACTGAAATTACACTCTGATAAGAAGTAAAAACCCAGAGTATCGCACGACATTTACCTTTGCAGTCAATTGATCAATTTGTGGAGTAGACAATGAAAAAGTGTTTAAAAAATTATACGAGTGTGGTGGAAAAAAATAAAAAAGAAGAATACGGTGAGTACTTACTTAAATACCTTACACCTTTGATACATAAATAAAATTAATTAGATAATATCACGGGGCAAAAAAGAAGAAAAAATATGATACACAAAAATTACATACTTTCTATTTAAATTACATCACACGTTCTTTTTAAAGGAAAGTTTTTCATAATGTGGTAAACAATATTTTAAACTATATATAACAATACTCTATTTCATTTATTTCAATAATGAGACAAGTAATACTGTATAGACGTTGTCATCCACATAATTGTATGAATATACACATGCACGTTTACACGCAAACTGATACGAAAGGAATGATTGAACATAAAGAGCCAGTGGACTCGCTTACATTTTTAAATACATGTTGCCAGCTTTTCTCGAAAATTTTGTAATCACTGCATTTTTAACATTTTTGAATCATCATTCACCAATCTTATTGTATATCGTATTGTTTTAAACATTAATTTGAGTAATACTGTTCGTACTTTATCAATATTATTCGTCAACTGTTTTACATAAATCTTTTGATATTTTTTAGTTTCCAAAAAATTGAACCATTTAAAGGATATGGAAGTAAAAGAGAAGGCCAGACAAGAGTTGGAACGGCGACGAGCTCAATCCTCGGCAGCAGCAAAAAACAAATAATGTACATGTTGAAAATGAATAATTCAGAAATGTAGCATTGAAAAAAAAAAAAATTGTAATGACCTAATTCAATAAATTTATTGACCATCGAAAAGTGTGTATATCCGTTATCTTTGACTTCTCACTGATGATACATTTATGGCCGCAAGCTCGACTCGTTTCCCCTCGCATCAGCCGAGCTTTTAAGCTCCACGTGTAAGCGTCGCTCCTCCCCCGGCGATGCACGGCAGTTACAGTGCAAGGACGAGATAACGCATCTTCAGGACAAACGAGGGACGAAATAAAGAGGGGAAGGTGGGCCGCTTGCATGCAAAACTCGATCCCTACCCCCGTATCCGTGCATACGTACATATATGTGCGCCTGTGCAAGAACAGGTACGTGCTCGAGGAACTTTTGTAAGCTCTGCTCCCTGGGTATTATTCCCTCTTTGGCGACTCGCAAACGCGAACTAAGGGCAAGTCGTACGAGCCCGTGAACCGTTATGGTATACCTACATGCGAGGTAAGTGTATACGATAATGCATGTACAGCCGTCCCAACAAACGCTCGTAAAGGTATACGCCCGGACACTTTGTCCCATTGTTTGCACTTTTATCTCTCTTCTTCTTCTTCTCCCCCTTTTTTTTTTTTACCCGCCATACTCACTTAAGTTTAGGATGAGCCGCTGCAAGTGCTTGCGCCTTTCCGGCTCTTGTACAGCGCGAAATCAGAGCATCGTTAAGAGCAAAGACTCGATTATCCCGATATTATGGTAATTTCAGCCCCGAGTGGTAAGGATCCTCCCGACGGAAACTCGCGAGGAAGAGAGAACGAGAGAGAGAGAGAGAGAGTGAAGTGCTGTGCGTGGCTGCGAGAAAACTGCGGCTAGCTTGGAAGAGAGGAGCTCCGGTTCTTTTTCTCTGGAGATTGCGTTTGTTTCTCCAAAGTATACCGAGAGGCGAGAGCTTACTCGCTGATGCATTTATTTTCTGGTAATGAGTCGGAAAATACTTGTAGCGGTACCTGCAGCCTACACCCCTTGGTTTTTATACTCTCGAGTGGGACTGATTTTACGATGATTACATTAAAAGACGATATAGAAGCTCGCGAGGCATCGCGTGGGTACATTCATACTGCGGGCGTCAGTTTTTTTTTTCTTGTACTGCACTACACGGAACAGTATATATTTCATGCAAATTTGGCAAAACTCTGGGCTCCGAGGGGGTAAATTTTGCACGGATTACGCGACGATGACGTTGCAGGGAAATTTCGTGATGCTTCCAACTTGGTGAAATTAAAATGTAGTTCACGTGACTTGAGAGAATAAAAGTAAATTAGACAATGGGAGTCAGAGGTTCAAAAGTCATATTGTGCTCGGACAAATTGTACCATCAACACGGCCGGAACTGAGGTGGCACGAGATAATATAAAATTACGAGGAAAGCCCCCTGTGAAGCCCCTATGCCCTCCAAGGTCAGTTTTCAGGGCCATCGTATTTTACGTACAGCAACATGTGTACATGTTAATTTATACGCGAGGCATCGAGACATCGTTGGCTGCACTACTACTTTCGCATACCTAATAGTGGACTACCTTATCTCTCTACAAGTATATGAGCTGATGTAAGCCAACGTGGCTTTTTTTAGAAATACTCATTACTTGCAATCACCAAAGCGACAAATACGTGGTTGTCATTATCTTAAAATACCAAATAAATCAGTACATAAGCTTCGCTAAATAAAGCTCGAAAACAGCCCTGTTTTTCATCAGCCTTAATGTTCGATCGTGTACAGTTGTATGCTGTTGTTGTTCTCAACAATAAATTCACGATGTTTACGCGCTTAGTTTTGTAGTGGTATACCGACGACCCACCCCAACGCGTCCTCCCCATTCCTGTGCTCCGCGCTGCACCCAATCATCCCTTATTTATCGACAGGCTCGCAAATTTATTATTCACCGCGTTAAATTTATTTTACCCTCGAATTTTTTCACCCTCATTCATTTCATTTTTTCACCCACAAGCTGACGAAATTGCTCATTTACTTACACGCTGTGTATTTTATTTGATTATAATAATTGTTATTGATTTCTTTATTGATTAGTATTTATCTGTAATCAAGTGCAAAATAAAAATGGTTAAGATTTTTAAAAATATTTAATTCTATTCTTATTGGACACATTTATTTTATTTATTTTAACTACAGTCGTTAAAATCTATTGACGTGTGTAGCGTCGACTATGCGCCATGACAGAGTGTTTTTTGATTGCTTCTCGTTAGTTAATCTTATTAGGCGCTGCTTTTATCGAAATACGTCATTGGTGCTCCAAAGTGAACTAATATCTTTATTATAACAGATCAAATCGAGTCGTTGCTTCTGTGGATTATTTCGTAAATTTGTGAAAAAGCGACACCTCGACTACTTATCCGCGCCGACATGTTCTTTCGTTGGAGCATTCCAGTGTTCATCCTAACACTTTGGTGGACCACAAATGAAGGTAAGAGTACTACTTTCACATATTTTACTAACTCAATTGCAAATTTTGTCACGAGAGGCAAAAAAAGAATGTCAATCTTCATAAAAATTAAAAAAGGTGCGTGTACGTGAGTTACTTATAGTATTTTAGATAGCTTATGCGTATCAGTTACATTGAACTTGAGTTGTTAAGCAAGTCCTTTGCACCCTCAAGCAAAATGTAACAAAGGGTGAAAAGATTCAGATATTCGTTTATTTAAGTATTTTTTAAATTATTTATTGATTTTATAGTTCTTGGAATAAAGTGCTATCAAGTATGTCATTTTACCAACGACAAGTGGTACAAGAGTATTATGAACGAGTCATCCCTTGTGGAGTGCAATGCTACAAATTTTGCAAGTTTCATGAGTACATTGCCACATTTTCCTTTTATCAATGTTACGAATAATGAATGGAGTTGTCAAATTAAACGAGGGCGTGAGTCAAACATTTATTTATCTACCATAACGTTACTGGAAAACATAAAAAAAATAAATAATTCTATTTTAGGTTATTCCGTGACACCAATTAATCCCGACATACATTCCAATTTATATTTCTTCATTAGCCAATGTGCACCGAAAGCAAACTGCTCGAACTTTAAAGGAGACCATCGATTTGAAGTCATCTCCAATCGTTGCTGCGACACCGATGCTTGCAACTCATCAAAAAAAATAAACGCTGAACTATTAATTCTCAGTGTTTGTTTGATTTTTATTGCATTTTGGAAATGAAAATCTTACCATTAGCTACATGGTCATTGTAAAAACAAAAATTCATAATTTTATCTATGTTTCAGCTAATTATCGGCATTAAGAGATTTTGATATTCACACCTCTTACACATTCTAGAAAATGCTGCGATCGTGTAAGTTACCATGTAGAGTTTAATTTTATTCAATTAAAAAGCATTAAAATATAGTTATAATAGTTTTTTTATGAAAATTTTTCAAATAATTACATTTACTCATCATTCAAGACTCAAAAATCACACCGAATACACTTTTTTATGTCATTTATGAAAAGATATCTTTTGTCGAACGAAAATGTTTTATAGTTTTTCAAAGATCGATTCTTCTATTGAAAATATTGAGCCTACGTTGAATCCAGATTTTTTATTTTATTTACACAGTATAGTTACTTAGATAAATATATTTTTTCTTGTAATCAATAGACAAACACTCTCTCAGTTACATTAATACATCCAAACCCATTTCTAATTTCCATTGAATTATAAAAATGCAGTAAATTTTATTATGAAGTTAACGTATCGTTCTAAAATACTGTATTACAAATTAAAAAATGTATTACAATAGCTGTCAGATTGTTTGTGCAAGATCACAATGCAAGATAACAAATTTTTCAGTAAAAAAGTGGTACATTTAACATCATTATTCGACCTTTATCTCAACTGTTATGAAATCATACTTTCGTTAACTTCAAAGTACAATCATGCATCATCGTATGTTGGACTATTTTTATTTTTCAGGACTTTATATGTTTAATTTTATCAAGTGAAATTAATTGAGTTGGCAGCTGACTACTTTGTTATAAGAAAGTTACATAACTTACACGTTAAATTGACAAATTTGTCTTTTTACTTCCCCCCCCCCCCTCAATATGATCAGTCAACGTGACCAAACGCGATAACTAGATAAAATACGATAAAAATTCTCTTGAATTAATTTAAAGCCAGAAAAAATGTATTACATTTCAAAATATCATTTCTGATACTATCTAGTTTGTGACAAAATTTGTACATACCTTGAAGGGTGTAAACAAAAACTTGAACGTTTTTTCAATAATGACGCGTGAGTGTCACATAAGTTTTAGGTCAAGGCAACATTTTTTTTTTTAATTTACCACAATTTCTTATTTCTAATGTTTGAATCTCCCGGGCTTGCGCATAAAATTAAAAACTTTCAACTCGAAGCCCGTAAAAAGCTATTAATGCACGCGAAAACTTTTTTTATTTCTTATCCATAAAACTATACGAAATTGCTTTCTTTAAAAGGTATTGTGTACTTTTCTAATATACTTATTCTTAACCAATACATCATTATTGGCCGCTTTCAAAATTTTTACTTCACGTCACTGAAGATTACACACTGACAAGTAGTGAATATCAGTATTAAAAACGCTGCCGACCTGAGTCTCACAGTCACACTCTAGTTTTAGCTTTCAAGTTTATAGTTCAGTCAATAGGAAAAAATGGGTTCAAGAAGAGATGCAAATTGTCGTTATAGAAACGGAGAATTTCGTAAGTACTTTCATATACCTAAGTATAATAATTATAATAATAACAAGTTGTTTTTTGTATAGTATTATTAATGAAATCGAAGCGAGTGAAGAAGATACTGAATTTTTTTTTAATTACTGAGAATATAGTGTCACGTATAATTTTTATTTCATATGAGCAACATTGACGTGAAAACTCGAAATCATGACTATAAAAAGACTAGTCACACCCAATAGACGATATTATAATTAGAGTACGTGGCTCGGGTTATACTGACAACTTCAGTATTGACTTTTTCAGCTACTTAATAGTACATGATTCACTTTTACTGCGGTTCTATTACCAACTATAATTTTTAGCATGCCTGAATTGACGTGAGTTATTGTGATCAATGAAAATAAGAGTTTAAAAGCATTCCATCATTCAATAATAAACTTTCTTTTTACACGTACAACTTTTGTTTCTTCCAAGTGATATGGTATGTATTTCTTTAACGTAAGGGTGCAAAACGATTAAAAAATTAGTTAAAAAAGCCACGTTACGAAATTTTCGTATCGAATGCTCTTTGTTATTCAAAACTACTTGAGGAAACTTTATGCACACGTTTTCGTGGCTTATTTCTGAAAATTGAGGATATGTCAAGTTACTATATCTGAGTACGATTTATGGTAATGTGGTACACTACATTTTGAGTGATACAATGCTTCATTTTGTTTATTTAAAGAATATTTTTGACGTTTTTGAATTCGTTTTTGTCATTAATAATACGAGCTTTCTGGCAGATTTACAAAAATAATATTTATTTTTCAGTCACTCAAGTGAAGCAACAAAATGATTTAGAAGAGAGAAGAGAGAAGGCTAGACAAGAGTTGGAACGGCGACGAGCTCAAAACTTTTCAACCACCGCACAGGATAAATCAGGCAACAGCAAAAACAAAAAATAAACAGGGTGAAAATTAATTTTAAAAAAAATGATGTACTAACTAATTAAGTAAAGGTGTCATAACTTGATAAATTCACCGATTATCAGAAAGTGTGCACATAATTTTCTTATCTTAGATTTCACACTTTTGATAAATGTTACAACAGACCTTCCGGGGTCTTTAATCGCTATAAATTTTTCAACACGTTAAAATCCAAAAAAAAAAAAGTTTTGATCAAGTGTTGACTCAGTAGCGTATCTAGTCCGAGATTCTATTGTTGATTTGATAGTAGCAGTAAAAATCCAACTCGATGAAACAAAAACTGAAATTACGAATTGATCAATGTCTACAAAAAAAATTCAATAAAAAATAAAAAATTGACAAAAAAAAATCAATTTTTTCTCTCGAAACCTAGATGAAAATTCAAAACACTTTTTGCACAAAAAAACTCCAAAGGGTTTCTGTTTCTTTCCCGAGTGAAGAAAAAAAGCAACGGAGACCGTATATCGACGGAAATAAAAAAATGCTTCAACTGCATCAATCTCCCGTGCAACGCAACACCGAGAGAGTTACAAACCAAGTATGTATAGAGGAGTGCGTGCACATCACTTGAATGCACGAATTGTTGCACATACAATGTACGTGTATATATATA
>NW_019379500.1:864403-927066 GCF_000648655.2 Copidosoma floridanum
TATATATATATATATATGCACACGACCTCTGTTCTCGATGGTTATTCGAGCAAACTGTGCCAGATCCCTGCAGACGCGCACGAGCGCGTGCATGCACGCACACCCCCTACATACACGTGCAATACATATTACACGAGACGCGACAAATCTGCCATCGTTGGATCACACAGTTCGCTCGTCATGTTTCGCGTTACCCTTTCCACCCTTTTTGGTCATCGAGTAGGTCCAAACATATACAGTTTGCTGTAAATCCGGTGAGAGGAGGATCGACGCGGCTCGTAAAATACATCGAGCTAGTACCTGTATATACATTACCTAACTGACTATCCGATTTTTCTCAAACGTCGTCCACACTCGGTGTTTGCATAGGCCATGATGTGTCATTGAACAAATTTTTTTCTTTTTTTTTCTGTTTCTTTTTATCTAGAACAGCGAAAAACAGTAGCTTGTCACGTAGAGTCATTAAATACCACTCAGAGTATCATTAGCTATAGCCTTGGAGGTCTCCCGAGCTGGCACGTCACTCGCAGAGGAGAGATGTTCACGTCACGCTATATATATAGTCTTTTGGAGACGAGACTTTGCAGTTCGATTTCCCAGTGCGGATAGGAGCAGGGGAAGAAAGAGCCATTATCGAGGCCGCGATTGCGGAAGTCGCAGGAAACTGTGGCTCGCTAATCGGGAGATTCCGGTGAGTATATACGTATCTGTGTCCATAACAATCGACTAACTTGTATCGGTTAAAAAGTGATCGATCGCTGTCATTGAGCAAACGATACAAATCCATGTATGTATAGCTGGTACACGTGTTGACAAACACAATTGCCGAAGCCCCTATGCGTTGAAGCATTGTCAAGGGGCTTCACCGGGGCTCGGTGTTTGCTTACTCGCAAATTTAAATGAAACTCAACATCAACGGCGAACTTACACCCCACCGTTTGCTCCGATGGATTGTTTGCCGTATTGATTTACACGCGCGTCCGGCCGAGCTTCGTTCACGCGCGTGCTTCTAATTGAATCTCCCCCCGACCCCCCCCCCCAACGCGTGTACATCGTAATTAGTCACAGCGGACGCGACGTAAAAATGCGCGATCGGTATATACCGATGCCAATTTGGAGATTCGGAGATCTGGTGCGCGTCTCGATGGATCGTTAATGTGTTCCGTTGTATCTGAAAAGAGAAAAAAAAGGACCACGATACTTTAGTCGATGGGTAGCGAAGGAAACCCCATCCGCATTTATCGGTACGAATGGAAATCGGAGCCCTTTATTTTTTATACCGAGAGAGCAAAAAAGCTACCTCAAGTACGCTTCATTTATTATCCAGAGGCAAAAAGAATAATTTATAATTTGAAGTTCACGGGAGACGCGATGCCGGTATTAAAAGCTCTTCGGAACGAGCTTGAGTATACCTTCGCGATTTTTCTCGGAAATAAAAATACGAGCATCAAGTCCGTTGCGGAAAAGAAAATCATCGCATCACGAGCTTATTCAAATGTTTAAATTCTATTGAACTGAAAAAAAGGATGCCTAATCAAAGACGCGGTATATACTTGTGGTTTCGACGTATAAATCGTCCGCATCTTGTGCACAGGGAGCTTTCGGGCGTCGCGAACGAAGAAACCCGTAAGGAGTTATTCTCCCCTGGAGGAAGATCGATGCATCCTCGTCACGTGATACGGTTTCCGTCCGGGTGGAGAGGCAAGGTGTATAAATTATTTCTTACCCCCGTTTTTGCCCGCACACGAGGTAGTCTCTCCTGATTTCAATGTTAAGGAAGAAAAAAAAAGGGTCAAACCGCGCTGTTCAGAGTTTTGTTGCTGCGAAGCCAAGCTTTTTTTTTTTTTTTTTTTTTTTGCTATGATTTATGAAATACAGAGACCAGCTTTTGTGAGAACAAAGTAACACCGAGACCATACATGCATATCCCTCGGATCTCAATGGATGGAAAAGAGGTACAATAAAATCGGTACGGAGCCATCAACGCGCACAACTCAACCGAAGGATGCGAAGGAAAAGGAGATGGAGAATGAAAGAGCGAAAACAAGTCCCGAGTCCATTGCTTTCCCTTTTGTTCGATAGTTATGGATACGGGGTTCGGAGCCATTGTCCCCCGGGGGAATAAAATTCTTCATCACGGAGCGATTCATTAGCGAAACGTCGCCCAGGAATTGCAATATTGGAGCTGCGTTGTTTTTTGCTTCCTTTTGTCGAAGCTTATACCGATCTACCGCCGTTTTGATCGAAGATGCCTTTTTTTTTTCATTACCGCTTAGATGCGGCCTCTGTGTGGCGCTGATTGGAACTTCTTCGACCAACTTCGCAACTATCGGTGCTGCTCGAAAATGCAAACGTTACTTGTTGTTCGACACGAACGAGCGCGGAAGGACAAGGTAAAATCTAAATGTAAAAAGCCAATAGCGCGGGGATTAAAGCGGAAGAGGCCAGCGATGCGAATGAAAAAAAAAAAAAAAAAAGGGATGGGAAAAACATCGAGAAAACTCGTTGGCTCGACTCTGGCCGAGGCAAATCAAGTTTTCCCGGGCCCCTTCTTCTTTCACTTCCGGCGCCTCCATTTGCCCTCCCAACTCGGATCGAAAGTTAGTCTTTTCGCCGCGACCGACCTTAAACTTTGTTCTTTTCCCACGGGCGTGTTTTCCCCTTTGGTTTTTATTTAGCTGGCACGAGCGCCAGGAGCTAATTTTCTCGCCCCAGAGTCCGCCGTCGATGGTGTCGGGGACCCTTTTTTTCTCTCCACTTTGATGGTTATCGACTCGGAGAAGCGACAAAATAAAAGTAACTCGAGGTGAATGTCCCGACTCGAGTAAAACGTTTTCCAATCGATTTTTCATCTCAATGGCCAAGAAAGGCTCATATTTTCATGCGCAAGCACGGTCTTGAAATGAAACGTCACGCTCGAGAAAAGCACCGCATCCTTTTATTTTCGAGCGGGACAAAAGGTGTAGTCTCGAGTGGGGGCGTAATGATTAAAACTTTTCCTCCCAGACGCTCTAGATGCAAAATTCAGGGCGTATACATACGCAGGCAAACAAGAGTAGACGACTCGAGACTTTTAGCTGCACAGGGAGAGAAGGGGCTCGCCAAGTTTTTGAGTGGCCCCTTTCTTTTCTATTGCGTGAGGCGCAGGGATGGGACGATACCCCAGAAGGGAAAGAAGAAAGTTCCCGCTGTCTTTCCTCTGCTGCGGGAAAGTACGGGGAATGATGGTAATTATTATCCAGCCGTCAACAGCCCCAGCAAGGAAGTCTCGCTTTTTTCTCCCCTACTTCAAGATTTTTAATTTTAAAAGTCAACAATTTTCTCTCTCTAAATCTCTTCTAACCTACGAAAAGAGCATGGGCTTTTCATCGGAGCTTAAACCTGTTATTTTTTTTATTTTTTGACGTAGCACTGTAATGATTATACATACGAGCATCGGTTGACAAAAAGAGCCACATTGAAAGTAGATCGCAAAGTCTCCAAGGAGGTACCGTTGTACCGTTTTCCGCATAATGTCCTTCTCGCACAACGAGGTCTCAAAAGTTCGAGCTTGCCCTCAAAATCCCGCACAACAAGAGGTAAACAAGCACCGCGAAAAGTTCCCTCCTTCTAGTCGCAGGGAGTTTGGTAATAATAGTCGAGCAAAAAAAAAAAAACGGTAACAGGATGGAGGAGTTTGGTACATGTAGTCTTGTGACGGGGTCGCTCCGAACTTTTGTTTATACTTGGACGTGAAAAAATCTCGCAACTGCATGAAAAATGGTAAAAACCCAGACCCCTAAAATTTCGGTGGGTAACGATGAAAATTCACGCGAAAAACAGCTCGCAGTGGTAAGTGTAATAAGCATCGTTGAACTGCGATGAAGGAAAACAAAAATGAAGTACCCTTTTTCGCGTTAAGAGGGAACGAACGAGGCGCAACTCTCTCGCAACGAAACGGTTACGCCATTCAAAAATACAGCTAGTAAAAAGCTTCGAGCCGAATGAATACCACCGATCCTAATGGCCGCGCGATTCGCGTTAAGACGCGCGTAATTACTCCATTGTACGAGCCATGCTACTTCTCTCTTTCTGTTTTGCAATCCGCTGCTCACTGACGAGCTTGTACCATGTTATTACGTTGCGCTGAACTGTGAAGATGCGTGTTGGTGTAATGATAGTGTGAATTTAAAGTAAAATTCGTTTCGAGTATACGTGTGAAACAAAAAAACAAAAAAACAAAAATAACTTTACTTCATGGTTTTTCAGCCATAAAAATATGAATTATGAAAACAACGCAACACTTCGCATGCGGACGAATGGAAAATTCATTCTTAGTTGGCGCTCGTTAAAGCCCCCCTTTCGGACGGACGTGACTGTCGTTAACGGCGCGCCGGCAGCGCTGTCCTAATGAGATTAAAACACACCGGCAAATCTGGCGAGTGTCTTTTCCGATGAGATTCCTCGCTTGATGCGTGTGCTCGTTTACGGCTATACAATAGGGGGGCTTTGCTCCCACAATATAAAATAGTTCTCAATGTGTACTTACAACTTGCGTTAAAAACGGTGTATTTTTACACTCACCATTTCTGCTGGTTGAACTTTCGCTAATTTAATTAGTTAACTAATTGATCCTTGGTGGCAACCGAACTAATATTAACTGTCAATGTATTTGAAATACAAAAAATCATGGTGACAGAGTGCAGATGATTAAAACTCTAACGGCTGGTGGCTGACGTTTCGAGGAAAGCGTTTAAAAGCTCCGGGGAGGGGACTATTTGAAATCTAATCATTAAGTTTAAAATTACCCAACAAAAAAAGTAAATACAAACCAACAAAATGTAGAAGGAGCGCGAGTGAAACTCTTCAGGCTAGCAAGAATTTAGCGACCGAGTGCTGCCTATGTAAAGGCGTCGTTCAATAAGGGTGGCGGTTTATTTGTTCGATCGGTGCAAGCTCGTCCCGCGTCTTCAGGTGAGCCCCTGTGAGCTGCGCTCACTTATGTACGTTACGTATCCGTGTGCGTGTGTGCGAACTTACGGGGATTCATTTTTGGTCCAGTTTTGCTCTGTGCAGCAGCATACAAGGGAGTAGTTGAACGGGTAAAGGGGCCTCTTTTTCTCTGCTCCCACGTAGATTGCCTCTTCGCGCTTGGCAGCTCTTCTCCTTCCCCCTCGCCTCCGTTTGTCTCTGGCAAATTCCTTTGCCGTTTTCAGGTGCATCTCTAGTTATTTTTTTTTTTTATTTTTTTTTTTCGTGTCATTGAATTTTTTAAAAGAATATCATACTCACCAGTCAATCGTATGATTGTTTTAACAGAGCCAATTATCCATCATATGGGTATTTACGGGAATGTGCAAGCATTTGCGAGTCAATATTTTTCATGTATGATAAAAACAAAGAAAATTAGATTTTAGGATGGGATTGGAGCTCTTGGTCGGAGGTGGAACTTGTTACTGGAAATATAAACATAAATATACAGCAAGACCTCGAAATGCTCTAAATCTTTATTGCTCATCGCCTATAAAATATGATCTTTGATATGTGAACTCAATCGCGTACAAATATGGACGTGGGATAAAAATGTAAATTTTTTGCTCTCCTGTTTTTCTCATCTTCATTGTTCACCAAAACATCGTACAATCAATTTTTTCACTGATAAACACAAGGTGGCATTTTTTTAAATAATCGTACTTTTTCGAAATTTTTGTTTTTGTTTAATTCATCAGACACTTTGAGTACAAGGATTCATTGTTAATAACGTTAACTCATATTTGTCTACGATAATTTCTAAAGTAACGGTGCTGCTATACTGTTCCTACATCTATATCCGCGATAAATGAGATGTAATATTCTTTACAGTGTTGATACAAAAATACGATATAAAAATAAAATAAGAAATAATAGCCTTTGCACATCGAAATGACACGAACCGATGATCGGTGACCATTCGAGTATACGTATTAATCGACGATTCCCCATACAGAGAATCTCTTTAATTCGCGTACGTGAAAGCAAAGGGAAAAACAAACCACGTGAGAATTTCGCGTCAGTGCAAAGACACAATTTTTGTCCGAATGATCCACAACTTTCGTCGAAACTCAACCGACTCTTCTCGCCAACGTCACATGACACCATCATCACCCCCCAGGTCCACCGAGTTTCTTAGCTTCGTGCTCCACGAGAGAGAGAGAGAGAGAGAGAGAGAGTCTCAGACGAAGATAAAGTGCGGCCGTGGCTGGCAGAGCGAGGCGTCGCACTCCGGGCCGGTCTTCCTGGTGCGTAGCCACTTGCCGTGGCAGTGGGGCGAGCTGAGCATGCTCCACCTGGTGATCATAGCCTCGGCCCCACCGTCGCCCTCGCACCGCCAGTCGAGCACTCGGCGCACCGCCTGCAGCTGGCAGCGCACGCAAACTCGGGCACCTGCAAGCACACCACCGATTTTTTTTAATCTCACCGGAGGAAGGAATCGGGCAATAAGCTCGAATATTGCCAACGCGGGAAATTGGATGTTTAGGGGCACGGCTGCGCGGTTCCAATTAAGCGTATACGCAATTTCCACCGGCCGCCTCTGGAAACGCTAGTGTATAAAGGCTCGCAGGCGAGACCACGGCCAATTTTCCCCCAATTTAGCTACGAGTCGTTGTCCAGAATCTCGCGTCGATCAAGATAAATTTAACGGCTGCCACCCCCGAATTAGCTGATGGAAAAAGAACCAAAAGTGACGATAACTTCTTGATGCGTGATGCATCGAGCACACACCGAACGTACGGTGCATCGGACAAAAGAGATATTTTCCAGTTGAGCGGTCGAGCGGAGGGATGAAAAGCTCCCGGCGAGCCGAGTAAGCGCCGGAGCTTTGGTTGGTTGAAAAAAAAAAAAAAAAAGAGGGAAATCACTTACCCTCCACGAGGTCCGAGAGTCCCGGCTCCTTGTAGCAAGCTTTCGTGGCTTTTGTCACCGTAAACGTCACGCAGTACCTGCAACAGGGGGAAACAGAAGATCCATCAGATCGCTCGAAAGTGTACCAAGTGGAGATGTAGTTACACGCGATGTACGTGCAGAACCTCTCTCTACTAGACGACGCGTGTTATGTATCTACACAAGTACTCTGCGAAGTGTCAAAACGACTGTAAGAACTTTCAAGTCCTGAGAGCCCAGTGTCCTAAATCCACCGCGAAACTTTCGAGGCCGGCAGTGCCTGGTATCGTGAATAATTTATCCGAGCTTTCGCTACGTACACATGTGTCACATGCACTCGAGTTTCGGTGCTTCGACGTCATCCGCGAAATTGATCGGTATCGTCCAACCGATCCTACTCGCTGTATTCTTAAAAAAAAAAAATACTCGGTGTTTCGTCTCTTGGGTAGTACTTAACATACATGTATAGTGAAACTCTGCCTTCGCACGTTACTCCTGTACATATATATACCTAAACTCATAGATAGATGGATATATATGGGCCAAGAGGGAGTAAAGCAGTACGTTTTTAATCGGCAAAGTGGATCGAAGGACCGTCCGCAGGTCTCGTAGAGAGCCCGAAGTATGGAAGGAAGGAAGTGGGTACCTAACGGAGTAAAATTGAGGAGCACGCTATCTCCGACCTGCACCCTCGAAAACTTTGTATATACACCAGGTATACCCACGCCAATACATATACATGTATAGCTAGCGGGCGATAGAGCGAAAGAGAGGCGGGTGCATTCGAAAAACTCGTCGCTAGCCGGAGGATGTCGATTGCAGGAAACTCACTCTCTATCGCACGGGACGAAAATAAAAAAAAAAAAGATAAGGATACGTGTAGTGGCCCTCGCGAGCGATTCTTCTCCTCCAGAGGGGGTACTTACCTCGTATACATGTAGCGAACGACCGCTTGACCCTCTCTCGATACAACGCGGGCTCCTTTCTCCAGCCCCGTCTACTTGTATCCTCATCCCCTAGTACATTTTCGTACCCCCATTTCCTTTTTACTAAGTACATGCCCATTGTGAGTCAGGGATCACGCTATCGACGATGTCGCCCCTTCCCTTATCTGTGTATACACTCTCCACCTCGTGCCCATGGATATACAAGTTTCTCTCGCGAGTGAGTATCCCTCTCTTATCCTCCCCGCGCTGTTGCTCTATACGCGATTTATTGTGTAATATTTATAACGGATTTCGCCCAATGGACGATACATTTTTTTCTTCTCAAAAGAAAGCTTTGCGAGTTTTATTCGACACAAAGTGGATCCCCTGCAACTAGGTTCAACGTAACAGGAAAGCTCGCGTGGAATTGATATGTAGCTCGAGATGGCTAGGTTGAGAAGAAGAGGCAATTACACACCTGATGGGTTACATATTACCGTAGCATTTTTCCCGCGTGAAGTATGCGAGTAACGTATACGTGACGCATCGGCGCGTGCACGTTAAAACCGAAGACGTACATGTGCATTTCACGTGTATACATAAATATGTGCAAGCTGTACGTTAAATGGGCAAGGGACCATATATTATTATTATGTGCCATGTAAAATAAGTATGCACTGCACGCGTGGACTGGTGAGCCGGAGCTTGCAGACGTCTCGCCTCCTCTTTTCCAGACACGAGTACGTCTGTATGCATGTATACATATGCGTGAGAAAAATCAATGCAAAGGCAAGCTCGAGAATCATCGGAGACGAGAAACCACAAAAAGTATATCACAACAGTGGTTAACCTCCACGAGTGAGAGCATAAAAAAAAAGCTCGCACGGAGCTCGACGCGTGTCCTCGAGTCTTTCTCTTTTCCCTATACATCTCTCTGTAAGTATTTATGTATCTATCTAAGCTGCACACGGGACAAAAGCTGACTCACCCGAGATGTCCTTGCAATAACATCCTTGGGAGCATCAGAGCCAACGCTACGATGTTTAGTACCTCATCTCTCGGCGCTCTGCCCCGTAGAGCCACTTGGGCGCGTATTCCCGCGCGTCGTACGTAAGATATAGAAATGGCGTACATGTATAACGGTGCAGCTTATATACGGAAGGGACCATCGATTCCCAATGGTCGAAAGGAACAACTGGACCCACGTTGGAGCCGTTTACCAGGAGCTACTATATGTATATATCGCGTGCTCGCACGCACGCCTATTACCTATATACACGTGTACATTCGTACGCGCATATGCACACAGAGTACATCCAATAGCAAAGCTGCTGCGCAAGCACGGAGCTTGCACAGTATGCAAATACCCGAAGGCTTCCACTTTGGGATTTTGAGGCTTATCAATGCAGCGATTGAATATTTTTCAACAGATCACGAGACGACTCGTGATTGGCATCGCTTTGGAACTAAATAAGAACAAATATGGTTTTACGGTGTTTAACTGCACACGATACAATTTAAACGATATCGACTCGGGAATGCTGCAGGATTTTAAACATCCTGTCGCTGATTTAACACCCTTGCAAGTGCAATAAAGCTTTCTTTCGTAAATCTTTGGGGGAAAAAATGTTTTTTGGACATACTACACCACTGTACCGCATCTGTAAAAAAAAAAAAAAAAAACAACACGTATTGTAGTCAAATTAGATGTGGATTAGATGTGGACACCAACAATCCTTACATCCCGACAGCAAACACGCGTCCCGAATGCACAGCTGTTACGTCGTAAACTCTGCGAGCCGGTATGGGTATAACCGAATGCCATCGTGCCTCTTAACCGTGCCCTGACTAGTGGGCAACCACCACCGAGTGCTGCGGTACCTATATCGGTACGTGCACGTACAGAGGCACGTATTATGTTTGCACGTGGGTCTACATCAGTTACGTGTTGGCTTGCATATATATATATATATATATATATATATCCTGTCCGTCGTCCACGCCAATGCTGGCACAGCTACTGTCGTCCCGTATCAAACCAACGTACGGAAGTTACTCCGGAATTCCATGGACTGACGAGGCTTATTGCGAGCTTGCAAGGCTTTCTCGTGTAATCTCGATGGGTCATCGTGACTCGAACAAACTCCCTGACGTGCACTTTGGGGGATATAATATCGTTAACAAAAACCACTAGTTGATCCAATGATATTCTTCACATCATTTTTTTGATCAAACACAGATTGTGAAATCAGCCAACTCTTTTTTTCTTTTACCGAGCAAACATTCGTCATTTTCATTTTTTTTTTTTTTTTTTTTTTTTTTTTTTTTTTTATTAAAGTTACATTTTCTCGTGTTGTGCATCAAATGGCAGAGGAAGAAAAATCCAACGATGCTCGGGCCAACCACATTCACGAGGCTCTCTTTTATAAAATTCTTTCCCTCTCCCGTACATATACATGCCAAGTGGCCTTTTTTTCCATGCTCCATACCCTTCATTTGCTTTGAAAAAAAAAATTACTTGGCGAAACTCTGACCACTTCCACGTATCGGATTCTCCTTGCGTCAATTTTTGTAAAATCAATATTATCGGGAGACCGCGCATCATGTACTGTACAAACTAATAAAGAAGAAAAAAAAAAGAGCTGTAGAGTTATAAACTGTACTTCCTCGCTCCTTTTTACGGAGTCTACGTGTAAGAGGTGACCTCCAACGTCGTCCTTAACTGTAAGAATGTAATCATCGCGCGTAATCTCTTGTGTGAACGACACCACCTCCGTACCTACCGATACTACAGTAAAAAAAAAAAAAAGATGTGCAGTCCCCAAGTGAGACATCGAAGCGCGTGCTTATCTCGCGGGATCTCTTTGGCCAGGAGGGGAAAGCTCAAGGAAAGAAAAGCTTTCATTTTCGACGTCGCCGAGGGGGGATGGGAAGAAAAAAAAAAAGAAAAAAAAGGCCGAAGGGACGGAGGGAGCAAGGCGTCGATGTTTGGGTAACAGATCGACTCGCCTCGCGGCGCTAAATGCCGAGCTTGCGGAACATCTCGGCCGGAAAATCTATTCGGGCTCGATAAAAAATCCGAGCGCGGCCCCTTTTTCCTGTCGACCGGGATGTATGTGCACCTACGAGCGAAGGTAACTTTCTTTCCTTTTTTTTTTTTTTCCAAACTCTCGATGAATACACGAGTGTGCTCTCTTATCGCGGCGCGTCTGATTAAAGAGGAGGAAGAAGAGGGAGCACGACGCGAACGGGAAATCCGCGAGATTTATACTGGCGGGGAATCGGCGTATATTTTACCGAACCTCGAATGGTTTTGATTTGAATTTTGGAAATTCAATTGTTTTGTTTTTCATCATGGAAAATTTTACGAATAACCAACTCAAGGGAAAAAGGTCAATTACTTTGGTGACTTAAATTGTGTTCCTAAAATAAAATAAGACCTGTATGGGATCCAAAAAAGTTAATACATGCACACTCGTGTATCTCGTGTCGTGGAACTTGGCAATAATTTTAATGGACATTTAAGTATCGATTTGTCAGTACTAAAAAATTAATCATTATTTTACCAGGCACTGATGCTTTTCAAAACCAATTATTTCATTTTATTTGAACTTATATCTTCTAAATACCCACTTCTAGAATTGTCATTTATGCTCATTTTATTTTAACCTTTGACTACAACCGTAACTTCGAACGTAATTTATAATTTTATTCTCTTCATCTTATATATTTTTTTTATCATCATTACTTCATCATGTGATTGCGACTATGATTTTTGAGCAAAAGACCAGCACATGCGTATTTTTTTCACTATACTCTTTCACAAATGTATCAGTCTCGAGAAAATCTGAATCTAATTGTGAAGCTGGTTGGTACGCTATGTCCACAAATAAAACAATAACTTGCAAAATTTTAACAAATTACTCAATTTAATAAAATACAAATGCAACGCGACCAACATCATATGGACAGCGTTGTCTTGGTACTATTTTTCTCTCTCAAAGCAATCGAGCGTAAACCAAACAGGACAACCGCGGGCACTCGATTTTCCAGTCCTTCAGTTCCTCCTTTTTTTACTCCCTCAGAGCATAAAACGTGCTCAGCTCAAAGGCAAACGAGGCTTCCCCGATGGGCTTGCAAATAGAAAATCGACCACAGCCGCAAACAAACGCCCCCAAAGACAATATGCACACACGTGCAAGTTGGAAGCTTTTCCACCCCCGGTGAGCGCCAGAGATATTAATCGTGCCAAAACGGCGACCGCGCGGGACTGTATCATCATATTTACAATGTAAGTGCAATTACGCGCACCGCGAGTAATGCAAACAACACATACCATGGTGTAGATATAGTACACACAAAGGCAGGCACGAGGGAGAGAGCGAATGAAGAAAGTTTGGATACAATCGATAAAACCACGGAGGGCGAAACTCTCGGGGCACTTGATAAATAATATTCAATTACCCGCGAAGTATAGCTACGCTGTCCTGGAATCGGTTGGCTGCGAGGGATTGGAATATGCACGGAGCAGGAAGTTTCGAGGCGAGGGAGGGATCCAAGTGCAAGTGAAGACGAGTTGGGGAGGGATGCTCCTGTAAACGCGCTCAACTCCCTCCGACAGTCGGGACGGACCAGAGGACTTGATTAATAGACGCGATTTATTAGGTGCTTAAACTTGGCTGCCCCCCCCCCCGTTGTTGCGCGAGAGCGTGTTTATGCTCGCACCGTTGATCAGTGACTTTTGGGGGTTTTTTTTTCTTTTGTTTATCGTTCTCTTCGGCATCACTTCGAGTACTGCTGTAACAATGCTTTTTCTTGATAATTCATCGCCATCGGAATTACGTTGAAATTCTACGTCCTCGCGGAGTCGTTTGGACCGTCAAAGTTTCGCGCGAGGCTTAATTTTACGAAATTTCGCCTGATGCATATTGTACGTCATACAACGCGATCCTTTGGGCTGGTAATACAATATGAACGTCGTCAGCGCGGTTAAAATCGCTCGGCAAAGCCGAGACACACTTTGTTCCCCCTCCCGTGCGCTCATTTGGTGAAAATTAATTATTTCAGTATAATATCCATAGGGAGGTGGTGCGACGGTATGGCTCCCGGCTACGAGTTTAATGAGTCTGCGGCAAAGACGTATATGGCGTGGGTATTGCTATGTATACGTATATTTCTGAGGCGCGTTAATTTAGCGGCGATCCCCGCACGAGGGGTCGTTGCGACGGCAGTGATTTGGGGTTTAAAGAAAACGACGACGAGAAAAAAATGAAATCAATCGTTAATTTTCATGATTACGAGGGTAGATAATTATCGGGACGACGGATGGCCATTCACCTGTTCCGACAAAGTTCCCCGACTTGTTTAATCAAATAACATCTCATTCACCTCTGCAGTGACCATCGGAACTTTCGACTCCGAGCTGGCTCTCTGGGAAATGAAAAAGTTCCGCGTCGCAATCGATTCCTTTTCAAACTTCCACGGCCTGCACTCGTACGCCCACACATGTACACCCTCCATACGTATAATGTACACCAGCACGCATAGAGCAATAATTTCAATGCAAGTGAATTTCAGGGGAGCCAAGAGGACCAAAGAAAGTCGAATGAGCCCTCGGATCGAAGGGGTGGGAGGAAAGCTCGTGCGCCCGAAAAGTCCGCATGAGGGGGAAACGTGTTTTTTGGGTGGTACCACATACTCTGGCCACTCGCCAAAAACAGCCCTACTGCCGAGGGGAGGGTCATTGGAGGAGCACCCCCGAGTTATCAGTCAAAGGGGCGCACGCCAGTGAATAAAATAAAGACCGGCGTGTATCGGCGTGACTTTTTTTCATTCCTCGTTCTTCTTTCCACTCGCGATCGCAGAAGAGCTTTTTTCCCTGCGGGTGGAGAGAAAAAAAAAGGGGGGGAGGGAGATTACAACGATTTGTTGGATCGTTGGAACGAGTAGCAACCCACGTTATTTTTGATTTATTTACGGGTTTTAAGTTTTTTGATGAAGGACAATAAAGAGAAAAGCAGCTGAAATAATAGCACACTTACTCTTTCGAGGCATCGTGTTCCGGATCGTCTCTGTACTGGTAGCGGAGATTCGTCCTTATGTCGTTGCTGTCGTTGATGTGTCGCACGCCGCTCAACTCAGCCGGCAGGAGGAGAGCAACTTCTGCAAGTACGGAAGGATGACAGTTCGTGAAAAACGAAAAAAAAAAAAATAAATAGCTAATTGTACAGCCACAGACAAGAGAGTGGGAATCACAGCAAGAGCGCGAGACCCGTAAGAGCCGGTAGGGTTGAAGCCCTTGAAGTGTTATCCGCGAGCTTATCCACAAGCTGGGCTAAAACGTCAATCGCTCGGTGTCGTTCCACGTCTTGGACGCTCGGAGTCATCGATCGTGCACAAATAGGTACTAACTACTCCAACCTTTGACTCGTCCCCACACCCATATACCCATACACTCGTCATTCATGAAAGGGACGCAAGTGTCCTTGATCGTACACCACTAGAGGCTAATGTACGATTTGCTAAGGCCTTCCGGAGGAGCCATTTACAGGATGCAGATGGTGATATCATACGCGGATGTATATATTACTATACGGTCATGAACTCTTTTTTTAATGGCTCTTTGAGATGTCGCGTATGTATTTATGGCTAAAGAATAATGATACATTAATCGTAGAGCTGTACAACGATCTGTTGTCCATTTTTTTTTTTTTTTTTTTTTAATCATTATACATTCCGTTTCGTATATCCGCCGAGAGAGGAGGTGTGTACGAGGCTGAGAGTGATTTTTCTTCAAAGAGAGTCTACGAATAACACACTAGAAAGAAACGAAAAAAAAATGGCCAATCTTACCTTTGAGGGCCGACTTGGGGTTGCGCCTGTGGCACTTGGCACCCTGACAGCCCCGGTGCTGCATCAACTGGGGACAGTGTTTGCCGCCGTTCTCCGGCTCCCGCTCGACCAGCCTCGACCTCGTCTGGGCCCCGGGGCCGCACTCGCTGTCGCAGACGGACCATGGGCCCCAGCTCGACACCACGCAGTCCAGCACTGAAAAGTAATCAACGTGGAACATTGAAATTTTTTTTATTTCGCTCGTAAGTTTGTTTCGTCGCTGTTATTTCCTTGTTATCCATATCGCGTGGAGGGCAGCCTAGCTTCGGTCAAAATATGGTACGGTACAAGAGAACGTACGAGGTTGGCTTGCAAGCTTATTTTTTATTTTTTACTCTTATTTTTTTTACATTGCGTTTTTTTTTTCTGTTTGCTTCAAATTTTTTGTTTTTCGTGGACCAGAGAATCAGGCAGTGAAAAAAAAAAAAAAGGAAGGAATGTAGTTGTTTCGCGTTACTTGTTCGGGTATCCATATATTTTTTCGTTGAAGTAAAAAATGTTTTTTCGTTAATAGAAATTGCCGGGCTCGCGCACACGAAATTCTTGAAATTTTCAAGAGAAAAGCATCGCGAAAAAAGGTTTTTCACATTGCCTGGCCGCGTGTTTTAAATTCCTGGAGGGACCAGCTTTCTCTCTGCTCTTTCATTCACCCATTTTTCACGACTACCCTCGCTCACACATGGTGTCAACCGCCAGACTTCTTTCTTGTTTTTTTTTTTTTTTTTACGAGAAAGTTTTTCAGTATTTACATTGTAAATTCCCAAATTGCCACACGTTAACAAAATACGGCACGGTAAAAAAAGAAAAATCCAAGTAAAGTATAAAATCGAATATGTCATTAGCTGTGGCACGTCAAACAATTTGGATGAACGAAATTAAAAATTTATATTCATGAAAACACAAAATAAAAAATTCAAATGACACTCGCAACTAATTCTTCCATGCACCATCCCAACTCCGGATCAAAAACCCTCTTGCCCTTCAAAAAACACAAACAGTCATGCCAAGATATTCAAATCTTTCACGGCATACCCTTTCGCCTCCCTCTCGCGCAAAATCCCAGCTGCTCTTCTCTCACCTCCGTTTCAAAGCCACGGAGAGAAGCCTACAAGGAGCGACGAGAAGGAGGGGGTGGGAGATTTCATCGCCTGCTTCCTTCGCTTTTCATTACCACGGCTTTGCGAATTACGTTCCGGATCTCGCCGAGGCTCTGCGGGCTTTTCTTCCCGGACGCAATATCACTCTACTCTCGTGGATAACGCTGCTACACCCACGCTCGACTGAATATAATAAAAAAAAGTAAAATAAAATAAATAAAAAATAATACTGGTTGCATACGTACAAGTTGACTTTTCACCTCGAAATTACGCGTGTATGGCAGTAGAGAGCGCATACAACATATATGTATTTATAAAGTACGACTAACGCGCCGTTATAGGTGTACCTATACACACCCAAGTACATGTATTATGTATAGGGGTGTAATATGATACAACGGTGCTGGGTGAATACGAGGGCAGTAAAAGTTTATGGGTGACGGTAAAGTGCAGAGTGCACAGGGTAGGTACACGGGAAAAACCAAATTACGCTGTAGCTTGATCATACACCCGCCGAGTTGGTAGTTTGGGCCGGTAACACATTACCCGGTTTGATTCTGCGACTTGTTAATTTTTCATTCGAGATGTGAAATTTGTCGCGAGCACCCCGGATTCGGCGGCTCACACGAGGGAAATGTTCACCCGAAAATTGTGACCTATGCGTATGTGCGATAAAACAAGGTATATTTTGAATATCGATCAATCTCACGTGATTTTTGCGCAAATACCTGTCGTTTTTGACGCCATGTGAAGGGAGTCGAAAGAGTATGATATTTATAACCTGTAAAAAAGAAAAACAAAGAAAATCCCGTAGCGGTGAAAATCCAATTTAACCTGCAAGTCGTTTTTCGTATACAAAAAAGTCCAAGTACCGAGAAGGGGCGAAAAATGAAAGGCTCCCGACATCGACGTAATATTTAAACGCGGACAAAGCCTCGTGCGTCGCCCGGTAAATCGCCAAAGCAATCCCCGGAGAGGAAAAAAAGGAAGGAGAGCGGAGAGACAATGGCACCGAGCAACGGATCGAATAAGCAGCCACCGACGTCGCTGGCGCAAAAAAACAGCCGCACCAAAAGTAGGTACGAAGGAAGGAAGGAGCAATCGTTGGGTGCCTTTTTTTCTCTCTCCCTTGGACGTCAAAGTCAGCTTTTTTTAAAACTCCTCGGCGTAAATTAAGGGCGGCTCGAAAAGCGACACTCGGTTCTTTTGGCTCCGCTAAATCAGCGGTCTCAACGCGCTGTTTGTCAATCCAAAGGGACCGTATACACGTTTCATCCAGAGATCGAAGTTTCGCCCCGGGAAAAAGTTTCGTAATCTTGTAGATCCGCCGAGACTTTGAGGATTTTTGCTTTGAACTCATAAAGCCACTTTGCCGCACATTTTTTTACCAGAGTATCGCGTTACGGGCTGCAAAAAAAAAAAAAAAATCTCGTAATTATGTACGCAAACTCGATGTAAACTTTTACTCCACGCGGAGTTTGGAGCCGGAAGCACATTTTCGCGCGAAAACTCGTGTAATTGGCGTTTCGAGCTTTTGATGGCGAAAAATAACGTTTCCTCTGGATTTTCCACGAAAAAAAGAGAAAAAAAAAAAAAAATCTCATTTTTTTCATCAACCCTCACGTTTGTAAAAAGCACGAAAAAACAAACGCAGCTATTCTCGAGCGGATGCAAAAAAAAAAAAAAAAAACGTGTCGTTTCCACCAGGCGACCGTCGGTACGTGCTGTCGGCGCGAGCCCAGGCGGCCCTCATGTGGATCCTCGAGGAGATAATCGACAAGACGCTGTCGGACGCGAGCCAACTGGCCGAGGCCGCGGGCAAGCAGAGGGTCGAGCTGGCCGAGGTCGAGAAGGCCCTCAAGATGCTCTGCGAGCGCTATCACGCCCGATGGTCCTCTAGCAGCGACGTGTCCGCCACCAGCCAACCGGCCTCCAAGAGGAACAAGCAGAACAAGAACAACAGTGACCCGAAGCGATAGTCGACTCTCTTCTTCCTCGTTACTTTTCTCCCTAATTGTCTCGCGTGCACACCCCCTGAGTCTATTGTAACAGTTTGGTACACCCTTTTTTTTCTGTTTCGTTTACCCTATGTATAATACTACTCTGAGAGTTCACGTTTGTAAGCTGCGCAAACGAGACCCTCGACTTCTTCAAAGGCAGCCGAAAAGGTTTAGAATTTACCTCTTCTAATTAAATTTCCTGCCCTCCTTGATTTGCCTATTTTATTACACACACCCTCGAGTGTAAACGGTAAAAAAAAAACAACTCAAATTTAGTTTTTACAAAGACACGGCTGTGATGTCGGCCAACTAAAAAGAAAAAAAAAAAAAAAGGAACCTCGAGAGCTCGAATCCTCTGATGAAATGTTTAATTACACTGTATATGTCCCCTGCGCGTACGCAAATGCGCATTTCGGGAGGTTTAATCTCTAACTCGCGGGGGAGAAGCAGGTCGACAGTTGACAAGAAGAAGGAAGAAAAAAAGAAACCCGAGATAGCATAATAGAGCTGCGCACCTGCCACACTGTAACCGGGACAAAAGTTTTTGTAGAAAAAAGAAAAAAAAATTTCCTTAGATATCCCGGTATACGGATGTATAGAGTGAGGGTGGTACTCGTAATGAGCAAGGGAAGTTGACTCGATGTTTTTTTTTTAAAGATCCCTTGAATCTTAATTTAGCTCGGGGGACATTTCACGAGTTCTTTGAAAAGTCGACAAAACGGTATCGTTATCAAGGTAAAAAATGACCGAGTCGGAGAAATTCCTCCTCGATGAACTTGACGCGTGAATCAAAAACGACACGGCTGCTAAATGGTGATGTAGCGTTCCTCCAATGGATGAATTTCAATTTATCGCACCACTCAGCGGACGATAAATCACCACTATATAGGAGAGATCCGAAGCTCAAAATAACCCAGAGAGCAAACAGTGCGAGGGGAAGCCCTAAAAAGAGTGTCGAGTCGCATCTCGCGCCTCTTTTGCTCCTCCCAGGTATCAGCGACCCGTCAACGGAGGAGGTCCGCTCGGTGAGTGAGCTCATGCACGACTTGTAGGGCCACAGCATGATTTATTGCGAGATACAGAGGGGCCTTTTTTTTCTTTTTTTTTTTTTTTTTTTTTTTTTTTTTTTTTTTTTTTTTTTTTACGGACGGACACCGAGTGAAAGAGTCCCTCTCGAGAAGTAGCCGTTTTTTTTCTCCCTCAAAAGGAACGAGTTGGTCCCCCGTTTCGGGCCGGGGCGTCTGGTTACCTTTTGCACATCGGGGATCCCGTGGACTTCCAAGAACTGAGGGAAAAATCTGCGCTTTTTTTTCCTTCTCTCGTTTTGCGGTGCGTTAGAATATACTCATTATCCTGCTTGTGTATCCTCGATTTGCTTTTCCCGAAACCTTTCAACAAAATTAATTGAAACCCGTAATTTGACAAATTAATAATTTGACTGCGCTGACACACTTGTGTTTTTAAAGGAGCACGTCTGGCACGATGAATTAAATATACGTTACGGTTCATAATAAAAAAACTGCAAGCGAATGAAGTAGCACAAATTTTTTATTTATTTATTTTTTTAACCACTCGAAATCATCCAAAATTCAAAGTCCATCATCACATACCTAATTATTTCTTTGCACCTCACTGTGCAAACTACCGGCTGCTGATGCACTTTGCAAGATAATTAAAGCGTTTCGAGCTCAGCCACGCAATAATCATTAGATGAAGCCTCGACACTTTTCAGCCTCGTTATTTGTATTTGAATAAGTAAACATTCACCTCTCTAATGGCGCTGGCATAAACATGTATATACGTATATAGTTGTTACTTTTCAACCAGGTCACAGCGGTACCATCACGAAAAGGCATTAACAGCCCTTTTAAAAACAGCAATTACAGCGTGATTACGTTTCACCGAGTATAATATGCAATTACGCCATTCCCCCTCCCAGTATTTATAAAAAAAAAAAATCACGTTTTATGGGAGGTTATCATGGTGACTTCTGCACCTTATGTACAAACAATATAATATTTCATGATTGTAATTATTGTTATTATTATTTTTTTTTTTTTTTTTTTTTTTAATCATTATACATTCCGTTTCGTATATCCGCCGAGAGAGGAGGTGTGTACGAGGCTGAGAGTGATTTTTCTTCAAANTTTGACAACTCCACCAAAGAATTGCCAATCATCACAGTGCAAACTGCTGTCCCCGCACCAACACCCACCTTGGTCGTATATATAAATATAATTTACGCCAGTGAATCCCTCACCCCATCCCTCACCGGTAGCTCGCAATTGCGCTAAGCTCCGTACACCTCCATTTACTCCTATAAATGGGGCCATTTCTCCCCGCTTCCTCCATCTGTGCAAGGCTGTCGGCATCATCGTCCCCCAGCGAGGTATGAAAACTAGACTGGGTACGTTAACGTCAAACAAACGCCGGGAGAGTCCCGGGAGACGCGTGTACGTGTCGCTGTGCTTGTCCCTTCATCTCTCGAGGAGAGAGGAGCGAACGACTCTGGAGTTTGCCATTCGGAGTGCCGCTCTCTCGGTTTTTTTTATCTCTCGCGCGCGCGTGTGTACGGAAAAGGTAAGAATATTGGCGACGGGGCGAGCGACTCGGGCTTTGTTGTTTTATCGTTATCGCGTCGCGTTGGATCCTTCTTTTTTTTTTCCTCCCTCCTTCCCTCCCTGTAGCATAGGGTGCTGTTGATGCAGGAAGAGAAGAGCTACTCTGTTTTCTTTTCGGGTCCCTTTTGACGTTAATTTCAATGGGGTGAGCTTTTGTTTCGATTTTTTTTTTTTTTTTTTATTTTGTTGCAGCGAGGGCGACACTGAGCTATACTTCACGGTGATTTACGATAATACTAATATTTTGTCGCATATTATTTAAACAACATTTTTAATCCTTTGTCGACATTTTCAGAATTTTGTGCGCTGTTGCAGTGATTCGATGAAAACCTCTCAGATTGTAGATATTCTCTTTGCCAACAAAACCATCAGGCTTTCCGCGTTTATTTCAAATAGGATCCCACTCGTATAGAAAAATGACGAGATGGATTATTAAAGAAGAGAGAGAGAGACTTTGTCAATGCACGCCTGATGAAAGGCTCGACTCCTGTAAAAACTTTGCGCTTCGGATGCGAGCGCGCTTTTAAATTGGCGCAAACAAGTCGTGGGGCCGAGAAACTTTTATTCCGCTTTACCGTGCAGTCGTCGCCCCTGCCCAGCTGCGTGTCATCGAACTTTGCGCTAGCCGGTACGGCGTATATAATTGCCGCGGTGTCGACGAGGCAAAAAGTTGCCCGCCACTTGTACCGATGATGCGCGCTCGCGGGAACAGTCGTCGTCTGTGGAGTGTGTGTACAGGGAAGGGGGGGGGGAGGGATCCGGATCCTTTCCAGGCTAAGGGGGTCGACGGATGCGTTTTTTCGCTCGCGCGGATGTACAAAAAAAAAAACACCCACTTTTTTAATTTTCCGCTCTTTTTGTGGCCCTTTTTTCCACGCGCCGACGCGAGGCGGGACAGCTAAATGTCACGAAAAGGTTTTTTGAGAAAAATCCACCTTCTCTTTTTTTCCTGCAAAAAGAGCGAGGATGAAATATCGAGTTTAACGAGGAAGAGATTTTTGGCACCAAATAGGCCCTTTGGGCAGGCAAAGGGAGCTTAAATGAATATCAAACGTCAAATGGCTATGCGAAACGCCCCTTGTTCATCGGTGACCGGGAAACACAAGAAAAAAAAAAAAGGATCCTCACCCAATATGCGGGCGAGGCTTCCGAGAGCGAGAAAAAAAAGAAAAGAAAAAAAAATGACGGGAAGCCGGAAAGAAACTTGGCGGCGATTTTTGATTAGGTTAGTCCTCCGCGTCGTCAATTAGACCCTTTCGCTCCTGCTGCTGCTCTCGTAATTAACCAGACCAATTAGCTCTCCGCCTCTCGATCCACCTCGGCTTTTTTTTTTCTCTCTCCGTTGCGCGCTTGGAGTAATCTCTCTCTCTTTTTTCCCTCCTCGGGCTAGTAGTCGAGGCTCCGCGTCGACGTTGATAAAACGCGGGGGCGGTATAAGAGATCGCGGTGAAATGCACGAGGTCTTGTGAAAAAGCTTTCCCTGGCTGGGAGTTTTTTTTTTTTTTGCAATCTGTCACTTTCGAGCCCCGACTCTCTCTCTCTCTCTCCACCTTCAAGCCAGCCTTTCGAATCGCGTTATCGTCGTTGTGACTAATTTTACATCTCGAATGATGTCCGATCGATAGTTTATCCTTTTTCAATATTTTGCCTTTCAAAGGATACATTTTCCTTTTTTTTTCATCTAGATTTTGAGATTTTATGATCAAGTCAAAAGTGGCAAAAATCCAATATTAAATTTAAAAATAAATAGGTAAATCCCTACGATTATGAAGAAGCAACAAAAAGCCCAGGACGCACATGCCTTTTTTTCTCTCTAATCGGATTTGAAAGCGTTTTTTTTTTTTTTTTTTTTTTTTCGTACCACTGGGTACACTTTTAACATCCGAATAACGATACCAAGCTATAAAAGATCAAAGATTCCACTGGCCACGGAACACGTGCATGCCCGAACGATTTTTCAAAAAGCTAATCGCCAATCGATGGGAGTAGTAGGAGAGAGAAAAAAATGACTTAAGCTTCCAGACAAATTCCACTGGTCTGATTCACGCGTATCTATACCATATGGACGAATGCACGCTATCCTATACCCAAGAAAGACAAGATTCCATCGATGAAGGTGGAATGAATATCAAAGGAGGAGAAGGAAGAGAATCTTTGATTAATATACGCGTATACATAAAAGCACCTTTTTTTTATGCCGAGAGTACACATGGCACTCAAGCGCAAGTTACATTAAGGATTATATAATAATACAGCAGACAAATGGCACTCCACGGAATATACATGTATATACAAGTTCACATTAGTTCCATTTTCAATCGCCCTCTATAATGGGTGTCCTTAGCTTCACTCCTAGTTGTAGGGATAAATAATAACATTGACGTTTCAATGGGCTATTTTAAAAATTAAAAAATTCGCCTTCCACTCGCCGTGTATTAGCATCATATAACTATTCTTCAAAGGGGACATAATACATACAATAGCTTGAAAAGTTGATAAAAATAAATCTTACTACTTTGGGGAGCTGTCCTAATTTATAACATCTTTTGGCATTAGCTTGTACAACCGGACTACATTCTTAGACAGCGGGTGGCTCAAGCGCGCAAAATGAAAAAGGCACTTGAATCGCTCACTGCAGGGCAGATTGCTGTATATACATGGAGCTACAAGTATAGGCAATAAACTCGTACAGTATAATAGGTGTACAAATAACTTTTGGGGGAGCGCTGGGATAAGAATCAACGAGTCCGGCAATTATCTTCTCGAAATAAATTCGCTATGTGTACGCGTGAGTACATTTATATTCTGCTTTACGATGGTGATTCGAGCATTTAACCAAGGGGGGGAAAGGTTGGCTCCGATCTACATTTATTATATTTGTACTTCGAATTATGCTCTACTAAATGTGTTTTTTTTTTTTTCTCATTCGTTAACAAATACACTACAATTATTACGTGCTGTTTTCGTTTTTTACTGTTATTTCGTATAAGTATTGTAAAAAAAAAACTACGTGTCGGTAGACATGCTTAATAAAACAGTAAGAAAGATAACACGTGTTTTTGATGGTGTCGTTAAAGTTTATTCTGCTTGTCGACAAGATTTCCTTAGTAAAAGTGTATGTACGGGTGTTCTTGAACGCAATACAAAGGAAATGAGTGCATAACATATAAAGGCCAAAAAAACAATCACCACGTGCCTCCAACTTTTTACTAAAAAAAAAAAAATTTCCACTTTGTAATATTGACCTGTTAAATGAATCCATCCCTAATACTCGGTCAGAACGGCCCATCGAGCATGAACTTGGTATCTAATCTATGCGAGTGTCCATCAGCAGCAGCGGAGAATTTTAATGCAGCGAATCGGCAACGCGGCAATAATTACCTCGGACAGGCGCGTCACGAATATGAAGGACCCATCAGCGGCATGAGCCACTCTATTGAGTCGCAACGGCGTTGGCACAACGCTCCGACCGACGAGCCGTGGTACAATTCGATCGGACGCTTTTCTTTCTCCTCGCCTTTTTTTTTTTTTTTTTTTTTCAACTGGAAGAAAAAAAAGACAGAGGAGCTATTCCACTGATTGCGGAGCTCGAGGTGTCGTGAAAATGGCAAAAATGGTAAAAAATGTCCACGGGACCATTGTCTCACAAAGGTAATTAAAAATAGTCGAAAGAGAGCAAACAATCGGATATATCGGTTGGAGATGATAATACCTATACTTGCGTTGGCTGTGTACAAGGAAAAAAAAAAAAAGGAAAAAGTAAGCGAGAACACTGAAAAATTTCCCGGCTCGCGTGTACCTCCATCGGGCCACTCGAGACCAACTTTCCCAATTAGAATGTTTCGTAATTATTCATAAGAGGAGCTTCGAAGAGTCGCAAAGAGGGAATAATGAAAAAAGTAAGGCAAAGTATTATAAGACAGAAGAAACTTTACCTTCAGAGAGTACAACAACCGGGGTGGCTTTGTGACTACCCCAAAGTGGGGGATGTAATATAGTACGGAGGTAATCGCGAATGGAAGAACTTAAACGCCCGGCGAGCTTCGCGAAACCAATTAATCACACCTGCCACTGCTGATAGTATAGTAGAGGAGAAAAAGCTTGTTTTCCCTTTCTGGTACTGTTGCCTGTTTTTGGAACATTTTAAACCCCAGCCACTGATTCGCACAGTGAACACAAAATTTGTTTCACGCATGACTGGCGAGGTGTGCAAAACAAACAATTTTAGATTAATATTCACGAGTCGAGATGGAAATAATGTCGGGTTTTTTGAACACAAAATGCTTTGGTGATTTCTATCGAGCAGCGTCGACGATCGGCCCTCGATCGGCATCTCGCAACGTCGATCTCTCTTACAAAAGTAAAAAATAAATACAATAAAAATAACAAGATCGATTGTACAAGTTGTTTTTTGTTAATATATTACTGTTGAGCTTCGATCACAAATTAAATGATGTCGAGATTAAAGCACTTTAAGTGCGCTAAACAAACCAATTGCTTAAAATTGAGAAAATATGTTCGAAATGATTGTTCTTTCAAAGTGAAAAAATATATACATCTATAATGTTGTTTCAAGAGATTGTTTGCATTCAATTATTCTGTTTTTTTGATATTTTTTTGCAGTGTATCCAAACATCGTGTAAACAATGGACTTTTCATCTCCCGCGTAAAGAATACTTCTGTAAAAAAAAAGAAAAAAAAACAATGACCAGCCATGTCCCAATATCAATGAAAAAACAACACAAAACACATTCCCGCAGCATCGATAAAGCACAAAAGAAGGAAAGAAAGAAACAAGGGGCCAACAAACTCGAGGGCGAAAAAAAGAAAGAAAAACGATGAAGGGGGGAGCCGAACTGCATCGCCATGTACCCGTAATCGTCGATTCCAGGGCTGCAGTCGCATCCGACCGACTGGACATTCCGGAGAACAGCGGGGAGCAAATTCCACCGGTTAATTTTCCATTTTTCGATCCACGCGCGAGAGACGAGATTGAAAGTTCCTCCCGAGCGGGGTGGATGTCAGGCGGTCGGCGACTCGTTAGCAAGTTAAATTTTTACCCGCGACGCCCCCCAACCGAGCGCGTGCTACGAGTCGTTGGTCCCTGCATGGATTTGCAATAAAAAAAAAGGGGGGGGGATCCAAAGAGAGCCGGTTATGCTAATCGCCGGTTTCGGCCGAAATATCAGCCGGTCCTCCTACGCCTATCTCGGACCCGTCATCGGCTCGACTCTCCTCCGTATAGCTGTTGCGTCCCTTCTACGCCGGATGAAAAAAATGCTTATATACACGGTGTACCGTGTCCAGCGACGGGGGTTCTTGGCTCCCCTCGCCCCACCCAGTATCTGTCCTTTTCCTCGTACCATTCTTTTGCGCGGTATAGGTGAAATTGAAAAGTTTTTGCCAGCTCCGCATTCCCTCGGGGATGAGTTTTAAAGATTTCCGTCCCCTTTGCCAAATACACCTACTTGTTTCACACGTTTGGTGCATCTTGCTCGAAATGAGGATCAACAGGGATGGTGCGCGCCGAGGTGACAACGACCGAGGCCAATTTGCAATTCAGCGACCAAGACGCAGCAGAGGCATAATCCCCCGCTCTTTTTTTGCCCAGATATATATACATAGCGCAGGAGGCTCGGATCGAGAAAAAAAGATGTAAAAGTGCCACGTCCCTCATTATCTTAATGCAGGATTTCACAGGCAACCCCCTTCCCTCTTGAGCTGGTATAGCGTCGTGCGTGTCCACGGCGGGACGCGAGAGAGAAACTTCAGGAACACACCATCGCTGCAGCCGCTGGATTATGGTGTATTATGTGCATTTGCTTGGTTTTCGACGCGCGAGGGTATAACGACCCGCCCGGCTTACAATACGGAGGGTTATTCACGCGCGTTGGCTTACTCGTGATTTATTTCCTCTTTGGTGATGATTTTTTTTTTTTTTTTTCACGACTTACGCGGGAGTTTTTAGGTACCACGCCGGGGAAAAAGAGGGACTCGTTAGCCGTGACAAATGCCATTTGACAATTTTTAATTTGCGTTACAATTATATACAAACGTGAATTAACCATCAAGCCATTGAGGACATACGAGAAACAGATATGGGTACAAATAATACCACGTAACATGTTCTATTGGTACGTCGATACAGGGCTGATTTACTCGTGCGCGTGTAACTCAGCGTGTAGCCGATAAATAACAATACGTGACGGACGTAGTGGACGGTGAATTAACAACCGTGTGCGAAGCTGACACTTTGAATGGCTTGGCCATGCGTGCGTTTATGCGTGTCAGTTGTTTGGCTCGTAACTGCAGGGAGTCCCAGTAAAATAATAATAATACCAAGGGACACGTTTGGCCAAATAATAATTATCTCATTCGTTTTGAATAAAGAGAAAGAAATCAATAGTTTATCAACTTGCACGCGTACATTTGATTTTTACACCTACGGATGGCCATATCGTTTAACACTTTTGTAAAAAAAAAAAAAAAAAAAAAAATCACAATGGTGATGTATAATGTAAACAATAATACAAGTATTTAGTACGGTGGATGCAAGAAAAAAGATGTAGAGCGGGATTTTGAGGTAAAAAGAGCGAAGGGGGGAAAAATGTGGGTGCTCTGTAGCTCGCGGTGCACGAGGAACATTGTTTGAAAGGTATTTTAATAAAGGCAGCACAAAAGAGGGAAGAAGAAGGTGGCGGGAACAGCGCCTCTCGCCTCCTCTCGATCTCGAGACTCACTCGTCCGTATAGAGCACGAAAACATGTATACGCGCACAACAGGAAGAGGTATGGTGTGTTGTACATACCACAACAATATGTATATGTATATATAAACACCGCCGCGACTGCCTCGAATAAATGAATAAACTTTTTTAATCGCGGGAAATTTGCAAAAACCTGAATATTCACGAACAACCACGGCTGACGCCCGTTTTGTACGTACCAGGATCTCTCCATCGCTGCTCTTTAGCACTTGAAAACTGTACCTATGGAGTATGTTATTCAAATCAGTTTGGTGATGGAAACAAAAGCGTGTACGGCAGACGCAGCATTTGTACTTTTTTTTGTCTCTCTCGGCGACGTGATGGAGTCACCCAATTTAACAATGGCACATTGATTTTCTTCCATTAAATTTGACGACGGGCCAAAGTTTTTGGATCGCGATGTTCTTCGAAACACAAGTAGGTATATATACCGGGGAGGCCGTGAAAATTCGATACCCCCGAAAAGTATGTACAGTGACAAAGTTTCGGAAGAATCCGCATTGTCCCCGGGCGTGTGGGAGTCGGGAGCAAGGCATCCGGGGAGGATTTCCAAGCGAGTGCGCGCAAAGGTATAACTGACCCCCTCCGGGGAACACGCGGATCTATCGGGTGTTCGGAGCTTTTGCTGGATACGAAATTTACGACAGCTGCGTGCTCCCTACGTGCACCTACGTACCTTTGATTCACACGCAGAGAGGAAGGATATGGTGTACACGGAGAGTGAGGAAATACGTATAACATAATATACCAAGAGGATCGAAATTGAGATGGGTATGCGCAAAGGAGGAGACAAAAAGATGGGGATCCGCGCCCAATGGCACCAAGTTTTTCCATCAACGCCCGGCACGCAATGGCTACATATCACAAGTTTCGGTATGAATTTTTACCCTCCTCCGGAGTAGCTCTGGCTAGAGATGAACTTTATCTTGGATACGTACACGTAAGGATTCTTTTCCAATTGCGCTCCTACGATTTAATCGTACAATTTTCCAATTACGTCTCATTTGGCGAGAACATCGGGGGGAAACAAAAAGGGAGAGGAGGGAGCGCGAGGAGTCTCGTGAAGTAAAAAAAAAAAATGAAAGGAAGCAAAAGATCCGAGGAGGATTTGAGGGAGAAAAAACTGAGCTTCCTTACGAGCACCGCGTACAACGTACGTGCGCGCGCGCGCATATAATGCACTCCGCCAGGGATGGAAATTCGCACGCGCCTGCACAAAAATACATAAAAGACGAAGAAAAGTACGGTGGGTGGCGTGACTACCCGCACGGAAGGCACTGCGAGTTTTTTGATTCATGGCACCCACGCGTTGCTCTCTAGCGCGCACTTGGCCATTTTATACGCGACAGACTCTCGGGCTGCAGTTTTACGAGGAATAGGGAAAAGGGAGAAGAAGAAGAAGAAGGGTATAATGAATATTCCGAGTTTTCTCATCTCTCGCGACATCTTCATACGTGTCTCATATGGATAAACCTGCAGTGCCACAATGGGCCGGAGACTGACGCTATACACGGTCCAATAGAGGCTGCCCGTATCATAACCCGTGCCATTTTCATCAACACTTTGTCATTTGCAAACTGGGTTACTCTGTCCCAAAATTTTCGTGCCAGACCAAATATTTATGTAGTATTGACAAAGAGTAATTTTTTTTTTCAAGCTTCGTCATGCAGCCATCGTGATTAGGAAAAAATTTTTTAAAATATTTTAATCTTCAAGTTCTCGGTATCTGTCGATTTGTAAATGTCCCAAGTGGTTAATAGGGACGACACGGAACCTGATGCGGTGGTATCTGTACGATCTCCTATGCATATTTTATAATAGTTAGCTTTAACCTCCAGCGTAGAATTATACGCACATGTAGTGACGTAGGTAATACTCGCGCTTCCGTAACGCGAGACGGAGACGACAGCTTATGTCTTAAACCCCGCGTTCTCGCTGTGAAATTTATACCCCACTTGGGAAAAGCTATTGTTGTCTTGGTAATAAAAGCTTTGATCATTTTTTCTCGCGCGTCCATCATTGCTGCCATGCGAGTATGAGTACAAGGATGATGGAATGGATCGCGAAAGAATATCGCTCCGAGTTTGCCTTTGCGACAGATTTGTTTTCAATAAAAGGGAAAAACGTGTGGACCTCAAGCACCTGTGAAAATGTAAAAAAAAAAATAGATGAAAGAGAATACAAACACGCATACGACACTCAGGCTCCAAAGCGCGTACCTATAGGGGGGAGATGTAGAAACACGACAAGTGGACCGTTCTCGGGTCCCTCCCGTTTTATTGTTATTTCGTTTACAGAGATTCTCTGTGCGCCTCTGTACTTATTCTGCACAGTGGAACTTCAGGAGCAACGGAATAAAAGAGCGCGTGCCCGTGTCCAACGCAACCGCACTGGTTCCCTCTCACTCGCTCTTTATCTCGCTTCCATGTGTTTCACGCGGGTTGGAGTGCACGTAAGCGATACAGTTGTGTTTCCGCTTAATTTGTTTGATCGTCCAAGCCTGTGTACCAACGTGTTTGATCATTTAAATCCAGTTTTCTGGTCTTTTCATGAAATTTTGATTACACGCGTTTATACCCACGTTTCGCAAATAAAGCGCTCCAACGCGTTTCACTTTATCATCATCATCATCATCAGGTTTTATTACCGCGGCGAAAACAAAAGCACAACAGGTGATACCATTAATCAGCCGACTCTGGTGGAATGAAAAAAAAAAAAAATATGTATTCAAGCAAATGAGGTCGTCCGCATCGCCAGTTCTCCCACCGGTGATTACAACCCCATTTTCGCGACGATTATTCTCACACCTGCGGGAAAATTAGTCACCCTGCGTTCTTTTTAAGCTCCATCCATCATCCGTGGAGCTGAAAAGTCGTTATCCATCAGTTACACGTGTGCACTCTCGGTTCGACAAAAACATTCGACTTGAAACCCCCTGAGCTGTACGATAGAGAACAATGGTGCATGGTAATCGTATGGCCTCGATATTTTATTTTTCTCGCCACGTGATATTTCACAACCGTGCGGTGTGTCTGCTCATTAGGGAACACGTGCCGCCAGCCAATCAAGGCCTCTTTCTTGCGTACGTGACACTGTCCGTGCACTTTTATGGGACGTCTTTTTCCCGCTCTTGATTCGGCCGATCCACCCTTTTTTTGGTCCGGGCTTTTTTCGCGTGTGCCTTAAATTTCTTTCCATCCGAAATTTTATACTTTACTTGTTTAAACTATAATTCGATGATACCTACTTGTGCTTGAATATGCTGGTTTTTTTCGAACCGGAGGCTGAACAAGTGCTCGATTATAAATGGAAATGACGCCGAAGAGAAAACAAAACGGGGATGAGCATGATCTAACTAGGGTGAAGTATTTTTTTTTTTTTTTCTTCATAACAAGTGACTTGATTTTTACTGCTTTGTTTCGTTATCAGTACTGTTGAAATTTTTCATTCCTCAGTTCATTTTAATGTTTCATATTTTTGCAAATACAACTCGTGGGATCGAGAAGAGCAGCAATTTTATTGTTCGAGACTATCGGGTGCACGTATGTATATTCAATGGCACAACGAAAGATGATTTATGCAGTCCGACAATCTCCTTTTTTTTCCCCGGCACCATCAATCCATCTTAATTCCACCTCAAGCGAGACACGAAGTTTGCATTAAGCCCCGTAATGGCGCGAGACGAAGAAAAGGCCAACAGAAAAGGGGAAAAAAAAAATGGCAAAAAGGTGTACATACTTAATTGATGGGTGCCCGGATTCAAGCGACTCGGAATAGTTTTCAAACTCTTTTGCGCGAAATCACGGCCGATTACTTTTGCACCCGAGCCAGTGTAGATTCGAGGATTAGCGCGAGGAACTTTGGTAATTTCCAACCAACTCTTGACGTCCCTCAACTGATCATCGTCTCTTCTATACCAACTACTTGACGAGTAATTATTATTATTATCATTGCTACTATGCTGTACACGTGGAGTGAAAATTTTCAAACTTTGTATAACCAGTGCTGATACCCACTTGTACTTTTCCCAATACTTCATCATCTCTTGCATCTGCTCCGGGGAAATACTTACTTGATATTTCGAAACAGCAAATTTACCAAACTCGATCGATTATGTTACATTAGGCGGCACTGTAAATTTTACGCTTACTACATCGATAACAAGGTAAGAAGTTTCCCTTACTATTTACATTGGTATGAGATAATAATGTTGCTCGCAGCAGCTTGTGTGTGTACGTAGGCACAAAATAAGCTTACGCACAGTATCTCTCTCTCTCTCTCTCTCTTGCCTCTGTTATATACGGCACGTATACGTAAACTGGAAGACACGAGACAAACTACTTACGCGAGCGGAATACATGTACTTAGTTCTCCCTGGAGGCAAAATTTCCGACTGAGCACAATCCTGACGCAGCGACTGTGCATATATAGATGTGTGATAGCACAACATCGCGTGGAAGTTTAAACTATGAACTAAAGCGAATACACGTTGAGTAATTAACTGTAGTTATTTTTTTTAAATACTCTGAAAAAAGGGAAAAATTATTAATATAATTACGGTAATCGGTGGAAAGTGTAAGGACCTCACCGTTACAGTTTGACGGTAAAAATTAATTACAGTGCTTTTACCCGTGAATACTGAAAAAGAAAAAAAAAACAACTTGAGCCGTCTATTGCAACGGAGGTGGCTTGTTATGAACCTTCAAGTTAACTTCAAAAAAGTAAAGAAAATGATGGTCTGCGCGTAACGGTTACTTCACTCGAGAAGACTTGAAAATTATAAAGAAAGGAAAAAGAGTATGAAATATAAATTAAAAGAAAGAGAGCTGGAGAAAAAAAATATCCAGTGCACGAGTGGGCTTTCAATTGCATACCCATACAGTAGTGTGTATGGGATGAGGTACATACGAGGGTGAGTTCATCGGGTCAATCCTTTTGTTTTTTTTTTTTTTTTTTTTTGTTTTTTTTTCATTATTCCCCCGTACCGATGGTCTTTTCACTCGCACGTATGCCCAACTACACGTACCCACAACGTACGGTATCTCCGCCGAGGCGGATTATCGATTGTCCGCGCCGAGTTTATTCAGAGCTCCCGTTTTTCACCTCCGCCCGTACACCACGAAAAGCATTTTCCACCTCATACACGTATAGATACGCACGGTTTCTCTTTCGGGAGACTTTAAGCGCCGGGGCTGGATTTTTCGAGGGATTTTTTCATTTCCACCGCCGGACAATGAGTAATGGATTCCGGTGCTGATTGCACCGCATGACGCTACCTGCAACAACAGAGGGACCGCGACAGAGGGACCACCGGGTTTTCGGACCCTTTTTCATCGCCTGCTTTGTGGGACGAGAGTTTTCCATATTTCCCACCAACTCGCCGTATACAACACGTATCCATCTAAAAATGAAGAGATGAAAATCGGAAGCCACGAGCGCAAAAAATCGCCAACTCGATACGGTACACCGTAACCCCTATTAAAAAAAAAGAAAAAACGTTTCTTTTATAAGCCAGCAAAGTGAACGACCTTCTTTATACACTTTGCGAAGCAGCGCGCTGCAGAAAAAAAAAAAAAAAAAAAAAGCGGGAAGGAGGTTCTCACGCGCTTAATTATATTGCGCCTGAGTGCACACTTTGCGCCTCCGATAGACCGACCCGTGACTCCTGCACTTAATAAATAGCGGTCTGTAATCATATGCGAGAGGAGGGGGATTAAAAAAAAGGACCGACAGGTGTAATAATCGGTAATAACTGGGCTGTGGAGCGAGAGCAAGTCAAGAGTACCTTTTTTCCTATATACGCACGGATGGATCGTCAGCGGGGAAGAAGATTTTCAACGCTTGATCGGTACGTTACGTACCTGCGTTGCAACCGTGTCAACTCGCAGGCCTGAGGTTTACCTCCGATGAAGCGAAACCATGTATAAATATAAACACTCACCGCCACAGGCCTCCTTGAAGTCCGAGCAGCAGTCGCCGAGTTTGAGGCACGCGTGGTCGCAGTAGCAGGGCTTGTCGCCGAGGCTCTGGACGATGGCGTTCGGCGAGGTCTTCTGAACGACGCAGGCCGAGTCGCGGCCGGGACAGCAGAGCTTGGACTCGGCGCAGCTACCGGCATCCGCAGCCGAGCTCAGCCACGCCGTTATGCCCAGTAGGCTCACCACGAGGCTCCGCATAACGATCATTGCTACGCCGGTGGGGGACAATCCAAGGAGAGGCGCACTAAAAATTCGATCGATCGCTGACGCTCGGCGAGCGCGTGGCCAACCATGCGCGGTATGTATCGGCTCTCTCGTATATCGGTCGGCCACGCGTGATGCGGTTTTTCGTCCCTTCAGCTCTGCACAAAAGTTAGTTGGGGAGAAAAAAAAAGATCGGTATGGCGGATCGACGCATTTCATGCAAAGATATATATATTTACTTACGGAGCGGGTGTATCGCCAAAGACTTGGGAGTATTCCGTGTCGAGAAGCCACCACGATTGACAAAATTGCACTTGCAGGGGACGACAAGAATAAAGATCGAAGACACGGGGTGCCGATTTTTCTGGTCCCGTATAAAGAACGAGGGGTGGAAAAAAAAAAAAAAAGAAAAAAAAAAAGAAAAAAGAAAGATACGGCGGTTGGTGCTACACCGAGACGCGGGCCCTATAGAGAGGCTCCGAGATGAGTCCGCGAGGTCGGGCGCTCGTCGTCTGCGCGCCGAGTGCCAGCCCAGCTCGCTCGCTACCCCCCTGGACTCGTTTGGTTCGGTTGAGCTTCCATACCCCCCTCCCCCTTGCAAAGCGGCCAGGAGAGGCGCGCTCAGGTGACGGCTGTGTGTGAGGGTAGATATTATATACAGAGAGGATCCGTCGACGTGTGTGTCTCGCCGCTACGATATACCGATACAGCCGATACCTCCGAAACGGAGTAAACTTTTTCTCCATCCTTGTACATATATACGTCGTGACGCTACTTACGAGTGTACAGGTGGTAATGTCTACACATAACGCGTGGGTGTAGGGTGTTTTTGCACCCGAGGGGAGGAAAAAAAAATATGAATCGACGTGCCAAAATATTTTGAAACACTCGGGCGTGCACTGTTACTTTCATGCGCTATTGAGCGATGATCCGCGCGAGTGTATACCTTCCAAATTCATCCAATGATTTTTGGCTTTCAAGAATATGACGTGACGTTGAAAATAAAACAATTTGCCCTCGAGCGGACGGCTCCGCGCCAAAGCGCGCTCTACGGAGTTGGTCAATTAAGCTTCTGTCTCTAGTTGTAAATCCGATCTCGGGATGGCTTTGTCGATCGATGAATTCATTTTTTTTTTTTTTTTTTCAATTCGCTCTCTTTTCACGGATTTGCCTGCAAACTCATTTTTATACGTCTGTTTTTGTTCAGTTTGGCAAAAACAATCATCGAAACGTTAGTAACAAAGTTTCTCCGATGAATCAGTACGGAAATTGAAAACGGCATGGACAAGCTGCGCTAAAATCGAGAGCGAAACGAAAAAAAAAAAAAAAAAGTACATTTATATGCTGCAAGTGAAACTAGTTGATTATTCACGTTGTGTGCGGACGTGCTGTCTGTACGGTTACATATATACCCGCAGGGGAGGAGCGACTGTTAATTTTTAGCTCCCGTCTGCACTGGGAATAAAATAAAAAGTGGAGGATGCGCGTGTAGTTTTCTCTACGGACGCATGTTTTACGATGCTTTTCTGAAATCTAGTAAGTTTGGTATAACGTGACAAGTAAAATGACATCCTGTGTTCATAGGATCAATTGTCGTAATATCGGTTCGATTTATCCCTACTCCTGATCTTGTACATGTGAGTGGGTGTGTGTCTGCGCTGCTGCAGCTTTTTCACAGATGTCGATTCCATTGACGTTTCGACGAGCGCGAGACAAAACGCGCACAGAAATACTACAGTTTTGATGACTGATGTCATTTTTTAAACACTATAATTCCATGTGAGCTTCTTTTTATTTATAGTGGATCGTCATTTTTATTTTGCCTTAAAAAAAAAAAAAATATGTATGGGAAGAATAGTTATGGCACAAAAATATACACCAAATGTAAAAATTTACCAAAAGACAAGTCTGGTAGAACTAGAAAAAATACCTTCACATTGGTGTATAAATCATTTTAAATAAACAAAAAATTTTTTTTATTTTTTTCTTTTATTTGACCGTAGCATTAAATATTAAAATGATGGATCTGATGAAAATTTTTAATGCAAACTAGAGGTAACCAAACGAAAATAATAAATATTACACGTTTACATTCCGAAAGTTTTTTTTTTTTTTCGAAAAGTACGTCACATTGTAGGACATTAATTAAAATGAATCCAAATGAATCATTTACAGCACCATACCCGCAGTATAATATTTTATTTCTGGCGTCTGAAAGTCAGTCATTTGGTCAATTTAAAAGTAGAAAATAAAGATGAAAACAATACAGTTTTTACCATAGGCGGAATTACTATATAAAATTGTCACAAAAAACAAAATTTAATTTATCATTCGTTTTTAATCACATCCATGTCCTCCACTTGATACTTTGGGTGGAAAAGAAGAGAAATAAAGATAATAACTAGCGTCAAAATTCTTCTGGAAATACCGTCTTGCACTCGGCCACGGCGTGCTTGCCCGTTGTTAATGGTGAGTGGGTCAAAAAAAAAAAAAAAAAAAAAAAAAAAAAAAAAGGAGTTGAAAATAATTGCTTTAAAGCGGCAGAGAGAAAATTGAGAAAGACATCGGATATAGGAGACTCCCAGCATTTCTCCGCAGGAGAGTCACCAAGAGCAGCTAAAACACCAGCCGGAAGAAAATTCCCCGTAGGTACGTCTCTCGGGGCGGACAGGCGGTCGCGTCAGCTCCAATGCCAACTGCCGGAGATCAAATTAAATTAGTCGCAAAGAGCCTGGGAAAATTACCGGATAAACATCCTAATTAACGGAGAAATAATGATATTTACGCGCCGGGGCCGTGCCGTAGAGGAGACGACGACGGGAACTACTATACGTTAAGCTGCTGATGATGGCTAAGTTTTAATTTGAGTCCATACATGGAGGTTTCAGTCTGTAGGAGGTGACTTGATTTATATTTACACAAGCAGGTTGTTGGATTTTATTAAACCATATAAGTAGAATATTTATACTTTTGGAGGTCGATTTTCGGGTAAAAAATATATTGTAAACTTGCCGTAAATAGCACAAAACATGCCAACTTTTTATTTTGTATCTATAACATTAGTTGCGGCAGGTTCATAATTGACTAAATGGCACTACTACAAGTACTAATAATTATTTGGATCAGCGCCATCTAACGGTCTTCATTTTTTGGTGAAAAGTGGCCTCTAAAATTCTCAATCAGAGCAATCAAGATTAGAGCCATTTAACCAGTTATAAACCAGCCGCAACTTATAATAAAGCTATAAAATACAAAAAATAACAATAAATGTGTTTTTGGCGGCAAAGCAACAATTTATCTTGTGCTCGAAAATTTATCTTTAAAAGTTTAAATACATAGGAGGTCAATTTTTGGTAGAAAATAGATTGATAACTTGCCGCCAAAAACACATGTATTGATATTTTTTTATTTTATAGCTTTGTCATGAGTTGCGGCTGGTTTATAATTGATTAAGTGGCTCTAATCCTGATTGCTCTGATTCAGAATTTTGGGAGCCACTTTTGGCCAAAAAATAAAGACCGCTAGATGGCGCTGATCCAAATAATTATTGCTATTTTCAGTAAAGTCACTTTATTAGTTATAAACCAGCCGCAAATAATCTTAGAAAATAGACGATAAATAGTTGACATTTTTTATGCTACTTGCGGCAAGTTTACAATAAATATTTTTTACCCGAAAATTGACCTCCAAAAGTATAAATATTCAACTTATCTTATATGGCTTATAAAATCGACTATATTTACAAAAACACAATACTTTAGGCTATTTACCATTAACTCATAGAAGCACAGCCCTTTAACTTTATAGTTCCAATAAACAGTTAACTTGTAAGTACGTAAATTTTTCAGCCTAAAACAGACGATTGAAAAAAAAGGCCTAAAAAAAGCACAGTTACACGAAGAGTCTCCTAAGAATGGAGCATTGGATTTCACTAAATAAAAAATACATTTACTACTGAGAAGTAAATTTTAAATGTTAGAAATAAACAAAGAATTCAACCTTCTTTGGTTAAGGGGGCTCTTTCACGTAAGTCCCCAAACAGAGATGTATCATTTCTTGTAGATAAAGTCTACTGAATCTAATGCTGGCCTAAATAATATCTCGAATGGGTCAAAATTTTGAGAAATCCGAGCTACTATACGTTAAGTTGCTGTTGATGGCAAAGTTTTAATTTGAGTTCACACTTGGAGGTTTCGGTCTGTAGGAGGTGACTTGATTTATATTTACAAAAGCAGGTTGAATTGGACGAGTGGAAAAATTGATGCAAGAGTTTTTTTATAATATACGTTTTATTAAATATAAGTATAAATGAAATCAGTCGAGTGTCGATTGAAAAGCAATAACACAGCTTTAGATTTTTGTTGATATTACACTTATTACCATCAAACGCAAATCATCTTTAAAGCATTCAGAGGCATGCGTGTACAAACACTGAAAGTAGAATCTCCTTCCAAGATCCAGATATACATCGCATATTATGTACATTTAAACAACAAAAATAACAAAAATATTATTAAAAATTGATTCAACTTCCATCGACTACTTATTACATTATAATACAGATAAATGAAAAAAACTTCATATTAATACTCCATTTTTGAAACATTAAAAAATTTATTCCTCTTACAAAAAAATACGAATTTATTACTTCACGATCACTTTTATGCATGAAAAACTACAAGCAATAACAATAGTACCACACTTTACAAAGAAAAGAAGACCTCATTTCTACAAACCAATCACACTTTGTCTGCTATCAGATCAATGAAATAGTTTATGCTGCCTTGGGAGTTGTAGTAGTAGTTGTAGTTGTAGTTGAAGTTGTAGTTGGGCTGGGTACACCAGGGTGAGAGACAAGTGATGGAGTATGGAAAAAGTATAGAATAAATCCTGCAGCAAGTATAAAGTGCAATCCCAATATAAAGGCAGCATACAGAGGTTTGTGTTTTCCTAAAATCAGAAATTCGTAAAAATGACAGCTTAGAGGAATCCTTTAAATTAGTTTAAAATTGCACAGTACCTGGAATAATTGGCATAAGAGATTTGAGTAAAACACCACCCGACATGATTGTAGCAATCAATGCAAGTGACCATTGCAATGATTTGAATTGTATTGTACACAAAATTGCAACAGGGATGAAAATCGTGAGGGAATAACCATACAGGCATATTAGCTCCAAAAGACCAATGCTGTTATTGGACTGTAAATAACAATAACATTTGTAAGAGATCATGTACTGCAATAAACTGTACTATTGATTATCTGTGAATTCATATTTACCTCAATCAACTCATTGTCCTGATTAGTTTGCTGTTCTTGATTTTTAGACCAGATGAGACAACCCCATAATACAAGAGGTAAGAACCACGCATACATAAATATACAAGTAGCAGCTTGAGACACAATGTGAAAGTCGTATTTCCAGTGGTAAATACCATTTTTGACATTGGCGTATTGAAAATAATTGGCTATGTTTCCACTGATTGCTATGGTAAATATTAGAGTGACACAGACCCAAAATGGCCCGTACAAGTCCGGGTTTGGTCTTATGTGAGCCAATAAAAAATTGTCCACTAGATGAGGTAACATAGACTTCTTTAACCTCTCGACAACGTCGCTTGTGTTAACATTGAAATACTTTTGGTAATACTCAATAGTCCAGAAGCTTCTTTGTGCATTGGCTGAAATACAACAATTGCAAACATTTACATATTGCACAAGATTACTCGATGACAACGTAACCTGGACACGTAACAAAGCAAGAGACGCAAAAACCAAAACAAAAATCTCATCCATGCCACAACAACACAATAGTAACAAATTTTGGATCCACCAGCTGATAATCAGAGTTGGTCAACAATACTTACGATCTTTGTGTCCAGGAAAGCCTTGAAGGTCCTGCATCATTCCGGCTCCCGTAGGATCATTCTGGAGGCCTCCAAAGAGCTGCTGCTGGTTTGGAGTGCCCAGGTCGACGTGGACCGAGGCTCCAGTGCTAGGATTTGAGAAATCCTGATAATTCACAAACGGTTGATCTCTGGGATTCATCATTATACTGCCGTCGTCATTTATCCACAACCTTGGGTTACATGTGCTGTCACTCCGGCCTCTATAGTACTGATTAGGTGATAAGCAACACGAAACACTCACTAGCTTTCTTTTGGGTTGCTCTGTACAACACTTGCTTACGTCAGATGCATGACTAAACTATAAATACATGAAACACGTTTGTCATTTTCATGACTTAATAGTCACTTTACTATACTGATTTCCTGTATTACTAATTACTACGTACTTACACTTGTTAGCTAATATTTGTTAGATACCTATACAGAAATTACTCGAGTTGATCAACATCTGGAATACATTAATGTGTTGCACACTTCTCAGCGATTCAGCCCACGATTCCCTACTAGTTCCCTACTTATCAGCTAAAGATCCCCAGCAAACACATTTTCTCAAGATTTTTTGTGTAAGTCTTGTAAACTTCTAATGTCCATCAGAAAGATATCTTGAGGGAGTTTTACCCCAAAAACACTGAAAATGTCAACTACTTATCGTTTATTTATTAGAAGATTATTTGCGGCTGGTTTATAACTAATAAAGTGACTACTGTAAATAGCAATAATTATTTGGATCAGCGCCATCTAGCGGTCTTTATTTTTTGGCCAAAAGTAGCTCCCAAAATTCTGAATCAGAGCAATCAGGATTAGAGCCTTTTAGTCAATTATAAACCAGCCGTAACTCATGATAAAGCTATAAAATGAAAAAATAACGATACATGTGTTTTTGGCGGCAAGTTAAAAATTTATCTTATGCTCAAAAATGTATCTTTAAAAGTGTAAATACATAGGAGGTCAATTTTTGGTAGAAAATAAATTGTTAACTTGCCGCCAAAAACACATGTATCGTTATTTTTTTATTTTGTAGCTTCATCATGAGTTGCGGCTGGTTTATAATTGACTAAATGGCTCTAATCCTGATTGCTCTGATTCAGAATTTTGGGAGCCACTTTTGGCCAAAAAATAAAGACCGCTAGATGGCGCTGATCCAAATAATTATTAATACTTGTAGTAGTGCTATTTAGTCAATTATAAACCAGCCGCAACTAATGTTATAGATACAAAATAAAAAGTCAACATGTTTTGTGCTATTTGCGTCAAGTTTACATTATATTTTTTACCCGAAAATCGACCTCCAAAAGTATAAATATTCTACTTATTTTATATGGCTCATAAAATCGACCATATTTACAAAATTACAATACTTTAGACCTTTTACTATTTAATGATGGAAGCACAGCCCTTTAACCTTATAGTTCCAATAAACAGTTAACTTATCATTAAATAAATACTTCTGCATTAACATTAACGTCATTGACACATTGAAGAAAAAAGCTCTAGTTAATTTGATTCATTTTTTAAAACTAGAAGTACAAACAAAGTTTGATTTCGAGGAGAATGGATAAAAATAACGAGTCATGATACTTTTTTAAATTGTTAAATTAATGTGTATATTTTTCAAGCTTTACATTTCAGACTTCATTCTAATACATCTTTACACAATTTTTCTTTTTAAATTTACACGAGCGTGGACCTTTTTACTTTTAACTCTCATCATCCCATATACCTCAACCTCATATAATATTGTTACGTACCACTCATTACATACATATTTTTTATATCAGTTGCGAATCCAAAGATTCGAAAAGGCGATTATGTATGTATAGATTTTCTGTTTTATTTTATCATCATCATCGTTATTATTATTTACTCGGCAGCGCGCCACCCTCGAAAATAACATCGTTTGCCACGCAGGTAAGGTATATTTTGTACCAAATTGAAACAGGCATAACTGGAGACAATTTTTGTGCTCGTGTGTGCACATAAAAACGATCAAAGATACTATTATAGGATACTTGTTTTGTTTTGTATGTTTTTTCTTAAGGATACACTTAAAGTGCTGCAAAAAACTTACTTCAACTTTAAAACGTGTGCTCCATACTTTCTATAATACTTTTTTTAAACACACGTAAAAAGGTGTAAAGGGTTGTAAAAGATATTTATTTTAAAAACTCGAAGAAGTTGTTACGTAAAATGATTGGTTTTTCAATTCAATTTGCCACATCTTGGGTATGTGCGATTTACTGTTTCTTTTTTTTTTTAATCTACAAAATCTTATTTTATTAAGAAATTTCACAAAAAATTTTTTCTAATACTCTCCATATAAGATTTGGTTTTCATAGTTCCCATTTTATTGAACACTTTGAGTATCGTTATTAAAATTGAGAAAAGTTCTCTAACCATCACAAGAAAATAACCTTTCCATTATTTTATACTCTCAACTTTGTTTTATTACAAACTTCTGTCTCACTCTATCATCATGTTGTGTTTGTATCTCATTATTTATAGCAAAATCATTTATCTCGTGATTATCAATCAACATAGCGTTGGCAATAAAATACAGTTATACATTTGTCTTACTTAATTATTTTATTTTTATTAAATCTTAACTTTTTGCACGATTCTACAAAATTTACAGGAATAGGTGTATCAATATTTTCTTTCTTTTTCTTTTTTATGTCTTTGGTTCTCTGCAATACTTTTATGACTAATCGCTTGCCGTCCACAGTTGATCTTCGTTTCCCTTACATTCATTTTCGGCAGTTTATATTTCAAACCACATTTATTCTTTGCTCCATTTATTTTTCTTCTTATTTAACTCACAATGTTTACGTTTGCATTCACACATTTCAGTGAATATTACTTTTATTGCAAAAGCGTAGGTTATTTAATAAGAAAAAAATGTAATCATTATACATCGTCTGAGACGTGAATTCAATGACTTTGACTACACAATTTCGAACTACAAGGTGTATATAATTACAAATATAGACTTATTCAGCTAAGTAACAGGGAAAAACAAAGTATAATTAAAGGTTCTGCAAAGTGCATCAAAATTAGATTTGAAAATCTTTTCTCTGCAGTACAAAATCTTCGATTGTTTTTTTTCAAATCGTTTACTCGCAAAATTCATATAAATAATACAAACTAATAATGTTGTGCTTATTCAACGTGCTGTGCTTTTTTTTATAGTTACATCTAACCACAATACTCATCAAATCACTTACTAACTAATGCTCGAAAGTATTAAAAATAAACTCATACATGTATCTCCTGTATTTGCGTATAATATAATTTTACTGGTGGATCAAGCCTTTTTTTAAAGGGAAAAATCAATCGAATCTCACTGATTATTTTAAACCATCAACAGGAAGACTTAAATAATTTTAACGCGACTCTTACATCGGTAATGTTTATAAAAAAATTGGGTATAAAAATTTTTTTTTAAATGCCTTAAAAACAGACGTATAGGATACATATTATCGGAATTTGGTGTAAATGCACTTTCAATTAATGATTACAGAATAGTTTGTAATTCATCCACAAAACTACTTTCATCGTTTTATTTTATTACTGCTTGCATCTCCCGGTTTTAGGGATCGCAAATGATTGACCCTTATTATTGACCAAATATCTCTCGCGAGTCCAAATTATTAATACCTTAAGGTACAGATTAATTTTATCTTCGATTACAATTTACAATTTCTCGATGAAAGTAAAAAAAAAAGTATAACAAAACTAAAAATTTGCGTATTCGAGGCAACGAGGGTAACTAATGCTACACGATATACGTAAATATAGCTACGGTTCTACCTAGCAAACGCTTTTTATAAATAGTAGAAAGGAGTCTCGTCTGGTTTTTCTTTCACTCAATGTCATGTTATCGATGATAATAATAATGCAGTAATAATAATAATGACAATAAAATTACGTAGCTACGAAGATACTTATAATATCCTCCTCGATTCGAGGGAGGCGAGGCGCGCGTCGCGCGTCCTCGATGTTCCCCTGCGCAACCTACACACTTGTACACACTCATACCGCATACTATACACACACATGGTAGAGAAAAGTGCGCACGTGTGCTCCAATTCCTCGGATAGTCTTGTATATATAGTAAAGTCCGCCAAGTCCTTTTTTGTATGAACTTCTCCGACGTTGCTGCCTTCATCTCCAAAATAAAAAAAGAATCCTTTTCCCGCTCTATTGGCAGTACAACAAATTTTTTGTTCTCAAGAACCAAACTCAGTCACCGAGCACGCGAAAAAAAGAAAAAAAAAAAAAAAAAAGGAGACACACTCGGCGAGTCTGTTTTTTTTTTATCTACTCACAAATCTATCCGTTTAAAAACACATTTCACCGTCAAACACAAAAAAAAGCTGTCACGACGCGCAAGGACTAAAAAAAATTTAAAAAAAAACACAATAAAATCATCAACAATAGTAATTCACGGCCAGCTTTTGTGTACGAACAAAAGAAGGGGAAAAAAACCCACATCTCAAGTCCGAATGCAGCAGCCTCGAGGCTTCGGCAATCATGCGGCCAGCAGGTTCTTGATGTTCTTGGGGGTGTTCTCCTCGTTGAGGTGTTTCGTGGTGTAACGCAAGGCGTTCAACAGACCCTCGCTCTTGCAAGGCGGCTGATCTCTGAGCAGCTTCACGCAGCCCTTTACCTATAAAATATTGACAAAATAACAGAAGCACATACACTTTACAGCGAGTACAGACAGATACCCATTAAATTCCCAGCCTACGGGGGTTGCGAAAATTAAATTATCGTACTCCAACGTAAGCTCAGGCAACGCTCATTAGCAACCATACAAATTTCACACGTCAGCGCCGCGTCAGGGTATGTAAGTATATACAAAGAGAAGCAAAAAAAAAAAAAAAAAAAAAGGAAAAGGGGGAAAGGAAGCCAAGCGGATTACCGGGCCATTGTGCGTGCACACATGATACGTACATCGACATTGGAGCTCTTGACAAAGGCGCCCTGCGGGTGCACGTGGTCGTAAAGAATGACCAGGCCGACCATCACCCTCAGCACGAACAGTTGCGTCTCCTCGCGCTGGAACTGAGCCAGCAGGTTCCTGCAATCAGCACACCCCATGCCCGTTATTATTTACTTACACTCCCACTTTGAAAGTCCACTCTATAGAGAGGGGGGGAGGGGGGAAATAAAGAGTTCGCTTACGGATTTTCCAGCATTCTCAGGCAGACTTTTGCCATCGTGCCCAGAGTCTCGGTTATGTTTTCCCTCGGTATGTCCTCGTTCTGCAAACAACGAAGTGACAAATTACAACTCCAAAAAATGGCACAAGGAAGAATTAGAAAAAAAGAAAAAAAAAAGTCACCAACCCCCATGAGAAAAGCAATGGTTGCGTTGCTGAGGACGCGCAGCATGGGGGTAGCGTGCGCGTAGAAGAGCGACATGCGGTTGGCGAGCTCGTTTCCGACCACGAGGTCTCGCTCGGTAGCGCAGTCCTGGCGCGCGAGGGAGGCCCTCGTAAGGGTGCGCCGGTAATAGCTGAAATCGTTCTGGATGGCGGGTGTCTTCATCTTGGATTCGTCGAACTTGAGGACGAACTCGAGGATCTCAGCCAATTGCTTGACTAGGGCTTGCTGGGTCTCGAGGTGCTGCGTCGGCGACTGGTTGCCCGAGCACAGCTGACCGAGTATCTTTGGGACGATTTGCTCTGAAAGCAATAAGTGGTAATGTTTTGGTTTGTTTTTGCATGCTAGTGTATTTATGTGGTGGTGTGCAGTTGCGTACCAAGTTCCAGGGAAAACTCGTAGAAGCGCTTGAGCTTGGCGACGAGCGGGGCGACGGTGAGGTAAGCCTTGCGCTGGCACTCCTCCGTTGGCGCGGAGATGGCCTCCCGGATCTCCTTGCCGGCGCCCTTGTAGCACTGGATCTCCTGCAGGATCGGCTCCGAGTTCTTGAGGACCCTCTGCACGGCCTCGAACGTCTCGCGCTCGTTGTCCGAAGGCTCTGCGTCTGTAATTTTGGTATTATGTAATTTGTATATTAAGCACAATTACTTTTATTTTATTTTTATTATTTTTTTTTTTCTTGAAAAAAACAATAGGAAAAAAGGAAAATGACTTACTCTCGAAATCCAAGAAGACGTCGTACTTTTGGTGAGCACAGCAGGTCGTCTCGTCCCGAGCCAGAAGGCTGAGTAGCTTACCCATGGCGAATCGGATCTTTTCTACCTTATGGTTATTCAAACTCGGCCAAATTCATGAATCACCTGTAAACATAAACAAACGTAAACAAATAAAGTTTTGTTTTCGTAAACAGCTGTTCTCTCTTGTGTCAGTTATATTATTTATCAATATGGCTTTTATGATATTACTGTCGAAACTAAAAGGAAAATTAATCACACCCTCAAAGGGCAAAGTTCCAAGCAATCATTTTCTGTTCGGTTAAAAATCGGCTTCGTTTATTTCTAAATAAATCGTTACACCTCTATACCATACGTGTAAACAGTATAGGACTATTTGGTCGTTAATTTGAACGTATACTTGAAATCGGTAGATTTTAGTAAATTCTTGTAATTACCTATTTTTTTACCCTTTAAAAACCAGTGTTAATTCATTTATTTATTTATTTATTTTTTTTTTTTTGTCAAGTTACCCATATGATGTAAGGATAAAAAACAAATCCAATGGAATGAATTTCGAGCTTTTTTCTAATCCTCGTAGAAACCCACCGATGGGAGCTTTAGGACGTATATCCATCAGAGCAAAGCCTCTGTGGTGCATTTACACCCCCAAAGGGTGCAGGCATTTTCCCGAGTTTTTAAAACAAAATCGAGCCCAAAGACACGCGTTCGGAAACGAGGAAAAGCGCTCGCGGCAAAAATGAAAATCCACGCGCGGGCACTCGTCACTCGCAATTCAACAGCCACCGTCTGACTCCCGCGACGCACCCTATCTTCGTGTATACAAAAGGAAGGGCGAGGAGGGAAAAAAAAAAGAGAGCGGACGTGCTTTCACAGATAAAACGTGAAAAACTCCGACGGCGCAACATAATCTGCATCCATGCATGGCGTGTGCGTCTCGAGGGCAACGGGTGTGGGTGTACAACCGAGTGAATGGAATCTCGGGAACCGACGACGACGACAATGAAGTCGAGGGAAAAAGATAAAGAGGAACGAGCGAGACAGTAAATCCATGCAAGGGAGGTTTATCACGTGCTTGCTTTCAGCTGCACACACATACCGTCTTCGCACTGTCGCTTCTCCTAATGACTCAATCTCAAGTTTATGTACACGCTGCGGGGAAATTCTGTTTGCAAACTTGAATGCAATTACTGATTTCGCTAAGCCAATGTTCCCATACGTATACCTCATCACAATTTTCATCAACGTAGACAACTGTATTCTGGTAACTACGACATTGTTATACAATACCACAGGTTGTTTTATGGTCAGATTTAGTAAAAGAAAAAAAAGCTTGTTTTATTACTGTATTTTATACATTTTGCCAACGAAAAAGCAAGTATGTAAGAAGGGTTCTACACTCTGTGTCGCATGGGGTGAGGATTTTATTTACAATCAGGTAAACGATAAAAACTTTTTTTCAGAGTTCATTTTACCCAAGTATCGATTCCGAGCACTGGCGAAAGTATTTTCCCCTCAAGAACAGGTTTTCTCTCAACTCTGGGACACCCTGTTGAATCTATTCTATAGCTTAATATCTAAGGGATGGGAATTCAAGACCAAAGGTAATGCAGAGGGTGGTTGAAAAATCCATATTAAATTGATATACGCATGAAATAAAAAGCAATGGGCAAACCTGTCCTACTCGGGTGAATCAGGAAAAAAAAAAAAAAAAAGAAGAAGAGACACGCAAATGACGAGACGACATGCACGCGCTACGTTCCCGCCAACGTGTGCACAACGACCGTCGCCTGTCTCAAGGTAATAATACACCTCGCGACCTCCCGCCCGAGGAGTAAAATTCAAATGAAGCTCGAGTGAAAGTCGATATCGCCCTTTATCCCGCGGGAAACATGTATACGTATACGCGTACAAATGATTTTCCCACTTGGACGCGATTCCGTCGTTTTGCTCGACAAATTGCATCATTCACGTACGTGCTATCGAATCTCCATAGGTATCCAATAAAAATCACAAACAACCAAACCAAATTATACACTCATTTGCAGAATCCGACATTTTCCATTTTTTTTTTTGCACCCTACAGTGTCAGTCTCAATTAATTTCCACCCGAGCCCCGCGACACCTAGCAACCTCATGAATATCCCCCCCGAGTCCCATGACGGTGTACAGTAAATAAACCCTAATGAAAAATCACTTTGCCCCGAGGCAATGCGTCTACCGTCTTCAAAGCCATATCCGGCGATCGCGTTAAAAATGCATCACACCCCTCTGAAAGCAACGAATACACCCGCTAACTTCTAAACCCATCCCTCATTGTCCACCGAAACGAGGCAATGTAAGCGTAGAAGCGAGGAAAAAAAAAAAGAAAAAGCTCGCTCAATGGCCGGGGAAAGATTCGCCTCGTCCGGTGTACCAATATACCTACCCCTTCAACAATATGTACACACACATACACTATAGAGCGTCTTCAGCACTCGAAAACGTGTGCACGTATATATAAAGGCACCAGAGCGCCCTATAGGGCCCTCGACGCTCAAGCTCACACCTATATGACACGCATTTCAATCTGTGTGCGATAAAAATCTTGAAGCTCTCTCCCTGCGAGGGATCACCCCCTTCCACACGCTCTTTGCATGCATTTTCGAAAAAAAAAAAAACACTCCTCGAGGCTCTTGTGAAGCTATCGAATTAACGATGGAATAACGGGAGCACGTTCGAGTCTAGTGTCGTTGTATTTTGATTTATTTTTCTTCTTTCTCCGTTTACTCCAGGCGCGAATTACTTTCACGGTGCATTTATGTAGGTGTACATATATACATGGCGTACTGCGCGAAAGCGCGTGTCCTGCATCAGTACATACCAAGTACATATACCTACGTACCATATGATACGTCGCGACGTTTGCTCTTTGCGTTGTTTGAAAAGTGCTGCAGCCAGACACGAATGGGCGGGGGGTAGGCAAAAAGGGGACGACGAAAAGCAAAGTACACGCGCGGAGGGTGCAAAGGGATCAACAGAGTCACGACAAGTGCGTGGGCATAGCCACAGCGAGGTGCATCAGTTGCTGGGGCTTTACGACACTTTGGGGACTGTAAGTACTTTTGTGGGTGTATACATTGGCGGCGGTGTCGGCGACCTCCGCGATATGTTTTCATTCGCCCTCTTACCCCCGTGCACACGCAAATACTTGCACGCTAAATTTGCCAACTGCACATGACACTTTGATAAATCTCGAGGAGTCGCGTGGGATTAATTCTCTATATATATGAACACAAGGATGGAGAAAACCTTCGTGTGCGTCACCTCCTGGCTCCTAAAAAAAGCTCCTCCCGACAATAACGAAAACCATGACAATCTGCGCCTAATTTAATTTCCACTTGGTGAGTGTATACCTCTGGTCATTCGCGACTCGACGGCACAGCATCTCCATCAGCCACCAACTGCAGCCCACGGCGCTCTGTTTTCAAGGAACATTAACTCGCGGCCGAGCAGCATCTCAGCGTCACCTGAACCACGACGGCCATGACGTTCGGCACGGGGTTGCTGATGGCACTGCCGATGGGACGTTTATCCAGCGCAAGTTTAGCCAAACCCCCCCTCAGCCCCACAGCCAGCGCGCACGATATCCCCCGTTTGGTCGAGCAGCGCGTGCAGATATCTATCCCCCCCCCTCTATACGACCCCCTTGTTCCGCCTGTTGGCAAAAATCAATGCACGCAGCCCCGCCGATCTCTTCAACCCCCTCGGAAAGATGGCGCTGCGAGATGATATGCCCCTTCCTGGAGCGCGGGATTTTTCGAACCCCTCCGATGGGCAGATGAGCTTGCGCAAGCTCAAGGGCTATTAATGCCGACAGGAGAGCCATATCCGGTCGCTAACACACGGTGGTGCGGAATCAACGTAGCGACAAAGTTATTTCGGCACGAGCGAGGCAGACTGGCACGCCGTGATCTTCGAGCATGTAACGATCCGCGCAAGCTCCCCGGTGTACGTCGCAGCGGTCACCCCGAGGAGGGACGGGGAGGGCTCGTCTCTATCCGTTTTACCTCCCGAAGTAGTTTAGCGAGCGAACGATGACCTCCGGGGGGAGATTTATGGGAGAGGACGGATTTAGTCGCGACGGCCCTTTGGATGTATACGTGTCATCTGCCCACTCGAATGTCATTCCTGTACGGGCACCACGGAGTTTTTCGCAAACTACAATCTTCTAGGGTTTTTAAAATGTTTGTCATTAGTGTATCATTAGTCAAAACGCAATGTAATTACGCGTACGCGTAATCGAAGCTCGCACGCGATAGGGAGCCAAGGGTGTAAGTATACAAGTATATACAGCTTGCGGCCGTTACGTGCGGTCGTTTTTGCGCGCCTCGTATGTCACTTTAGAACGCACATCCACACTATCGTTTCTCTCGCAGTGGCGTAAGTCTCGTGTCTGACTCATCGCAACTCTCGAGTGCGAGTACGGTAGCAATGACAAAGTTCTCCAAAATAAACGGACATCTACTCCCCGATGCCAAGAGAGCTTAAAATACATGTATACATGTAACCTGGGCAGATGACACTTTTCTTCTGCGAATGAGCTGGTGCAGGTTATTTTTCGCCGATGGGATTTCCAGTGAATTCCGCTATGCCGATGAAAAGAGGAGCGAATCAAACGCTGCCACATGAATTGAAAACAAGAGAAAAAGGAGCTAGCTTACGTTGGTACTGATCAAGATCGATGATTCGTTTGTCGAGCTACCAATGGAGTAGTACCCTTTTCAAATACACCTCGTCATACGAAATAAATCTGCCCTTCCCCCAGTCGCCCATTGTATTTGTCGTTTATTTTGTAAAAATAACTTTACTACTGTTATTACCTATCTACTAGTTATCGTGAATAGTTTGTCTACTATGTCTATACTATGCGAAAAAACTTTAATTTCGTCGAGTTATTGCGAGCAGGACAACACGCGTAAAAACGTGTAGTATATTAAGCAGCTACGGGGCGGATGTCACCGTGTGTTTTTGCTGCTCCTGTTTGCGTACTTGTAATCTCGAAAACCAGTTCGAAATAAGCTTATCCATCACGTATGTACACTATGTATACAAAGTACATCGTACAGACTATAACTCTCCGGATAAAATTATCCTACGCTCGTGTGGCAATCAACCCAACCCCGTAAAGTAGAGAACAGAGGAGGAGGGATCCTTGCGGTTACATTATGTTAGCTAATAACGAACCAGCCAACATAGGCAACATTTTTTTTTTTTTTTTTTTTAATCAGTAGCATTAAATTTGTGTACACGCAGTGGAGGGTATACACTTAGGGTACGGTACACGATTGATTTGCTGGAATGGAAAGGGAGCTTTAATAGCCGTCCATTATATTCTCGCCCACAGTTTCCGACGATTATCCAATCGACGACGCTACACTTTCTCCCGCGTACTCTCCGCACCTCTATACACATATGCCCTCTTCTTTCGTTACCTTCGTCTCCTCTGATCTTTTTCACTTTTATTCAGCCAACCGTTCATTCATTCGTCCATTCGTTCGTTCATTGTTGCGCAGCAAAAGCAACCACTTACTGTTGTTACAGTCGAAAATCCGGACGATTATTGCGCCTGCACGCGCACGCTGCTAAATAACAAACTTATCAACGATACTAAACTGATGGCTTCAAAGTTTTTAGCAAATATTAATGTGTATAAGTCCACACAGGTATTATACAACAAAAACTTAGATATTTTTAAAAATAAACGTCTCCGATATGCTCTTGACATCGGCTTCGAGTCTTTTTTTTTTTTCTTCCATGTACTTGTATTTATAATGTGCTCGGGCTCACGTATAAATAATTATCTAGCCCCCGAGCGTCGGAAAATCAGCCTTGGAAGCTTTGACGAGCAGTGACACGTGGAATAAACGATGGTTTATTTTTATAAAACGTACAGCTATGGTCGGACGATTTAATTGATGTAACACTGGAAGTGGATTCTTCCAGGGGAGGAGGAGTCCTTCGTCCCGGCCGATCGAAAAATACCTCTGCCGTGAATCGCACATACCATGTCTCCTCTGAGCGCTTAAATATTCCCAAGACAAAAAAAAACAACAACATATCACACCAATAAACGTTACGCATACCAAGGGTTCACACGGCACGTTGGGTACACAAATCAGTCCCTCCTGCTTCGAGCGAGGGTCCGTATAGTTCAACTTTGACGCGACTCGGAGGGGTACTTATAAGCGAAAACGAGCAAAAAAAAAGGGACACCTAGCCAAGTAAGGATGCTTATATATATGTACACACTACTCGTGCATATGCATAATTACGTTGGTTGTGCAGTGCAGCGTGAAATTTGCCTTTGACGTCACACGCGCGCGAAAAGCTCAGCCAATGTAATTACCCACGTATCTAGCCCTTTAACGAACGAGATTTAGTTTCCAGCGAACGCAGCAGATCCAGACAGTGCAGCACCAACACGAATTCTCCTTCGACTGATGGTACAGTTTCACGTGTGCCTGATGCTACATGCCCGTATAGACACTCCACTCGGCAACGAGCGATAGGCGAGCTTGCAAGCACGCACCCGGAAATGAACTTTCAACTTTTTTTTTTTTTTTTATTTGTTATCCTCTCGTTCCGGGAATAGGCACTCCCAATTTGGAGCCATACCTGATGCATCATTCAGCTCGTATTGATCTCTCGCAAAGGGCGCCGGTGTCTAAGTGGCATAGCGCGCAGCGAGGTGTGCAGTTGCAGAGTATACACATCGGGCAAAGTGCTTTCCGGCTGCGATGAAAATTTAACGAAGTGGCCCGATGAGGAAGCGCTCGCTGTCCCTGTTGTTCTTGGGCTCGATGCACGTACACGTATAAATATCATCTTGTATACATGTAGAAAAAAAGGGTGTGGGTTGTGTTCGCGCGCGATGAGGGGAGGTCCGTTTTACAAATGGAGTGGGTAATCGAGTGTTTCTCGATGGGCAGCCAATTGTCCGGAAAAGGCCAGCAGTTGAGCTACTTGTTCAAACGCGCGTGTTTAAGTATTCCGACTCGAGCGCCAGCCGAGCGAGAGAAATCAATCGGTTAAGCATCACCAGCTGATCGGGGATCGAGGATTCACGGGCAAGAGCACGTGGTAACTATATATACCCAGCGACGGTAATGATACGGCGTATGCATGTGGGTGGCTATGTACGGAGTCTGTCGACCGTAACGTTTCGGCGTCGCTGCAGCGGAGCTGGAGAGAATAAAAAAATAATCTGCCGAGTTGCAGGACGTATCAATGGGTATAGGTGCGTGCGAGGACAATAATTGTGACGAATAGCCGATGATTACGAACGGTATGAGGTATAGGTATGTTATATATACATACACGGGCACGCGACTCTAAAGCTTGAGCTTTTCTTTTTTTTTTTTTTTTTTTTTATCGTGGCCGCGCACCAAGTGGCGCCGGCAATCATCACATACATTGTTGCTTTTACAGCTTATAGTTGCACCGTGTAGGGTAATATTCGTGCATCGCATCAATATAATTATCTACTCCGTTGCAAAGATAATCAACAAGGTTAAACAAAAAAAAAAAAAAAAACTGTGGTTTAGCCAATTTTTTTTTTGGCTCCGATAAGTTTATCGTGGTAGAGTTAATTGCCATGCATCCTCTTTTGGGCGTCTCTTCCTGTTATGTACGAGTTACGGGTGGGATGAAATAATAATTGTTATCCCTCCTCCCCACCCCTACTGGATATATCTATCATACGTGTACAGCTAAATGAGTTTACGAAAAAAATACTGTGCATGTATGCATCTGTCGCCAAAGCAAAAAAAAAAAAAAATTTTCATTGCGACGGGTACACAAAATTTTTTTTTCTCCTAATGTTATTATTCTAAAGCCATTTATTGTAAAACGATACTTTGATGAATTCAAAGACAATGCTATTATCACGGGATTTCGCATTGATGTGGGATCATTGGAGAGAAGTTGAAACAATAATAAACGAGAATGAATAAAATACTATAGAAGCCAAACAATTGAACCTTCCGGTACTAGAAAATTTCTTTGGAAAATAACAAGCCGTCGTTGTAATCAATTCCCGCACGGATTGTGCAAGTAAGTAGGAGGTGCAACGTAAAAAAGTCCCTGGCGATAAAATAACGCAGCAAAAGCCACACTCGTGTATATAATATGTATGCATGTATGCAACCACGGAGGCGTGACCCAAGCTGCAGTTGCGTATACACATACGAAATATATAAGTACACGCACGCATGGGTATATCCCCAACGCGCTCTCGCGCACGCACATAAAAATGCACATATATGTATACGTATGCATGTACGACACGTCAAGTGAATCGGTATAGGTATATGCTCGTGCACACAAATAAAATATACATGTGCCGGAATCGAGGGTATAGGGGCCCCAGCATCGCCGTTGTCGCCTTTTACGCGCCACACCGTGCGTGGACTACCGTATGGCTAAATATGGCGTGTTTTCGGTCGACTTCTCCGAGGAATCGTTCTTCTGCCATCCAATTTTTTTTTTTTTTTTTTTTCCCCACAATCCCGTCTCCGTTAACGCTCGGCCAAATTAATTAGTGGGCGCACATATGTGTACCTATATACATACGTATGAGAGGGGAGGACGTGTCATATACGATGATGCTGTCATGCAAACGTGCAAAGCTGCTGGGAGGAGTGGCTTGTATGAAGGTACACTTTTACTTTGTGCCCCGTTGCCGATTTCGTGTCACTCGGTCAGCCGACCATACATATGTATATATATTCATTTTACCTGCTCGCACCAACCTGTACCGATACCCTGAGGTGGATGAATTTTGAGGGAATCGGTGCATATATGGCCACACACACACACACCTGTGCGCGATAAAAATAACTCGATAGGGTCGCACGCGTATTTTTTTTTTTTTTTTTTTTTTTACCATGAGAAATGAAAGACACTTTGTGCACGCTTCCTCATATAGGTATGGGTGTGATATTGGTATACCCACGCAAGCGTATCATAATTATAATAATAAACGTGGATATGGAGAAGTAATGCGCTTCTCGCGTGGAAACGAACGATGGGGCAATTATTCGTTTTGTTGCGTCAAATCTCATATCGAGACAGACGGGGGCGTGTATCGTATATCGGTATAGCGTATTTAATTTATTTTACGAGTGTCGAGCCATCACAGCTGCGCGAGTTTTGCACAATTTCACGTTGTTATCGGTGTTTTGTCCACTCGAGTAGAGTCTTATTGCTGTCTGAATTAAAAAACAAATTAAAATATGTCGCAACAGATGAAGCTCGCCAGCAACAAATTTCGGGCGAGAAAGGAGCAAAGAAATATCTATCGATTATACTGTTCGCGTGATACATGTGACCCTGGAGATATCCGTTAGATCGTTCAACGTGGATACACAAAAACATACGTGACAGCAGCTAAGTATACTGGAATATAAATAACATATACTTTAGAAGTAGTGCTTGGCATTACTTAACTGTTGGACTGTCGAGAGAAAAAAAAACCTACAAATCTTACTCATGAGAAAGACACTGTGCGATGATAGCTTTTCTTTTCTTAGTCGAGGTAGAAAAACCAAGGTACTAATGAACTCACGTTTATTATTATTTTTTTTTCTGAAAATCGTAAATGCATCACGCACCTGTACGCATATACGACAAAACACATCGCCTAATCGACCGTGTCGGAAATGAACTCACCGACGACAGTTAGATCATTAGACAAGTAATATATCCAACGGACTGAGGAAAGACGGAATATCTGCTGGTCTCTTCCAGCTCTTCTATACGTGACGTGCAAAACGCGGAATGCTAGAATTTCAATTCGTGAGGAAGTGCACACTAGTGTATTATAGTGGTAGAGTCGCGCTAGTTTCCGGACGGCGATTAGATGGCTCGTAATACACGTATAGGTACATCTATATATACTGTGATCAAACGGCCTACTTTTTCTCTCATTCGAACACGTATAAAAGCACCCGATACGTGCACGAGTAAAAAAAAAGAAAGAAAAAAAAAATTCGAAACAAAAAGAACCACCTATATGACATCCACATAGAACATGTACATACATTTTTTTTTTTTTTTATCCACGTGCAACATGTCGGCGCATATTTATAATCTCTCGCTCCGTATTATATGGTTTTTTATGAGACGCTGACTGTATTTACGTACTGGTACGTGCAGACTTCGCTGAAAGATCTCTATTGAATCTCCTCGCGTCTACTACACTCTTCTCCCGCCTCCCCGTATAGATGTGGGGCTCTTCGCGATTCGATTTGGCTTTTATGATTCTCCACCATCCTCCGTCGACGCGAATTTCTGCACACCACCCTCTTCTGGCGAGCTCCACACACGCTCTGTTACCAATTACTTATTTATCACCAGTGAAGCGTCATGCCAATAACAAAAAAGCCACACGAGCTTGGCTCGGACAAAAAGTCACGAAGCGCACTTTTTTTTTTTTACAAATGACAGGAACAACAGAGAGGACAGGACTCCAACTCACCGGTTACATAGATACGGAGGCATCATATTGTATATAGGGTACAACACATTCTGCCGCTGATGCTAACCAAGCAGGGGGCATGCCGTCGTAGCTCGAGGCACGCGGCGAGATGCTCACAAGTTGCTATATATATGTACAGTATACGTATACATACACATGGGATGGAGCTCTCAATTACGCCGCAGCTCATCGCAGCAGGAATTAGGTATAGGTGTGTACGTGCTGCGTGTGTATATTATAAGGTATGCGTCTCTAGGTACTCGGCTCCGGTCGGCTTATCGGCTTCTGTCCGCGTGTCCCCTTCGTTGGGCTGATGTTTATCTCGGTGTCTCTTTGTCAAAGATAAGGATTCGGGAGATAGCGATGCCAAAGAGTAGCCTGAGCTGCTACTGTGCGCGTGCAGCGTCCGACAAGCCGTGTGTGCGTGTGAGCGACACACGGAGTATTGTTGGATTTCATTTTTTTGCCATTGCGTTGAAAAAAAAAAAAAAATAAAATACTTTCGAAAAAGCATTTGAACGAGACTCGGTATGGGAAAAAAATAATTTCTCCAGCAGAGTGTCGGGGTGCAGAGAAAGGAAAACCGCCGACGCAGCCACGACCGCGTTATGGAAGAGCTTTCGCGCGGCTCCGAAGAGCTTTGAAGTGCGAAAACGAGCCGTTTGATTGAAATTCACTGCTGCTCTCGGTGTATGATTAAACTATATATGTACGTGTACGGCAGAGTTGGAAAGATAAAAAAAGAGAGAAAGAAAAATCGCCGGGACAATAATAAGAGAACGGAGAGTTGGCGTCGACGAGGGAATATAATGGGGAAAGGAGGAGGAAGGGAATGAAAAAAAAAAAAAAAAAAAAAGAGTCTGTGTTTCGAGGGATACCCGAGATTTATTAATATCCGCTCTGTATCTGTATACGAAAGCTGTGTACTGTTGTCGTGCGGTGGAAATCGGTCGTTTCCCGCAAAGCCGATTAACATCCCGGCAACCGTACGTACAGCAGCAGATGCTTCGAAAAAATAAAAAAATAAAAAAAATAGAGAAAGAAAAGCACTTGTCACCGCATTTATTTATACCGATTGGACAGACTCTCTGTGTCTCTCTCGAGTACGCAGATCTGATGGCCCCTTCGATGCGCCTTACCAGCGTCATGCGATTATTTTTGTTTGTACACGAATTGCTTTATTAAAAAAAAAAAAAAAAACAGAATTTAATTATTTTTTTCATTTTTCTTTTCCCCAAGTCACGCAATAAAGAAGTGAATGTACCAGGACTCTTATTCTTCGAAGCGATTAAACGAATTGCCGATCAAACGCTCGAAAGCAGAGAGTATGACCGTACGGTAGATTAATTTATCACTCGGATAAGCCGCAAGGATCAAAGACACGCGTGAACGATAAACATAAAAGCCCAAAACGTCGTCCAGCATAGCTGTATTGTTTATATATCCCCCTTTTCGACCGAGCCCTATACACCACCCACAAGTATCCCTTTAACTCACGCATTGGATACAAGCGTGTGCATGTGTTATGTATACATTTTAACGTCACGGTCAGAAAAGCATGGACGTTTTTTTCTCACGTGTGTGCAGGGCATCGGATACATGTATCGTGACTCCGCGCATCCGCTCGTCTTGCAATTCTATTCCCCTTCCAATCCCTCGACGGTGTATTTTTTCCCCCTCTGATTTTTGCGGTTACACTTTTCTTTTGTACATAGGTGCTAGCGGACTCACCCGCGTTCTATTCCTCGATGGGTCTGTTGAACCTATTTTTTTTTTTTCTTTTCTTTTTTTTTTTATGAAATTAAAAACCAACTAAAAGTAGATTTATATCCATTTTTTTTTTATTTACTTTTTTAATAAAATAAGGTAAATGAAGTTTAATGCAACAATCGTTCCATTGATATAAAGCCGAATAATTATACATTTGCTGATGATACAGCCTCATTTAAGCTCATTTTAGGCACACTGAATAAGATTTCGTGCATACATACACGGCAAATTGATTATTGAATTTTGTCGTCTACGATTCGGCAAACCCTCAGCGTTTGACCTACTTGCCAGCACATGCCGATCGGATGGGGATTGGCTCTGATTTCGCGTGCAACGCGAAACAGTGATGATTAAATTCTCGGCCGACCTCGGGTTGATTGAAAAATTATCTTCGATAAACGCACACGTCCCCAGGTGTTACCGATAAAAAAATAAAACGATATACCGAGCCATGGAATTCCTATACATGCAAGATCTAATGTGGCCCAACAGTGGATAGTGTAAACTCTGATGATTTTGCTCGAAACGATTCGAGATCGAAAGTACATCAGGCTGAAAGTTGTTAAAACGTCGGTAACTGTCGAAAGTACACACAGAACATAGCTTTGGACGCGGGCTCTCTCGAATCAATTAAAACTATCGAGAAATTTCTCCGCGTTAATTAAACTGCAATAAAAGCAGCAGCTAACAACTTATAATCGAAATCAGCCTCGGCCCAGCCGAATGGGATCCCTCGCTTTGTCCAAACTTTTTTGCTCAGTATAGCATACATAGAATCAACAACAACAACAACTTTCGATCTTGATGAGTATAGTAATAATAAAAAAAGCGAAAAGAAGCTCGAGCGTGTCGGTTACCATTCATGCCCACGATTTTGTTTTTCGTGCGCCAACCTGTACGTGGAAGTCAGTAGCCTTGACCGCTGCTCCAAAAGAGCCAATATGCGTGCTTTTTTTGCCGATCTCACAAACACGCGATCGACGCTTATGGGCGTGGGTTTTCTCGCTACGCAGACGTACGATTTGTACTGTAGAGGAGTTTAACATTATATGAAATGCTTATCTATTCGCACCAAGGGAGATTGATATCTGATTGTTCTCATCTCTCGACTCTGGTCTACTTGCTCTGACTAATTCTTTCGCTCTTAGACAATACGGGCCGGTCCGTTTAAGGAAATCATGCACCTTGAACGATCATCGAGGTTCGCCGCACGTATAGTTAAGGAGAATCATTGCAGGCAATCGTGGGGCAGCGAGTGATGATTCCGTCGAACGATTTAATGCAGTTTGTAGAGTGTGAATTTTTGAAGAGATGTTATTAATTTATTTGGCTCGTTCATTTACAACTTTTCACGATTGGCTAAGCGGGTTGGCCGTTTAAGTGCACGGCGAGCGGCTTTTATCTCTTAGGTCAATTACTCATTCGGCTGGGTTTTTTATTTTTTTTTTTTTTTTTTTCCTGCATTCTAGGAAAAAGTACAAAGTGATTCGATTGAAAGAGTGAGCGTCATTGGTATATTATCATTACTAAATTTTTTTTTTTTTTTTTATTCAATAATAAGCTTTACTACAACGATTCCAGTTTACGTGGTTAATCCACAGACATTTTTAAATTAATCGAAATGAAATCGGCAATTTTTAAAGAATATCGGTATGTACGTATACGTTTTACATATGGAAAGCTTCGTTGAATTTCTTTTAAACAGTTGTATATAGTTGGTCTTTGCGTGCATCATTGCAAACATGAATTGTTATTTCTCAGAAGACTGTAACTTGGAAATATTGATTCAATAGTTGAACAAAAAAAAAAAAACAAATAAATAAATACAGCTTCGAAAGAGAAAATGCAAAAACGCAGGTTTTAACAGCTGAATCATCTACGATTTCGCAATCGAACGACAATGAGCCTATAGTTTCCTGCAATGAAGATCCTTGAAAACTCTGGTATACGTACAATAACGAGGTGCTACATCAACACGACAGGTATACATATCGATGCACACTGACCACGACACGTGTACTACTTATGTATGTACACACAGGATACGAGTTGCTCCGAACAATACCCGCATGGTCTTTTAAGCCTCGTGTTTTGAATGGGCTTCTCGAGCATGAAGTGTGAAAAGTTACATTGACGATTGAAACGTGCTCCGTTTTCAACAAAAACCAAGTAAATCAAAGCCAATCAATTTTTTTTTTTTTTTTATTTGTTATCCTCTCGTTCCGGGAATAGGCACTCCCAATTTGGAGCCATACCTGATGCATCATTCAGCTCGTATTGATCTCTCGCAAAGGGCGCCGGTGTCTAAGTGGCATAGCGCGCAGCGAGGTGTGNTATTATTATTATTATTATTATTATTATTATTATTATTATTATTATTATTATGATGATTTTCGCTCGAGCACGAGGTGTCGGCGGTAAGAGAAATGCGGAGAAACGCGGAAACGAAGAGGCGATAGCGCATTATCAACCATACGTGTATACCAGAGTTGACAATAAATCGCAAGCATAGTATACGTATACATCGCTCCTCTCTTGCTTGTATCGGACCGTCCCGCGATGACATGTAAGTACTGACGCACGCAATGCATTAATAATTGAGGGCCGAGAGTGAGTGGATTTTTCAGACTGTGCTAATTATTTCCTTATAACAGGAGCGTAAAATAATAAAAAGCATCAACTTTCTTTTTTTAAGGGGTTTACGTATACGTGTACGTAAGTGAATCATCAACTATTTTTCCGGTGCAACGTAATATTTGATATGCCTTAAGGTCATTGGACTTGGAAAATGCTTAATCACCGGATACTTTGGTTTTGACTTGAGGTATAGCAGGAGATAATATATGGTGTGTAGGGTATCTCCAACGTGTGAGTGAATCAATCACTTTTGATTTTGATGGGATTGAAAGTTTTTCAATATCAAGCATAATTAAATTTATGTGAGAAAGTCCCTTTTTTCTAAAAATAATAAAACTAATTATACCACGAATTAAACAGAGGAAGAATCGCGTACGGTGTTCAAAGCTTACATTGAAGATTTGTGAATGCCTCATTATTATTTCTAATATATTAATCATCGTTCGACTTTTGCGTTGAAAGTATGATCGATTTCAACGTTTAATGAAGACGAGAAAAAGCATCCTCGTCCACAAGACGTCGAAAATAACAGAGTCCATCGCTACGAAACAACACGAGAAACAGCTAAGCACTGCAAGCTCTTTTGCGCTGAAAAAAATGGCAATCAGCCACGAACTTAGGCAAGAATAGACACAATTACGTAGCAGATATTCCGAAAGACTTGCGTTAGATAACTGGACTATCAAAGCTTAAGCAGTATCGTGTTATCGCTTACAATATTATACACGAAAGTAAATCTTGTTTTTTACACCAACTTGGAATTTAAAACAACGTGGGTTTTTTAATTTCTCGATGCAAACAACCATTTGCAAAAGAGTGAATATGATGGAAACTTACCTACCCTCGCTACTAGGACAACTGCAAACAAAAACACTTCCTCCGACCCTTCCAGCTTCCAGTTTTCGTAAAAAAGCTCCGTAAAAAAGCTCCGTACAAAAAAGGCACACCCGGAATTGAAAAAAAAAAAAAAAAAAAAAAAAGCAAAGATACGCACTGGGTGCAAGTCGCACGTGTGTACAATACACTCGAAACGTTTGTTTCGACGCGCAAGGCAAAAATATACACGCAGCGACACAGCCTGGCTGCACGCCGCAATAAAGGCTATACGCTCACTGCCAGAGCCGCTCCGAGCAGCCGCAGCCCGGAGCCTATAAAGCTCGCCCTCTCTCTCTCTCTCTCCCTCAATATGGTAGTGTTTGTACGCCCAGTCAGCTGATTTTCCCCCCTTCGCGTCTGATATCGTACACCTAACTTGTGCTGTGGTACACGACGACTAGACAGTATACAACGGCGATGATAACTCCAACTCGGGCCCGAAGGGTATCTTTATACCCACCTATGGGTTATACGTGTGGTAAAAATGTTATGCGGTAGGCAGAAGCATCTACAGATATCGTGCGCTTTTACTGGGAGACGAGCTCTTTTCATGCGGTGCTTTTTTTTTTTTTTTTTTTTTTTTTGAATTTTCTCCTCTATGTGGGTGGGTGGGGGTTTGGGGTGCGTCACGAAGTGAAAATCGTGGTCGTCCTCGGCGGCTGCGAGCCGGCTTCGCACTGAGACCGAGTCAGAAGTCGGACTGACTAGCGCCAGTACTCCTCGAGCGAGCCGAGAGTCGTTTGCTCTCCTCCTCCTCCTCCTCCTCTCTTCATCTCCATCGTAGTGTATGGTCCGCATCCATCTCTCTCTCTCTCCGTTTTCTATCGTTGCAAACCAGTCGGCGCGACTCGGGCCACGAACTGCTACGATCTGCGCGTATGTACAATACACCTCCCTCCCCGTGTGCACCACCCGCCCATCCGCCCTTTAACGACTCTCAGCTCGGAAGGAGAGAATATGGAAGGGGAGGGAGGAGCGGCTGCATCCGTCCCTCCCCAACGAGAGAGAGAGAGAGGCTCGTTCTTCCTCTCTGTCGTCGCCTCCTCGCGAGCCAGGAGCAGTCGACCCTGAGCCCCCGCGTTACGTGTCCCTCTATACATATATGTGGCTCATCGTCCCGATGCGACTCGACTTTCGCGCCATCCGACGCCCGGGGCTGCAAGCCTTTTCCAAGTATGTGTGTGCCCTCCGATCGCCACGTGGGGGCAATACGTCACTTTCAAGCCTGGAGCCTGTGCTAACGAAAAATGGGGTGGTTTTTTTTTTTTTTTTAATGGCTGGCAGATTTTGGCGTACGGGGAGTCTTTTGTCACACCGGCTGAGAGATTATTGAGAAGGAGAGAAAAACAAGCAAAGGGCTCCTTTTTGTTTGCGGAGGATTGTTTTTTTTTTGTTTTTTTTTTTTTCTTTCATCATCCCCTCGAACACGCACGTTTTAGCTGCATACACC
>NW_019379500.1:928198-962958 GCF_000648655.2 Copidosoma floridanum
AAAAAAAAAAAAAAAAAAAAAAAAAAAAAAAAAAAAAAAAAAAAAAAAAAAAAAAAAACGCGAAACAAAACCCCTTTTTTTTTTAGTCGTACGAGGGTACACGAGCGCGCATTGAGAGGGTCACGCGCTACAAGAGACACGAGGGAGCTTATTAATGCACCGAGGGATCCTGCGACGCGTGAGCTTTCGTTTCGCACTCGGATTTATTTTCTTTTTTTTTTTTTTTTTTCCTCCTCAAGGCAAAATCGACTATTTGGAAAAGTGCGTGTCATTTTTTTTTCTTCCCATGGGTTATTGGCTCGCAGCCACCATACAGCAGAGAGAGCACTCGAGAGTGCAGATGTAGTGCAGATGTAACGCGAAGGGGACTTTAATTTTTTTTTTTTTTTTTTTTTTTTTTTTTTTTCTTCAACACAATTAGCTAATTATAGAGTTTAACTACCTACAATTGTATTTACAACAGATAATTGTTTTGTCAACACCGGGTACTACGATAAATCATTGCCCTAACAGTGGTCGGTAAGCAAAATTTGATGGTAAGGTAATATTCTACTTGGTTGCATCCACACGCGCAGTGGTGGTAAAATAAAACGTAAGATGTCAGCATCATCCACTTTTTCTGTCTGTTCATTATACAATAATAACTCTCATTTAATAATAAAATCCATTGTTACTATTATTAAAACAAACCACGATTGGCAAAATATTTCTTAATTTTAATATTTTAAAGCATTAAATTGATATTATTATAGTGTGATAGTAAAGAGCAAGTTAATGACTGTATTTTTTTCATTGCAAAATCTTTAAAAGCGATAGAAAAAGAAACGTGTAATAATTATTCTGTATGTCCTAACAGTAGGCTATCAGTCTTTCATTAAATTATTAGTCATTCTAAATTCTATTGTGAAAATTTTATATAAATTAGTTTTAACAATTCATTTCAAAGTATAAATTCACTGGAGTGGATATCGAACTCAATTATAAATACAATTATTATTAGTATTCAAAACAAATGTATTAATTGAGTTCAGTTGTACCAATGAATCAAAGGTAAGTAATATACATATAACATACCAAATATTATGTAACATACGTATGCGGCTGCCTTTCGTACAAATTTCAAATTATGATAAATCGGTATATGTAATTTTAAACATTTCACTCGATTTAATTACAGACTTTGTCTATGTATGTTTAAATGAAAAGTTTTAGATTTATATTTGAAATAACATAAAAGATCATCAAAGAGAGGTATCATTTTTAAATTAACAATTGAATTCTAACAATTTTTGTAAATGAACTTGGGTGATCTGATGAAAAACATTTTTTTCTGTAAAAACTGTGTTTTACAGTAACTGTAATACCTGAGCACTTTATGTTACTCTTGGCAAGTACTGGCACACGATTACATTATTATTATCAAATCGCAAATACCGGTAGTCCAAATATCTTGTTCAAACACATACGTTTTGACGCAAGAGTTACACCTGAATTGGTTTTGTCGCTAATTTTGTCACCAGGGCTGTATTTCGAATTTTTATCACCTTGTGATGAACGATTATAAATACGTGACCCATAATCTTTAGTTTTTTACCATACACACTTGTTATCTTTCACAAACAACTCGTACGATACTTTGCTTTCACTTCAGTGGTGTTCGATTACTTTTTCACGAATTTTCAACAATCATCAGTACTAAAAATGGTAAAAATGATGATATTAGTATAAATAATAAAAATAATTTTAATCGGCTTGAAACGAAATCATTGATCGCATAAGAACATTTTTAGCCAGTTCACGTGCAAGTTGGATTATTTACAAAAAATTATAGTATTTATAAATAGAGTGTAAATATCGTCATTCTGAGGGTCCCCGATACTTACAAAAAAATGTTTGTAAATGCACCAGCAAAAAACTGCGAGATAATGAAAACATGAATTAAAATAAGCAGACGCGACTTCTTACCAAATACGAAGAAAGTACAATAGGAGGCACGTATTATCAAAATTAGTCATGCGTTCCGATGAAAAAGACGAAATCTCTTTGTCAACGCAATCAGTGTCGCAGGAAAGATGTAATCGTGAAATACTTTCGTCGTGATTTCACATCAACATCCAATGAGAAGATGTAGCGGAGATACCCAAAACTTGACTCCTGGGGATATGTACATCCTTATCGGCGAGAAGTCGCGCACGAGCCAAAAGAGAAAGAGCGATAAGATTGACGGCAAATGTCACGAATTAATCAGATCGTCGTTGTCGAAAAGTCAAAGGGGTAGAGCGCGCCATTGCGCAATTTCATGACGAACAATGCAAGCAAAAGCTGTTCGGGAGCGATTATGTTGGCCGTATCGAGCCGTAGACGCGAAGTGGGCGAGAGATAAAAAACGGCGCCTCAACAGGTCGTGCTGCCGGTCGTTGCACCTGATCGATCGCGCCGATCGGCCGCGACACGTGTTGTAATTGCTCTTGCGTAACATTATTTTTTCGACTTCTCTCTCTCTCTCTCTCTATCTCTCTCGCCTCTTTATGATGTTTGCTTTTGTTCGAGAAGCTGAAATCCATCTCGACGATTGTGTTCCACAAAAAAAATTCTCTTTTTTTTCCTCTGTTTAATCTTTGACTCCCGAAATTTTCCATGTGTTTGCACACGTGCGTCCGCGTTCGTACGAGCTCGCTAATTTCCATCGCATTCGATGTCTCGAGTGTATTTTTATCGTGTTTTGTTCGCACTTTTTTTTTTTTTTTTTTTTTTTTTTCCCCACAATCCCGTCTCCGTTAACGCNTTCATCATCTTTACGTATACCGGCCTCTCCTCTTTGGGTGAACTCATTACGCACAATTGCTCAAAGCCCAATGAGATGGGTGAGCCATAATCGAAAAGTTTACCAATGACGGCGTACCAACCTACTTCTTTTTTTTTTTCTTATCGCTTTTCGAAAACCTCAATTTTCTAATCGCTGTTATAGGCTCGCGGTGCAATCCCGCGAGATGAGTACACATTTTTTTTCTTCTTCTTCAAACGAATCCGTAGTAAAAACGGGCTCTAATTGTATTAATACGAATTTGTAACGTATATATAAAAAAAATTAAAAGCCAACCGGAGAAGGTAACTCAAGCTCTGAAAACAGATGCGCCATTTGGGTCTTCCGTGTACGTATATATTGCACGTATGATACGATACGCGGACAATCCACATCTGCGGCGTCGGCGAATCGTATACGTATTTTTTTTTTTTTTTTTTTTTTTTTTTTTTTTTTTTCACCGATAAAGCACGACTCGTTGGAGTATAAGTAGCATAAAGAGAGAGAGAAAAGAAAAACAAAACAGAAAGCAGCAACAGCTAACAGCGGGACTTTATTACCTGGGCTTGCAGGTGGCGCCCGCATTTCGAGGGCCCCGAGGAGTTTCGAGAAAAAAAAAAAAAAAAAAAAAATCATAAAAAATCCGTCCGCACGTGATGCCTCTCCTCGCGAGGATATCTCTGTGTGTGTATTACTGCGACCACTGAAGGAAGAGCTCGGATTCGCGTGTGTGAGAGAGAGAAAAAAAAAAGATCTGCACTGACAGGTGCTGGAAGCTCGGACGACTGTTCATTACACCAAAACGACATCGGACGCGTGCGCTCTTTCACACTTTTTCACCTTTCTTTCTTTTTTTTTCTGCACTCCCCGTCGTTTGAATCGCCAACTCGGAGTCTCTGCTCCTGTTATTATCCGGGAAAGGCGTTATTGACGTCGAGTGGTAAATTTAAAGTCTGTTTGAGCTCTGGAGCGTCGCGCGGATGAATCGTCGGGAGAGCTGCCCGGTGTTTAGGGGGCGGTTTTACTTTTACGACACCTCCAGCGACATCGGTAAGGGCTGCGCCTATCCCAACAGGTGTTTGAGAAACATTTTCATTCGCGCGCCTCAAATTAAGGAGACTGGTACCTGTACCCGTGATAAAATGCATCTCCCTGTGCTGTACAAATATGTCCACCTTCTCGTTCAAGGTGTCAGCATGTATAGGTACATGCCTGCACTCCCCCTAAAGTGGCATTTACTGCCTGGATGCCCTTGACCAGGGAAACATGAGAAAAGGAGGAAGAGGAGCAAAGGGTATGCATTTAATTAAATACACTTAATCACAAGTATACGCCCATCGCCCGCCACAGCTCGCTAGCAGCCCGCAAATCCTCCTCCAATAACCCGCTTCCTCTTATACCGTATGCTCGTATGCTGCATGTAATACGTATTATACCTGCATCCGCACGCATACGTGTGTAAGGGCATATGGATACATTTATACCTACCGACTGGATGACAGAGCCGTTTTCCCTCCACACCTGCACACTTACATATACACGTGTGTAAGCATTATGCGTGCTCGCATGAGCTGCACTCGTTTGTTCGCACGTATATATTATACCCATATAAAACACAATGTGCTCCGAGCAAAAGATGAGTTTATGAAAAAACGATCTTTCACGAGCGGCTGATGGCGTGCGGATGGATTTTCGAGGAGGTGACGCTGCAATGCACGCGAAAGGATTTCCGTAAAATGCCGGGGATTATACGGGCGCAGATCTCTTGAATTCATCCCTGTATATAAATATGTACATACATGTGCAATGGGTTTATTGTAACGCTGACTCTTGCAAGGGTTTTGTATGCGCGCGAGGGGCTGAAATTGATATTGACGGGGATACGGAGCTTTCGTGTGGTTTTGTACAGCGTTGGAGACGTATTTTTCGGCGAAACAAATTTCTCACGGGGGCCCAATTTTTACTAGAATTTTTTCCTTCCCTCACGAAAAATAATAGAAGGAAATGAAAGTTCTTTATCGGAGCACTGACTGCTCGCTGTATCACGCAATCGAAGCATATAAAGTCTTTCGATGCTCTATATCGATGCTAGTTCGGTCCATTTTTCACTTGAAAAGAAAAATCATCACGAGCAAGAAAAAAACAAGTTGCAGCCACCATCGTAACAGCTTAAGGTAGAAATCGACGGCAAAAAAAAGAAAAAGAAAAAAAAAAAGAAAAATTGAAAGCCACAATAAGTACAGCTGACATCGAGAAAGAGACAGTGGCAGAGAAATCTGGTCGCGCGCGGGGCAGGTGGAGCGAATCCCGCACGCGCGAGTCAAAAACGAAGAATCAGAGCAAGAGAATGAAAAGAAAAAGAGGAGAAGGGCACGCGTATACGTACACGCGAGCTCTGGCCTTCTTCTCCTCGCTTTTTAATGCACACACGACAAGAAAAACGATTTACGGGGGCTTCGAGCTAATCCAGGTGCAACATCATTCTCCGCGCGTACGGCGTACACATATACATACGCTGCAAAGAGCCAAAAAGAAGAGACGAACGAAGAAGAAGAAGAAAAAAAGAATAAGCGACCGAGGTCTTTTTAGCTCTGACCTCCGTCTTTTTCTTACCACTGGCGCGTGCGTAAGTATATATGTATATATGTATATGGTCACGCGCCAACGCACGGGAGCGCGTGATTAATTACGTGCTTTTCTCGCGGATTTTCCGGGCAATGCTCCTGCATTATACGCCATTAGTACCGAAAATTTGAGCGACTGTCGGAGCACACGCGCGCTCTCCCCCGATGATGAATGAAGGTCGGCGATTTCACGCTACATAGGTGTCGTACCCCCTGCGTCTTCAAGGAGGACCGGGTGAAAAGTAAGATTAATCGACTCGGTTGGCTTAGACTATACATAGAGAGAGAGAGGGATATCGTGGAACATGGATTTCCACGATGGGTATATACATATACTCATTGACGACTCGCGCCCACTTTGTCAACGAGTGGCTCCATTGTCCCGCCGCGCTCCTCTCGATGATGCTCATTGTACCCATATATATACAAGCTCCACGCTGGAAAGTGAAAAGGTGAGTCACTGCCATTTGTGGACACACGCGCTTTTTTTTTTCCTCCAGTTGTTGCAAAAAAAATTGTGTACAATAGGTGCACGGTTCCTGGGTGGCCCTTACTTCGCCCCACGGCGGGACTCATCTGCCCGTTGTTTCACGAAAACCCTGCGCGATTCGTGGAAATAAAGATTCAAAAGTGCGCCATTGGAGGTGAAAACAAAAAAAACAAGGCCAAGCGATACTCTTTTACGAGACGTGACGTCGTTGTGAGGTGTGAAAGAAAAGTTCTCCAGTCAATATGCGACACAGGGGAATCAATAATCCAATTCCATCGTGGGGTAAAATGAATATTAATAAAAGCACCCCAGCTCGGTCTTCATTCGTTCCTTCCTTCCTTCTTCCAAAGAAAAGTATATACACATATACACAGATCCTCCGTCATACAAAGCTCGTCCGGAGGATCTCCAAAGGATCCACCCCCCCCCCTTTTCAATCATACACATCAGGGAGCACAATGCGGAATGTGTCACCCGAATAAATCATAATGCGTGCGCGTACTCTGCTCGGGGCACAATGAGGTGATCGGCCGCCGTCGATTTGGAGCTGTACAACATGTATATATACGTGCACCCTGGCCCCTGTAAGGGATTCATTTGCTTGTAGTTAGATATACACAAGTGTCCGAGGCGCTCTGGAGAGGAAATGGAAAGGAAAAAGTGCACACAGCTGAGCCTTCTGTGTGTGGGCAAGAGTGTGCGCGGTTTGTCCGGAAGCCGAGTGCTTGTTTCTCGTTGGGAAATATTGGTGGTAAACTTTTATTCTCCGCTTCTGGTGCTGTATGGGTACTTACTCGCTGGGGTGGAAACGCAACAGACATACTTTTCTTGCAGCCGGATTTTTAGGGAAATTTTTGGCAGTGGTATTTTTCTTCATCAAAACGATTGCATACACTCCCCATCTCTCGGGCAAACATTTTTTATGTTTTATTTTTTTTTGTATAACGTAAAACTGAAAAAAAAATTCTATGATAAATAATTGTTCAAGATATTTTTTATTTTTATTTTTGTTGTCTTGCCAACCCTCGGACGCATCGCATAGCACGCAAGTCTAGAAAGTTTGGCGTAAACAAAGGAACTCTGGAGACAATCAATTTGCTGTTGGACCGCGCAGACCGTCTCACAATGCCCGAGACCAATCAATGCGTGGCAGATTACGGGGTAGAAAAAATCGAAAGCGAGGAGCACGGGNAAACTCTCGATGAGAAAAAAAGGAAATTAACGCAATACGCCCGTTTTCCCTGTTATTTGGAACTCTGGTGCAAGAGAGTGGCTCAGGTCCTCGTCGTTGTCGCGCTTACATCATACACACGGGTAATAAACACGTGTATTGGTAAAACGTCATTACCATTAAAAACGGACTAACGGAGTTATACTCAACCGAACCCTCGTATATGACGAGCTCATAGAATTTTCATGCCCGTGAACAAGACCACCACCGCACAATACGGACGCGTCCCTCTGCATTTCAGCTCGCACGGCCACTTATATGGCTCTTTTCCTTTTATTTGGGCACATATACGTCAAAAGCTAGGACTATTAACTACTGCCACTGTTATGGCGCGCTTACCCATTGTACACAACACGCTGGGGCGAGGAAAGAAAGGGTTACGGGACCGTGGTCCTTCGCCTCTGTTTGGCAATATACGTGGATACATGGCGTGCTCGTATATATACACTTGAGTCGCGCAGCACGTAAAAGAAGCGGTCGGTGGATCGGACAGGTGCATTCGGGGAAGAGGACGATTTGACCAAAAGAAAAAAAAGGGAAAAAAGGAAGAAAAAAAAACCACACACGCGCGGTAATTGACTACTGCTCCGTGGCCTCGTTGCTCGGCCGTGCGCTCTTTGACTTTATGCCGGAAGCAAGCTTTGATGCTCCGTAAATATTTCCACCGCTCGGGCTGGCTCGTAACGAAAGTTTTATTGAAGATTTTTGTTGAAAAGTCCGTGTGCTGTGTGAGCAGTATACATACTGCTGAGCTTAAAAAATATACACACACACACACACACATCTCCCTTTTTTTTCACGTGTCGCTCGTTGTTGTTGTTGTTGTAGGTGCGCACACATTGTGGTACAGTCAAGAAAGTTTGTTTGGCATCACTCGTGATTTCAACAAAAAAAAACTCCGTGTGCGCAGTGTGTATGTACACATATATACGGAGGAGAGGAAATATTGCATCCGCAGCGACGGATATCCGACGTGCGGCACACAAACTTTCCGAAAAAAAGGAACAAAAGGAACGAAAAAAAAATAGGTGGTAAGATCCAAGGGATGTTTGAACTCGCGTGGAAAAGCCCCGCCGCAAACACAAGGCGGTCCAGTGACGTAACTAATGACGCCTCCCTGCGCCCGTGTATACATAATAAGACGCCAATGAAAATTTCACGCCCAAAGGGGGCGCGCTTTTATGAGACGGGGAAAAAAAAGTTAAATAAATTTGTCAAACGTAGCATCAACTTCTATACATCCCGGCTATCACACTAATGCTCGGCTCATTTCTCAACGCTACGCGCGTAATGTACAATGTACACCGAGCGAAGGCACAAAGGACACCGCATATACTATCCCCGCCGTGAGCGAAAACGCGCACAATCGAGTGCTCGATCGCACCGTGGAGACATTTGTCGACGGGATCTCTTTCTCCGGTGTACCGTGTTACACCGTACGGAGGAGAAAAAAAAAAAAAAAAAAGACGACTTATAAATCGGCTGCACCCGAAATTTCACGAAGGCGCGAAGCACGCGTTTCATATATTATATACAGGGAGGGTAGCGACCGATAGAAAGAAAATCGCACAGGACCGAGGGAGCTCTGCACAATGCACGAGCGGCTGGGACTGCTTCTCCCCTGTAACCTTGTATATATGCAAGAGCGATGTCCTTTTCCATCCATACAATGTTGGCCTGGTGCTCGAAGGGTATACACGTAAGGGCGACTTGTCCGCGTACGCACGGGGACGCGTTATAGGCGCGAAAATTCGATGATCCGGCTGGCCATGTACGCAAGGGCTGAGCTCGTAAATTTGCTTTTGAACGAGAGCCGCGCTCCTCTTTCTTTGTACGGGTGGTACAGTTCCTTCATTCGATGCACACCAAGGCTTTTTTGTATGGGTTTTGGACACTTGTATTTATCGCCGTACGCCTTTTGTCCTAAGTGCTTTGTTTTCTTACGGTCACGCATCCGTTTCATCACTTATACTTCATTATTTATACAATTTTTTGTAACCTGCCCTTCATGGAGTTTACAAAGTCAGTTTGATGCCTCCAGAAAGTACAAGTAAACCATCTAGTGACCAAAAATGGGTTTTAAAAATTAATTTTTCCACCGACAAAGTAAAATATACTGACGTTTTTCGACAAAACATGAAACACCAAAGCACTATACGATATATTTAAAAAGCATACCAATTCAACAGTCTTTAACATTACATCCTCTACGAGGCAAAAAAAAAAGGCCGTAGTAATTTATTACAAAAACCATGATTTGACAAATAAAACGCAATCATTTGCTCTGCCGTGTCCTTTATACACGTGTATGATCTTTAGACCCGCAAACAGACCCTCGAACAATCTGCTAAGCAATCAGGCATATATATGTTATTTAATGGAGCACACAAACAAACAACAACCACCCCCCCCTCAAAGAAATCCAGACTCTCTATTTCTCGCTCGAAACAATACATGCGCGCACGCAGAGACAGAGAGGGAGCATTAGCATCAGTCCTGCATCACCTCTTTGGCTGTTGTATAGCCTTGTTGATTTTTTTTTCCCCTTTGTTTTTTCGGGAGGTGAGAAGGGGGGTGGTGCGGGGCATTGTCAGTGGTTGCAGCAGAAACGGCACATGCCCGAAAGAAACGCATTAAGAGAAAGAGCAGCAAATAAAATAAAAAATAAAAAAAAGAGAATCTAAGGCACGACGGCAGACGGAGAGCACGCGCAAGAAAGCAGAGGGGAAGGCTTAAAAACCTTTGCCCGCCGAAAAGGAGCGCACACACGTACCCACCTATATATGTATATACACTGCACGCAAGGAGCAGCAGCTGTCGGTCTTAGCACCTGCCCCTTGCTATATACACGTGTACGTAGTGTATGTATATATATATATATATATATATATATATACATACATATATGCTTTCTCCTTTTCTTCCTTTTTGCTCCTTGGCTTGGATTATACTTACGTATATATACATACTTTTGCAATCAATCCGGGCGCTCCTCGCTTGCGTGCCCCCATGTGTGTATACATATATATACGTGCACCGGTCGTCCTGTACACCATGTGTATGTATACAAGTGCCTATATACAATATAAAGATTATCGCTGTACACCTTGGATGCGAGTTACATCTTTTCCTCCACCTCAACTCTGTCCCCGGCTCCTTCTCAGATTGAATTCGTTATACAGGTACATAGGCGCCCCTCTCGGCTTTTCTCGCCGGTGGCGAAGCCTATACTTTGAGCCGAAAAAAGATTTTGGTCGGGGATATACGTATGTATCGGCAAGTATAGGGCGAAACGCGAAACTTGAGAGTTTACCCGCGATGGTGCTTTGCGCCTCTGCTTATTATCGGTAGAGGGGACGAGGTGACGAGCTGCAGGTATACACACGTTATGTTTTATGCACAATATAAAACCACACGGGGCCCCGTATCGATGTCTCCAGTTGTTTTTAAATCCGAGCGGGAGATCGAGAGATACACCTATAGCATTACAAAGAGGGGGGGGGGGTGAACAAAATAATATTGGGTATTAGCCAAAGTCAGTGCATCCAAATGGTTGGCCAATTTAATGTTCGTCCTCGACCATCCTGCACGGGAGTAACGAAAGTCGCGGATAAATCCACGAGCAGGGACGAGCGCGCGGCTTAAATCAATTTCGACAGGCGGCAATTTGAATTTCGCGCTTCAACGATGCGACGAATGAGTAATAAGGCTCGTTGCGTCGAAGGGTACGTACATATGTATTTCTCGCAAAAAAAAAAAAAAAAAAAAGAAAAGAAATCGACGATTTATCGCTGGTTACGAGTAAAGTATACTGGGACGGAATAAAAATCCATAGACGTGTGGACACAAAGCGAGAAAGGATCAAACGTAATTCGCAATATACACCTGCTGGCCTAGAGAAGGTCTCGATCTAGGGGGGAGGGGGGAACGAGTACAGACAGAGAAACAACTCCACACACAACAACACGAGTAGGTAAAAGCGTTACGTGTCCTCCTACAATTTTAGTATTCGGCAAATTACTTTCTTCCGATCGTTCATCATTGTGGGACTGTACGTGACGTACATTATGCATGCGGACCCGGCCCGCCAAAAATCAGCAATCAAAGTACAGGAGAACCCGAAAAAAACAAAGAGTCACCATACATGAGTTTCCTGCGCTATTCAGAGGACGGATAACCCGTTCAGCCGCACCAACTGAATTTCCGAGGACCATCGCGTGCTGTCCCTCCATAAATGTTTCCGCAAAGTGACCAACGTGGCTATCCTTTTTTCGTAACGCATGATACACGTGGTGTTTTTTCATAAAGCGACGGTGAACTAATTTTTCAACAAGGGACTCGCAAATCGAGCATCGAGTAGATTAATCGTACGAGGCAGAAAATAAATTAGCTTACAAGGTTTCCAATTCAATTTTTTTTTTTTTTTTTTTTTTTTTCTTCANTTTTTTTTTTTTTTTTTTTTTTTTTTTTTTTTTTTTTTTTTTTTTTTTTTTTTTTATATAAAAAAAAGGGGGGTTTCCTCAAATCACTGCAATCCTCAGTCGTCAGTAGGTATAGTACAGTGCACACCATTATAGTAATCCGATTTATCGCTGTTCAAACATCGCGACATCGATATACCCTTCAATCGGGCACTATTAGGTCTTAATCTTGTACAACTCGGGCTCTGTTAAAAGAAAACCCTCAGTGTAGTTTCTAGAGTACATATCATATAGTATACGTGATGTAAGAAAAAAAAAAAAAAAACCATCCACTCATTCAACGCATCCAAAAGCAAGTAAGCGAAGAACATTGCAAGCACTGTATACACACGAGTATGTATTATCAGATGCGTTATTTCGGGCCAGCAAATGTTTGTCGTGGCTATCAGTGTGCATAGGCATGGAAACCGGACGTGCGTCAATCGTTTGACGAACCATCCAACAACGCACCTTTTTTAGTGAAACAAAAATAAATTATTTCAACAAGAAGTGATACCGTGAGTAACACGGTTACTCTTTCGTTATCGCACCACGTGAGGGTGTTTTTTTTTTTCTAATAATATACCGATAGAATATAAAAGAAAAAAAAGTAGTGCCAATTAACTTAGCGGCTGCTTGTGACCGCACACAATAAACTACAGACACTCCCTGCCGTACAACATAATAAGCCCTACGAAGGCACGATGTTTCAAATTCACACAACGTTTCGCATGTAATGGAGCGAGAAAGATCCCCATTGTCCGCACAACCGGGGAACACGGCGAAACCGCAATTTCGGGGCAATTGAGGAATTTTCGAAAATAATAATTCCAAAAATCTTCTCAAAAAACACCGAGTATCTTTTTTTTTTCTTCTAAGCTCCGGCCGAGTCTCGCATCCTCGAAGGTCTCCGCCTACAGGACTCCCCCGAAAACGGAAGTTTGCCCTCACCCCCTGAGAATTACCTACACCTATGTGGGTTGGTGAGAAAAAAAAACAAAAAGAAGAGTTCTCGGGTTCGCACGCACAAGTGAAAACAACATCCGAAAAGCGGATGTTATTGAAAACAAGGTTGAACTCGAGCGATGAGGACAACGCCACTGAACTTTTTTCTTTTTTTCTTTTTTGGCAGCATGTGCCCATCGGGAGTAAAGTTTACGTATTATATACAGGGAAGACCTCACAATAGGGGCAAAAATCAGCCTTTGTGCTCTCGCACGCAAGTAAAAGAGTGCATACACGCCCGCTCGAAATAATTTTGCGCGAAACCGCAGATGCTACACGCCATCCTCTCCCATGCGCCCTTACTTCCTCCATCGTACGTGCACGCTTGTGTCCTCCCGATCCCGATGGCGGCGTCTTTCCTGAAAATCGCACAACTACCCTATACCTGTAGTGCCTTACACAACGTAACTATAAGTGCATTTACTCTGCCTGTATACGAAGTATACCTCCCTTTAGTGTGCTATACCTATACACTCCGACTCACGAAATCAAAACAAGGGCCGACAGGTGCTCCCTCGAAACAAGAAAAACACAAGCATCGGAGCATCAACAGAGAGAGAGAGAGAGAGAGGGACGACGAGAAAATCGGGGGTTCCTCTCCTCCCGGCCGATCTTTCGCCGCGATAATGGCCCCCGAAGCTCGACGCGTGCCAGCTGCTGCAATCCCTCTCTCTCTCTCATCTCCGCGTGAGCCCACTCGGCCCTTCCTTCCTTCCTCCTATACTTGTATAGTTGCAGGCCTACCTCTTTGCAGGTAATGACGAAAAAATACGCGCAGCAGAGACGACTCTCGATGCGAGAGGTTGGCCATTTCGAGATATAGGTGATTGTCCCTTGGGTCCCAGGAGCCCCGCGTACTTGGGCGCAAAAAACGCGTCATCCGGTAAAAAGACTTGACAGGTCTTTCAAATTTGCTACCGATACGCCATATCGATTGTGACGATTGGCAAACTTCAATAGCCCATTGTTGTTCGGTTGATTTTAGAAGAAAAAGGAGGAGGATAGCTGAAGATCCAGCTTGGTCCTCCGGTGGCCGAGTACGAAAATCGGCATCGGCAAGTGTGGAGGAAGAAATCGGGGCACGTGCGGCTCGACCGAGCAACGATACGTGCACGTATACGTGTGTGCACTCACACGTACAAAGTATATAAACGAGGGACGATGTCCTGGACGATAATAACGCAGCAGCAGCGGGTAAGAGTGCCGGACGCGTGCCAGCTGGTAAAAGGGCCTCCTCCCCTCCTCTGGGGCCCAGCACCGCCGCCGACAAAAGAATAAGGCATGCCAGGAGAGAACGACAGGAGTAGCAACGAGAGGCAGTAAGGAAAAAGCCTTTGACTCCGCGAAATATAGGTAGGTACATTGCTCGCTCGCTCGCGGGATTTTCGACGACGGGGCAGATGCTTCTCTCCTGGGCCCCTGCTTCTTTTGGCCACCTTACGCGCTCACGAGTGTGTACCTATACTTACGTGTATACACCAACAAAAACGCTCCCTCTGTCTGATGTGCCTCATGGCTCGCGTCTTTGATAGTATAGATATACAGCCCCTCCAGCAATGCGTCTTGCAACAACTATACACACAAATACATGTATATTCGCGTCGCTTCTCTTTTTCTTTCTTACCTTTCTTTCTTTCTTTCTTCTACTTAGAGATGAAGAACGGCCGGGGCTATACAGGAGGGAGGGCTCCGATACAAAAAATGGCCCCTTCGCCCGATCCCCTCCCCCTTTCATCTCCCTTTTACTGTTATTTTACAGCTCGTGCACACTCACCGGAATAATATACATTATATTGTTGTAGTAGTAGGTACCTACACGCGCGATATATTTCGAGACCCTAACTAGTTTTTATTGCGGCCTTCGCAGGTAGGTATAGCGGTGGCAATAGGTAGGTTATGCCTTTGTGTACGGAGCAACATCTCGGCTGGGCCATTTCCATCGCTTCTTTCTACATACGGTACACCACTGCTCGTTGGAGAATTTTATGTCTCAGTTCGAGTTGCTCTTGCCCCTGAATAAATGTCGAGGATGGCGTACAGATACATGTTTCATTCGTACCGATTTTCGAGTAACGCCGTCGCAAATTCAAACAGATTTCTTTATGGTTTGATTACGCGCTCCTTCAGTTGGTGGCGTTTGGGAAAAACTTTTTATATTTAGGGGGAAAACAAACTAGATGATCTTCCCCCTCTGTTTGGACAAGGGATGAGCCTTTTACTGCATTTTAAGGATATTTTTACTTTGCAATCCACAAACAGCCAATATTGAACGAGCAGCACAAAAATTAATCGGAATTTGCACAAAAGAAGCCAAGCCCCTCCAAAATGGTACGAAAACGCGTTTGGGCGTTAAATTTTACACAAGTACATACCTTGACATTCCCGTGGAGAGAAAAAAAAAAAAAAAAAAAAGGGATGACGATCATTAACAAGTGAGGCAGTAGCAGCCCTCCCCTGAAATAAAATGGTAAGTGTAACACGGCACTCACGCCAGACGAGGAATACCATGAGAAACGTACTAATGATAAATAAATTGCCGGCTCGTTTCGTACCCTGAAAGGAAAGACTCGAAATAGGTGTAAGTAGTGATGTGGTAAGGTTTTATGTATTAAGTGTACCTAAGTATCATATGGTGGCTGATGGGTGTCGATGCTCGTGTCCCCGATGCGCGTCTGCATTGTCGCGTCCTTCCCTCCTTGTCAGTCAAACATCTTTACGAGCTCTTCCTTCCTTCCTTCATGTTTCCTCCTTTCGTCGCACGCGTCGCGCATCCCATACATAATGTACCCGTAACAATACCAAGACCCTCCCCTACCAACCAAACAGGCCAACCAAGGGTAAATCATAATAATCTCCAGGGACGCTGTACTCGCGCCCATGTATGAGTGTGCGATAAACATTACCTTGTTACAACTAAATTTTGAGGAAGAAGAAAAAAAAATCAAATATAATCGACGTGGGCAGTTTCGAATGTTCCATTCCCACGTGATTTGGGATCTCATTTGACATGATAATATGGGTTCGTCAAACACGGCCCTCCACTTCAAAAAGGATCCCACGTAATGAGCCCCACTCGTACTCGAGATGAAGATCACCTCTCGAGCAAGAGCTTGAAATTGTATACACGCTTCATTTGTCAAACCGGTGGGTCAACAATGCCGGGATCCTTTGTTTCTCGAGGAAGGAGGGCCCCAAACTCCGAGAAAATCCGATTGACAAAAGGTACATCGGGCCAGACGAGTCCAAAACTAGTCGTCCTTTGCTTATTCTTGCAGCTTCGAAGATTCTCGGTACCGCTTCGTCCGAACGGGGTTACAATTCTCGTCCTCGACGATGATAATTAACGCGCATAGAGTCCCTTCCGTGCGCGCAATCGGCGCGGCAGGTGGTCGGAGCAGTCGCGAGCTCGAGGACTAAAATTGCTTGCACGAGCGCGAATTCCCGGGTGAAGAAAGGCTTCGGGGCGGGTATTATGTATGCAGAGAAGAAAGAGGTTTTCGGAAATTGTTTTGGGCCCCAGAGTAACCCTGTGTATATTGATTATTCTTCCTCTTCTTCTTCATTTTCGTCGTTGTCCCTCCTCTACTTTGTGCTCTTCAATTTTTTTTTTTTTTCTTTTTCCTACGGCAGAGCAGCACTTTAAGATGATTGTATTTTAACGAGCGTCTCCTCTGTCCCCTCGCGCTCATTTACGGGAATATACAGCTGACAATGGCAGTGCCGATTATAGAGCAGCAGCCAGCTCTTTTCGGCGTGTTTGATCCCCTTTAATCGAGGGATTATTGCCGACTGTACTTGGCGTCCCGCGTGTATTATATATATAACATGTACTTAGGCTTGAAGTGTCACCTGGTGCATCATGAAGTTGCGTACCTGTTGTGTGAGCTCATGGTACATAGACATAATTTACGGGCTAATAACGACGCAAATTGGGAGGATTTTCCAAGCGGAGACTCTCTCTCTCTCAACATGAGTGTGCTGTACTTCTGGGGATGTCTTTGAAGTAGTGAGGAATATTACTTTAATCCGAGAGGGATTTTGAACCTTTGTGCAGCTTGCATGAGAAATGTTGAAAAAATTGTATTTGTAAGCTCGTCGTTGCATCATCAGGGAATAATTAATTTTTTTTTTTTTTTCAAATCGTCTACGTACAATTTTGTACGTATAGATATTATGTAGCTTCCAAATTAATATCAATGACTCGTTTATTTATTAATGATTGGTTGTATTAAATGTCGTACCACCGAGTACGCGCGTGTATACGGCTATTGTATTTCAGACATCTATACTTACGGCCACGTACACTTGATCACCTCATCGGGCGTATAATACGATCGTTGGCGCCAACGAGTCAACGAACGCGCGCGTGTTCATATTTTCTTTCTTTCTTTTTTTTCTTTTTTTTTTTTTTTATACGCCACTTGTTCTTTAAAAATAAGCGCACCTTGGCGTCGAAAAATGTTAACGACCTGTATCACACGCTTTTTCTTTCAAACGAGGATTTTTCGTATCTAGCGCCGATTAATATTTTTACCCGCAGTAATTAGCTCAATGGCATTCATTACCGTTAAAGACCAAATTTTTACGCAGATGGTGCTCCGGATAACATCGATAACAATAACGACGACCCTCACTCTCTCTCTCTCTCTTGCGTGCCATCGTACAAGCCCGTGAATTAAAAAAAAATTCAATTTTTTTTCGCGACTCTTTCTCTTGTAATGGACGAGCACCAAAAATTTAATATCAGCTCTAAGATCGTTTGCATTCAAAACAGGCAAAGGACGCTGCAGGTTCGAAATTCCAAGCAGCAGGTGTACAGGTGTACTTGAGAAGTTGCTTTTTCCCACCCACACGCGCACACGGCAACATAATAACCAAGTCCCACTTACTGGGCTCGCGATGATTTCGCGGGCATTAGAAGTCAGCCCCGATACCCTACATACGTTGTTGTACACAGGGATCATCCGACTCTCTTTCACCCATATGTTTATACGCACACGAGAGCCGCGAAAAGTATAATTTTCGTCACGTATACCTATAACAGTATGGGCACTGATGGGTATAATAATACGTGCCGGAAACACCGGCACGGGAATGGCAAGTTACCACCTCACTCTCTCTCTCTCTCTCTCCCATCCTGTAAAAGGGTCGCTCGTATACATATGTACACCTTTGGTTCTTCCGCTTTTCATTTTTTTTTCTTCTCCCTTTCTCCTGCAGAGATTTCACTTACCATTGAGGACATTTGATTCGTAATCTCCAAATCTATCTATCGGGTGAGCTCTGCCGGGGATTTTTTTTTTTCGTTTTTTTGTATCAGCTGGAACGCTCGCATGGTACTTTAATCGCGTACGAGATAAAAGTTCACAAGTCGAAATGACTTCCCGGCTATAAATGCGCGATCGTACGATTTCAAATCTGATCAAAAAAAAAAAAAAAAAAAATCGATCGACAATTTTTTTTCCTTTGATTTACTTGCACTCGAAATACGATCCGCGATTAGGCTCGAGTGCGTGAAAAATTCCGGAATGAAACCAAACGCACGACTCTTATCAGCAATGCACCGACCGGACGTGTCCCGATGTGTATTGATGTACAAAAAAAAAAAAAAAAAAAACGAACGATGACTGATAGAAAAAAGGAGATACATTTTTCTCGAAGCCTAAAGACGAGCCACTTAGAGACGATCCTGTCCGGGAGATAAGGATGTATCATCCATAATCTCGCTCCTGTCGCCTCGTCTCCCTTTCCCCATTTGGAGCCAAACGATCTCAACCAGTGACATGATCGTCCTTTTCTTGATTACAAATGAGGAAAACTGTCGCGGGTACTTGAGGTGGTATACATACACCGGGGAAAACCTCTGGGAGAAAGAGTACAGGCAACGAGGTGTTTGGAAACGATTTCAGCTTCATATTTTATTAGGTATGAGGAAGATTAAAGCTCATCCCGTGACTTTAATCGAAAAAGCCGTTCGATGACTGTAGGGAGGAATTCCAAGCATCGTATTTCTAATTAAAACAGTACAAAAACGTGACAAACAATGTCTCTAATTTATCAGAGCCACAGACGAAGCTATAATTTGGGTGTGTCATTATACTGTTTGTTCACATCGGTAATGAACAACGACCTTGGCTGCGTTATCTGTTAAAATTGTAAAATTATCGGAAAAACAAAATTTGGTGATGATGGTCTAGATATTTTTCACGCGAAGCAATTTCGAGCTGTAGTAGGTATTTCCAAAATGTATAATTTTTTTCTTTTTCTCTTTGAGCCGCATATTGATGATAAACGCGAGACACTGTTGTTGTCCCTGTACTCAAAAAGCACATGTCCCGTGCAAATATCAATGCTCTTGTAAATAAAACTTCCGTCGCGCATAAATAAGGAAATTCCAAGGAAAACACGGCTCGCGCTATCTCGACCTTTTCACCAGCAAGCAGAACAAAACAACAAAAATCATCATAAGAATGACTCCGGGAAAAACACAGTCGTCCGAGCGAACAACAGCGTCAAAAGTGAAATGAAAAAGGGCAAAACGAGCTGATGTGCGGGAGGTACATTTATTCCTTTGTCACGGACAACAGCAGCGACGCTCTTCCCGATAAGTTTGTACATCGTACACACGGAGCTTTCCACTTTCTACCATCGCTCACGAGTCGACGAGGGAGAGAGAATCGGCCTGTTCTTTTTTTTGGTCTGTCGACGGCAAATTTACACAGGTGTCCGGAGACAACGGAGACCAGAACACGCTTTGCGCAACTTGCTTGTATTTTCAGTGTGTGGGTGGCACATCGGTCTTTTGGGGAAAAATTATGCAGATAAGTGTGCACGAAAATAAACACCTACTTGGCTCGAGACTGGGCTGCCATTAGCATGAAAATCAACCCCATACCCATACCGATATGACTTGGGCCGCGAGCTATTGTCGAGCCAAGAAGGTACATTACTTATACGGTGAAGGAATCTCCTGCATTGTGTATACAACCTTAACGCATCGCTGTCGTCATGGGCTCGATCAAGTCACGCGTTCAATGAGCTATTCCACGAAAAATTAACCATAAGTATTGTGGCTCTGAAATAAATGCAGTTTTTCTCCATGCCTCTCTAAGTGAATATTCATTTTGAAGCGTCAAGAAGCGCAAAGTACAAGTTTTTGTTTCACTTTTTTTTCTCTTGAAAAGAAAGAGTCATTACAATATATTATAAATGCTACTCGTTCCGAAACTTTTCTTTTTTTTTTCTCTTTCATTATATACCACGATAAGACTAATGGATGCGTTTTTCCATGGAACCGCTCGTATATACTTTGATAAGACAAGCCGTGTACGAAAGCAACGCGTTGGCATGAAAAGTTGATGTCGCCCGGCTGCATCAGGTGCAGAGAAAACACAAATAAGTACCTATGTTTTGTCGTACAACCATATAGCAATGCACGAAAGATGCTTGGACAGTCGTACAATTACTACTTTCTTCTACTTCGAGGTGATAAGTAAAACTCGAGGAGCATCGAGTATACTCCCAAAAGAGTTGACGGAATGTCATGTTTCCGTCTCACGCACAAAGACGTGTTTACGGGGTCGTGGTTGCACAAAATATAAAAGATCGGCATTCACCCAACTCCGTCGCTATAGCTGCAAACGGCACCTAATATTATTCATCCGCCAATCTCCCGCACATCCGCTCTACGGGCCTGCGGAGCATCAAATTTACGATCCACACCGACACGGAGTTCACTCTGTTCAGGCTTTGAAACCCCGCGCGGCTGACCCGCCCTCTTCCTCAAAATTCGTTGGGGTACACAATGCAACTGCATGAAAATCGAGTAGGTGTACAGGTACGTCAAAGAGTCACGGGGGAGAGACAGATGGAGCTTCTCTCACGCCCTTACACAAATCGACTGCCGATTTTTTTTTTCCCCTCGCCTCGATTAGATTCCCACACCGTGGGCTAGATCACTAATAACGTGAGAGTGTTTCCCCTAATACACGGGAGGGCAACATTGTGCAAGCTCACAGTTATATGTATGTACATCACCTCCCTCGCACTTTTTTTCTAATATTTGAGTTACGGAGGTTCGCGTAGGTATAATAAGACATCACACGTGAGAATCATTTATATATGGCTATTAATATTGTTCTTCGTCTCAAAGGTCTCGGCGCATTAAACACATCGTTCGCCGTCAAGTGTACGGATTTTCAATACCGATTCCACTTGTACTTTGATTAAAGGGAAGAGGTAGCAAACAACCAAGCGAATAAGAATGAAAACGCCCAGCACAGCAGAACCGAGAGCGGAGGGTTCTATATGGTAGACAAAAGCTCAGCGGCAGCCATCGGTTTACGTGTACATGTACATGAAGCCAAACGACAATCGTCTAAAATCGTCATCGGTAGCTTCATTTCTCGTATTATCCATACCCACGAGCGATGCCTCTTGTACGTGTATATATGCATGAGGTATATACACGTACCTCGGTACAACTGAGGTATATACAACGTAGCCCGAGTCAGCGACCGTTTCCATCGTTCGCCCGAGAGGCGGCCTATTATCTCCCTCCCCAGAGCGCTATACAGGGGGAGGGCGCGTCTGTCTCCATGGCGATGGCATCGAGCGACCGTGTTTTCTGCAGCTTCGGCGGGAAAACGAGGATCCTTCGCTCCTGGCGCCCCACATACACACACACACACACACCGCCAACACTCTCTTCGCGATTACTCGAACGTATAAGGAGCTTTGCGTGTTTTCCCGGCACTTATGGAACGACTACTATACATATAGGCAGCTCGGTCCCAGTTTCTCCAAGGACATACCTGGGCCACGAAAAACATCTCCGGTCCGGGAGAGCCCGGCACGTATTATTATTACCTGCGGATGCTACTCCCTTGGATTTACGGATATTGTAAAAGGTTCGTAAACCAGAACCCACACACTCTCGAGCGAACGGCTGATGTTTACAGTACCCGTGCCGTGCAAATATCATATTATACAGTCGCAGCTGCGACGGAGGGCCCAATTTTTATAACCTTTACGCTCGTACACTGGGACATTTACGACGGGGAAAGCGCAAAATTTTCGAGCACCTCGCTCGTGGCGCGCCACATCGGTGCCCCGAGTTTCAAAGGACAAAGTATATCCAGGAGGGTTGCCTCCCCCGTCGAGAATCCAGAGGCACGCAGCCAACGCCCCGCACTGTTATACGTAGGGATGGGGGGGGGTGGAACTTTTGGCACGCGGAGAGAATACGTATAGCCTCGAGCGAAAACGAGAGTGGGTGGACGGGAGAGAGGGGGTCCTTTCTTTGCTGGCAGAGATCGAAGCTCAAAGAGTAGATGTACCTATCCCGGGGTAAATGAAAAGCGCGGCATATGGCGATGGGCCCCCAGGGTGGACCCCGAATATTTCCGTGGACCTGAGGCTTTACGACGCTCTTCGGTGTGATAATCCCTTCCGAGGGACGGGAGCCTGCTTTCGAGCCTTTGTCGGCGGTGATAAGTCAAGGTGCGTGTATGGCTAGATTGCGGGTTGAGCATGATTTATTTGTTACCTATACGCGGCCTCGAAGTTTTACCGGCAAGGACCATCGAAGTTGGATGTGTTTGTGCCGATGGAGTCGAAAAAGCTCGAAGTCCATCCCCGCCCCCGAGTCGTGTCCCTTGCACGGAATCTCGAGGATTTTGTCGCATCAGGTATACGTCCGAGAGAAAGTCCTCGAAATATAATCTTATCTGGCTATTAAATCTACCGTCGGGTGCTTCGTTTTTCTTTTGTCCCGTTTACCGGGAAGACGTGCAAGCGGGAAAACAAGGGTCGGGGATTTCCCTTTTGATTCCGACTATGCAGGTCTCGAGCGGCGACGAAAGCGGACAATTTGAAGCACACGTTCGGAGAGAGAGAGAAGACGCCTCGCAAACAAAACCGTAGCACGGCTGTGTGGTAAAATTATTTTCCTTTATTGTTTACTCCTACAACAAAATAGATTGTGTGAAAAGCAAATAGGAGCCGCGAAGGAAGAGAATTTCCGAGTGGGGGGTTTTTTTTGTTCGTTTTCCTCCTTTTTTTTTATCAACCCAGTTTTGAGCAACCAAATTCCCTATCTAATCAGGCGACTTATCAGGAGCAACATTTGTCAATTCCGTCCGTGGCGCGGGAGAGCGGCGCGCTACGATTTATCCCACGCCTAGAAGTTCCTCGAGGAAAGAAAAAGAAGAAAAAAGCTGAAATTTCAAGCACGCTCTCTCTCAAATATTTACTTCGCACACGGATGCCGCGATAAATATTTATTCGCGCCGATTTAAAATGTAACGCGGTAAGCTCTCATACGCGTAACAGTTGTATCCTCGAGCTTTCCGATTTTTTTCTTTTTTTTTTTTTTTTCCCTTCAATCAGCTGGTTTAAAGGTAGAAAGAATATTTTCAACTAAAGAAACAAATAGCTGTCAAAGCAGGAATGCGCCTGGAGCGAGTCATTACGGGTAATGCTTTTTTCACAATAGTAGTACGATACACGTGCCACTACTATCTGGACGAGCTAAACGTCGATCGTCACGTCTATTGTCTTTGTATTTTCTCGGCACATGATTATTCACGTTGACGGTATTTTTACCCCTTCTTTTTGGGAATCACTTGCCTACGAATCAATAAATTCGATTGTTCTCATAATTTATGTATAATATTTGCCTTTCATTGGTTTTGAAACGCTCGGCTGTATCTTGTCCACGGGAGTATCCATCAAAGAGATAAAGAAATAATATGTGATCTCTTTCTCTCCTCCTTTCGAAAAGTAATCAAGTTGCAAAACAAACGAGCCCAGGATTAATGTAGTTTTTCCTTATCAAGTGCCACGGTTGGTCGTTCATTTACATCGACTGAGGCATTCCCACGTACCCTATACGCAAGTTTAAATTAGAGTTTCCAACATTTCCCAAGAAAATCGAGTGTAAATGAACTCTTGCTTAACCATCATGCACGTACTTATATCCAACTTTCACTGACGACACACCGATTCCGCGTACCTTGACTGTCCCAAAAATATCGTTACACCGAAATGATCGTTCATTGCTCGTTAAGCGTTTGGAAGATGAGAAAGCGAGGTATGGCTGACAAAAGGGTTTCATTGTCTTTGATCAGAATCCAAGTGTTATAATCAAATATCTATATGTTGGGCAATCGACATCGATCCATTATCCACAAGCAGGTCAATCACCACGATGTTGTACAAAAAACCACTAAAATTCCTCCCGCCAATTTGCGAGCCTCCCCGACGCGTGTATACGTGTGGCCAAAAAGACCTTGTCCTCGGTCCTTACAAACGGTAACTTTGCATATCATCCTGCTTGCGCGTTCGCAGAATCACCGTAGCCTCCCTCTCGATTTAAATTATCTCTCTCTCTCTCTCTCTCGTGTCCTTCACGGGCGATCATCCCGCGAGACCGCCTAGAGCAGAGGCGCTTTGTTAACAATCAGCCGCACAGCAAGCCGCCACTCGAACGTGCGTATACACTTTTTGTTGATAATGACATCAAAAGTTAATGGCTCAATAAAGAAAAAAAAAAAAACGGGGGGGCCTAGACACACGTAAGAAGAAACAAAGACGGGGCCAGATATCGAAGCATGGGAGAGGCGCTGGGTGAAAGATGAGCATCGGCTTCGGCGTGACTGGAATCCCTTTCCTGTATTATGAATCGAGCGAGAACGGCTTGAAAGGACTCCCGAAGGAGGAACGAGACTCGGAAAAAGAGTTATCGTATTCTACAGACGTGTGTGTGTGGTTTTGGGACAGTTGGCCCAGTTTTTCGTATGTACTGTATAATATGTAACCCTCGGCACTTGTCAGGACCTTCGGTATGATCTAATTGGCTATTCTCTAGGCAAACAGCTGAGGATCGAAAAATGAGGTCCCGTACGGTCGTGCAAGGAGTGCGTTAATTTTACAAAGTACCAGCCGGGGTACCCACTTCCGGGAAATCGGCTATCATAACTACAAGACTCGTACGTGCATTGAAATTATTTTTTTTTGTCACCTATAATCGAGGGACTCTCTCTCTCTCTCTCTATGAAAATTTTCACTTTTTGTTTCCTTTGATTCGGGTTGTATGTTTTACACTAGACTTACTCGTGCAAATATCCCCCTTTTTTTCCAAGAATATGTTTTTATTTCCCTTTCCCCGAGTAAATATTTAAATAACATTCTTTTTGTTATTTGTACAGGACGGCTAGCGTTATCCGAAACACCAATGGACGCAACAGTTATTATGTTTTTTGACACACATTTAAAAAAAAAAAAAATTTTCAAACAACAACACATTTATATTCGTACAAAAGTTAACATGAAAAACTTTAATCATACGCGTAAACGACCAAAGCGCTCGTTTGAAAGTTTTTTTGTTATCAACTTTTCACCGTTACAAAACATATTTTTACGCAGAAGCAATTGAGGAGCACGCGACGAAGAAAGAAAAGAAAAAAAGACACGTCGGATTTTTATTATTTAATATAAGTATGTAAGCGATTAACAAAAAAAAAAAAAAAAAAAAAAAGCGTAACGACTTCCCGGAGATAAGTCAAAAATGAAAGCTCTATAATTGCATCAACCAAAAACTTAAATGCAAGAAAAAAAAGGAAAAAAAAGTATCCTTAGGTGAGGAATCATCGATGGACAAACTCTCGCTTTTCAACAACAGCTCAATGCTTGTGCAAACCGACACGTAAGTATACCTACGTTTCAAATACTCCTATGCAAGCGCGAAAAATGCTATGTCCTCTACAAATATACAATATACACATGCGTGTGTTATGGAGAATCTCGCTTATCATCCAAGCTCTCGGTGTTGGGAAGAGAGAGAGAGAGAAAAATACCAAACTCGAGGCCACCGCGGCCAAAAATATATACACACATGTATCAAATGCCACACCAGACCCTCGCCCATACACATATATAATATATATTAGGTGCCCGACTGTTTGGGGCGGGGCAGGGGGTAGACTAAACTTGTCCTTGAGCGGAGCTACGGGGCAGGTATACGAAGAACAGGCGAACAAGGAGAGGGCCATTCATGATTGTGGATAGACGAGGGTTCTTTCCGATCCTCCTATATATATTGTATACTTGTATGGACGGGTGTCCATGGTCTTCTCCTTTTTTTTTTTTTTTTTTTTTCGCTGGCCTATTTCGCTCGAAAGTGCAACGCCGGGTTTGATAGAATAAAAAAATCGAAGGAGGGTGTTTTTTCTCCACCTATGTATACACTCACGGGCCTCGTGGCCCAAGACAGATTGAAGAAGAATCGGAGCCGGCAGTCGCTTATCTGCTAGTTATTATCTCCCGGAGCGGCGCGACGCGGAGCTCCATACATGTACAGATCGCTGATTTCGTTCGTGTCTTTTTTTTTTTTTTTTTTTTTTTCTTTTGCCGTTGCGTAATGGCTCTTTCTCTTTCGTTGGTATTCCAATATCGTAGAGCGAGATTATAACGAGGAGCGTTTTTTTGGAGCGCAGAACGAATCGAATAAACGCGGGCTTTCGGACAAAGGATTTGTGCGTACGCAAAAAAAAAAAATTAATACGCGGGAGCTTCTTTTTTTATTTTACACGCAAACGTCATATTCTCTGGTCCGGGGCCAAAGTCCCCCTGTGGTCTAAGCCACGGCCTTGCGCAATGTGAAAGAAAAGGAGTGTGCAATTTTAGCGAAAGTTACATAGGCGATCCCGATGCGAATCCCGTTCAAGGTCCTATATACTCACAGCGGGGGGGAACGTTGACTCATGCTGACTACACAAAGGACGACTTGCAAGCTCTTCTGTGCAGAGATGCGTTTTTTTTTTTACTATCCGACAATGAATCTGTAATAAAAATGTCGATGGGAAACGGGAAATCCCGAGTTCCCTCTGGGTAACGTAATATTTTCCATCGAGGAAAAAAAAAATAAATAAAAAAAGTCGTATGAAACTACGATGCACAACGCGCAGGTGAGCGTATCCGTGCGAATGAGGAAAAAAAAACCCTCGAGTCCCCGAAAAGCGTGCACCCATACTACGGTGTGTTGTATCCTTTACACGCACCCATAAGACCCATCCAAGGGTACTTGTATGGAGGGAAAAAGAAATATATAGGAAAGATAGACGGAGGGGCGAGCTAGTAGAAATAATTGGAGCACACACACACACACACACACACACACACACACCGCGTCGGAGGAGTGGGGAATCAGGAGCGCAGCACTGGATATGGTGAAAAAGAAAATCCAGCATCGAGATTTCGGCTGCGTATATTATGTATACATGTAGGTACGCGGGGACCAGGTGCGTCAGATGTAGGAAGTAGAGCAGGACTGAGTTGAAAGAGAAGGAAAGAGAGAAAGGAAGGAAGAAAGAAAGAAGGAGCCTGTATTATATATAAATATATATGTACCTACTGCAGAGGGGAGAAAAAAAAAAGGAACGCGCGACCGGTCCTGTTCTCCTTCTCCCGCCCCTTCGCTTCGCATGTATACGCGTATGTGTGTTTGGTTCACCCCACGGCGATGCGTGTGCATGTCTTTCTTTCTGCGGCTGTGCCGCGCTTTTCTCTATCCGCAGCGCCGCTGCAGACGATATATATATAGGCGGAGGGAGGCTCTTTTGGCTGCAGCGTCAGAGGCGACGGCTCCTCTCTCTATCGATTATATATTTTTTCTCTCTCTCCCTCCTTGCCTCGAGGACACTCTTCCGCTCGGTCTTCCCTTTCATTGGCGGAATTACCTTTCCGCCGGCGAAATGTACGCGCGCGTCCTTTGTCGATCGAATTTTCTGTCGGCAACCCCCGAACGCTTCGCGAGATTCGACGCGTTATTTATTTAGGCTCACACAAGTCTCGAATGGTGACTGTTGTTGCGACAACTCTAGTATTTTCTTACGAGGCAAAAGTCGAGCGTCGAGTGTGGAAACGAAAAAAAAAAAACAAAATTTATTTCCTTCCCTCGACTCAAGGCAGCTGATGACGAGATGGGAGGAAGAAAAAAAAAAATTTTGCAAGAGCATAATTTACGTGGTTCCCACATGATGCGCGCCAGCCCGCACACGCGCCTGATTAGCCTTATTTACGAGCGAAATTTCGCGTATCACTTGAACATAAACATTCGATGTTATTGCTCGGCCGAAGCTCTAATCTGTACGTGAACGTATCTCGGAAAAAAAAAAATTCTTCAGTCGTACACTAGTAAACACGCAGAGCGAAAAAACATTTTTTGCCCCAAGAAATACAGCGATTAGTTTGAAAATCGTCAGGTGCGAAAAGTATCTCCGCAAAAGCTTGTAATTATCGCAGGGGCACGCGACTCGCAGCCCCATCACAGCGATTTAGATCTCGAGACGATGACGAGGGAAGAAAAAAAACAAAAAAAAACAACGAAAAGCGTACTTTCCCGTAATCGCCGAGGGAGATGTTATCACTGCCCAGCATATTGCCAATTGAGTCGTTTCATTCGTTAACATGAAAATTGAAAAGTAAGTAAATTACCAAGGAGAGCCGTACGTACAAAGAGCATCGGGATCGCCGATGCCGATAAGACTCCTGCGAGAAGAAGTACGAGAAGTGCGTATTATATACACGGGAGGAAGGACTGCACGACAAAGGGTCCCCTCCCTATCGTCTCCCGTTTTTGTCGGGCCCGAGATGGGTCCCCTTTTGTAGAGCACATACCAAAAGAGAGAGAGGGGGGTGGGGGAAGGGAGAACAGCTCGCGTGCGTTTCGTAATAATGCTCCATCGGAGGGGGAGGCAAAATTTCGCTCTCCCCGAGTTGAGTGGGCGACGAAACAAATTGAATGCACGCGGTTTTTTTTTTTCACACTCTCTCAGTGTATGTGTCGTTCTTCCCTCTCCTCCCCAACGCTCCTTTTGATTATTCGAGCAATTGTTTCTCTCGAGAGCAAAGTGGCTGTCGCGCTGCGAATGAAGAGACCTGCTTTTTCTCGCGACACCGGGGGGAGATCGGCGTTGCTTGATTGTTGTTATATTGCGCTGCGTTGCTTCGTTTTTATTGAAAAAATTCGTAGACGAGATTAGTAAGGGCCGTTTGTCGGGCGTAAAAGTATAACAGAGGGACGATACAACCCCGTAGAGATTCCACAATGTCCTTCTTGGTCCCTGTACGTGCACTTACTTTTGTTCGACAACCGGCGAAAGATAAGCTAGCCGTGCAAAGTTCGCACAAGGGAAAAACCCCGTCGTTACGACACCGCGGGGACAAAAACTCTTATAACGCGCGCAAAAACTCATTGATCCTCTCTCAATCTTAAAACGAGTATGTTACATAAATAGGCTTCCTGCAATAAAAGTCACCGCTTATACGAGACACTGCGCATCTATACAGTTGCATGCGGACGATGCTCCGGGACGCTATTGTGCTGTGTTTCCTCTATTTTGTATTTATACAACATCTGTATATTTATAGCCGCGGCCAGCTCTGATAATTTTGTAATGGCGGATGCGTAAGTACGAGTATAAATAAATTATCGAAACCCAGTCCGGAGAGGCAGAGGATGAATGCGAAAGCGAAACAGAGGACGAATTGTGACCAATTAAAATTAAAAAAAAATTTGTAAGGGGGGGGTCAAAGGGAGCTTTGTGTATATTATGTATAGGAGGAAAGAAAGAAAGGGAGAAACCTCTCGAGTTGGTCTGTCTCTCTTCCTTTTTTTGGTGCAGCGCATTGTATAACGCGCCGAGGCCTGCTCGTCGCTGTAGTCCATATATATATGTATATGCATGAGAAAGCGTCTGCGAGACCATACATACACATATATATATACATCTACCTAGTTACTTATATATACACACTCTGACAGTCATTGTCAAGGGCAAGGATCTGTTTTTTTTTTTTCCTGTCCCCCCTTTTTTCTTTCGAAGAAGCTTTTCTCACTTTGCCGTCGAAATCGGTGAGTTGCATAAGCGGCGAACGAGGCGAGGTGGCTCAGGGGGTAGGTATACACGGGCGTATACATGGGAGCTCGCTTCAAATGCAAATCCCGGGGGCTTATGAAAATTCACGAAGAGTCGTTAAGTGGCCGACGGCGCACGCGGTAGGGCTGCAACTTTTTCGGGCTTATCAGGCCCGGGGATCCCGAAAACGCGGCCTACTATATGTGCACGGCGACCGTATACCTATACGTATACTTGTCGATTGTTTATCTATACCCACTCATTTACTTGCTCGACTGCGTCAACGATCGCTTAGCATACGATTACCGGGGAATTTAGATTTTGATTCCCGGAACGATTTTGACTTTCGTATCTCGCGGTGTACGTCGAGTGTATGGCTGTTCGAGACTATGGAGAGGAGAAAAAAAAAGGTGAAGAAGAAATTCCACCGTACGTGGCCAAGTCAATAACGATGTGGAAGTGCGTGGCCTTCGAGTTGGCGAAATTCGGATAAGGATCGCGATAATTAACTAGATCGTAAACGCGAGTAGGTGCGCGCGTGGAGGATCTGTGGCGTCGAGATTTTTCAGAGCAGGTAGGCATAGGTATATCTAAAATGTGCGCGGAAGAGCAGCTGAAAAAAAAGGGGGGCTGTAAAGTATATACGTATATAGCGGCACCTTTCGCTCGGCAATCCCGAAGCGATAACTCGGGCCGCTTTACGAGGGGCGCCCACCTGGAATCGGTCATTGTTTGGCTCTGAAGGAGGAAGAGGGGGAAAAAAAAACGGGGCTCGTTTTTGATCGATCAAATTTTCATCACTTTGTGCAAAAAAGTTTCTCGCAAACTAATTCGACGAGATCGTTTTCGATTGCTCGGGCGGTGCGGGCACACCGCAGACACTCGATATACCTGCAGCTATACGTTATGCATGGGCAAAGTCAACGAGTTTAACCACCAGACGTACAACATATTTATATTATATATATTATGTACCTATAGGAGAGTGAGAAAAGGAGCTACTAAAGGGCGGTCAAGAGCAACTATTATACACACACACGCCGGTGCGTCAGCACATTTGCGGGCTCTGAGGGCCAACCTCAAGACTATTATACTCGTGCACTCAACTCTCGAGGCGATGTATATAGCCATTGTTCTCCGCTCATGTGCTAATATTTCGATTAGAGGGGGGTGCACACACACACGATTATGTACCTGTACAATATATATATACGTATGTAGATTATATACCAAAGTATAGTGTTAAGTTAACCGAGGTGTTAAGTGATTGCCAGTCGTTAAATATCTTTTTTTTTTTTTTTAATCTGTATAATTATAAGGTATACCTACCCTCGGACGTGCAGAAATGGCGATCTCAATTTATAATGGACCGATCCATCTCGTAATGATGATGAGAATGTGATGGGGGATGGGGGAAGGGAAAGTTAGAAATTACAATTCGATTAATATTAAAATGAAAGTCTCTCTTTCGTGTGCGATTGCACGCAACTTTTGGTTTATTCTCACGCAACGAGTACACGATAATCTCATTTCCTTCGCATATATATATATAAGTGCACTTACTTATGCAATGAATGCAAGAGAGGAGCAGACAGTAGGGGACCGTGAAGGATAAATAAAAAAAAATTGCCAGTAGTGGAAGGAAGGAAGGAAGGAAGGAAAAGAGAGAGAAAGGAGATTCATTGAAGGGCTGCAAAAACGGGTACGTATGTATATATATCATACAGTTGCAGCGGTGCACTCTTTTTTTTCGTTGCTACTGCATTCGACGAAAAATTTATGCGCGCAACGCACGTAACACTGGTTAAAAATATTTTGTGGGTAAAATGGGCTAGTATATAAGAGCTTCGGCATTAGCATGCAGCGTGTTATACATTTTGCGCTCAACGTCTCTGTGTGCTGTACCTACTTAGCAGGATATAAAATATAAACTCGTCCACCTTTTACACGTATATTATCCTTGCACGCATGTATATGTGTTATATACAACTGCCCAAACTCGATGCAAAAAAAACTCGGCTCCTTTTTTTCCCCTCCCCTTTGCCACTCCATACTTCTTCTTCTTCTTTGCTCCCTCTTATATACCCGATTCGTTCTTCTTCTTTTCTATACTTATACCTATACTTGGCTCGTCCGTCCGTCCGTCTCTCCTTTTTGCCATGCAGGTATACAATATTATATATGTGTATATACCACGGCGACGATCTTTCTCTTTTCACCCGAGCCTCGGCGCGTTCGGGTTTCTCCGTCCTCCCACCTTTCCTCTTTCTCTTTTCACACACGCACGTCCCCTTGCACGTCCTTTATAATATTCTCTTTCTTTATCCCGTGTACGTATACGTATACGTCATCTATATACATATGGTGGCTCGAACTGGTTCCTAACTTCTTCTTCCTCTCTCTCTCTCTCTCTCTTCTCTTCTTTCGAAAACTCTCTTCTTCTTCTTCTTCTTCGCTTCCTCCCCTCGCCACTACCTATATCATACGTATACACTCTCCACCGCGCGAGTTAATATTTATATACGCAAACGCATTAGTAGGAGATACGAGAAAAAGTAAAAAAAAAATATGTGCTCGCGCAACGTATACCTGTTGTTGCGTCTTTTTCATCTAATTTACATCGTGCGATAACGGACCTCTTACGCAACCGTGTCATAACAGTGTGTCACGCGATGTATGTAGCTAATACACATCCATTAAAAATTACTTAAATGTCTACACGTATCTCGGTATTTTGTAAATTACTCATAACGATGCTGAGAAAATAAAAGCCTTGATTGAAGCTGATTAATTGTATTTTCGGTCGTGTAAGTTTAATCGTACTCGTAACGCGTGGAAATCAATTTTTTTTTGTTTTTTTTTTTTTTTTTTTTTTTTTTTAGGGAAAGAAAAAAAAAATTTTAGCCTCTCGAAACAACGATTTGTCGAGCAGTCAATCATTAGTAATCGTCGGCTGTCAATTAATAGAGAGAGGCACACGTATCTCTTACACCCGTCGTGGTACTTGTGTACACACAAAGTAGGTATGTATATATATACACGTATATACATGTATAAGCATTGCAGGGGAGAAAGATACATCTGGCGGGTCCATAAGACTCCCGGCGAGAGTCGCGAGAAGCCGGTCTTTCTCTCCTTCCCCCCCCCCCTTGCCACCCAATGGGCTTTCCCCGTCGTTTGCTCGCTGCATCCTTTATTATAAAAGGAGTCTAGACGCGGCACCTGTTCCCGTCTCGCCGGCAGCAGCCGTTGCCGCTGCATCAGCTCGGGACCACGCCACTTTTTTTTTCACACCACACGGGCCCAACTCCCTCCCCCCCCTCTCGTTTCAGGCGGATATGTATATACACTATCCAACGAACGACACATTACTGTGTGACCTGTACTTCATTTCTCTCTCTCTTTTTTTTTTTTTTTTTTTTTTTTACTTTGTCTTTCGGCGGCTTTCCTTTATTCCTCTGTTATCGAAGCGCGTCGGAGCGCACACATTAGCCGTGGAAACAGGACTCGTTTCGTGAATGAAATGTTGCCATCAGCTGTGGCCCGTAGGCATTTTCCGGGAAACATCCTTTACGGTCTGATTGCACGCCGGCTCCCTCCTCCTCTGTACACACGGCTAGGATCGTGTGATTTTTCGTTTTTTTTTTTTTTTTTTTTTTTTTACTTTTNACGTAGTCATCGGCAACATAATATACCCACCGACGCCCAACACTTTGTATTCTAAGCGACGTCCACGCGGACGGGAAATCCCTCCGTGCGATGTATAATCTGTGGCCCGTAGGCATTTTCCGGGAAACATCCTTTACGGTCTGATTGCACGCCGGCTCCCTCCTCCTCTGTACACACGGCTAGGATCGTGTGATTTTTCGTTTTTTTTTTTTTTTTTTTTTTTTTTTTTTTTTTCACCACGACAATCGTATCAGTGAGATGATGTATGTACATGTGTATCTCCGTAACGCTGCCGATGTGCGTAAAGAAACGCGAGATAGGGTACATCATATAATAATCTGCAAACAAATCTGGCGCGTATTATTACCTTCGGCCATTCGATTCCTATACTGTAATTACATATCTCGAGGATCTGCGGCAGCGATTAGTCATGCTTTGGGGAGAATGAAAAGAAAAAGAAAAAAAAAAAAAAAAAAAAAAAAAAAAAAAAAAAAAAAAAAAAAAAAAAAAAAAAAAAAAAAAAAAAAAAAAAAAAAAAAAAAAAACGGGGGGGCCTAGACACACGTAAGAAGAAACAAAGACGGGGCCAGATATCGAAGCATGGGAGAGGCGCTGGGTGAAAGATGAGCATCGGCTTCGGCGTGACTGGAATCCCTTTCCTGTATTATGAATCGAGCGAGAACGGCTTGAAAGGACTCCCGAAGGAGGAACGAGACTCGGAAAAAGAGTTATCGTATTCTACAGACGTGTGTGTGTGGTTTTGGGACAGTTGGCCCAGTTTTTCGTATGTACTGTATAATATGTAACCCTCGGCACTTGTCAGGACCTTCGGTATGATCTAATTGGCTATTCTCTAGGCAAACAGCTGAGGATCGAAAAATGAGGTCCCGTACGGTCGTGCAAGGAGTGCGTTAATTTTACAAAGTACCAGCCGGGGTACCCACTTCCGGGAAATCGGCTATCATAACTACAAGACTCGTACGTGCATTGAAATTATTTTTTTTTGTCACCTATAATCGAGGGACTCTCTCTCTCTCTCTCTATGAAAATTTTCACTTTTTGTTTCCTTTGATTCGGGTTGTATGTTTTACACTAGACTTACTCGTGCAAATATCCCCCTTTTTTTCCAAGAATATGTTTTTATTTCCCTTTCCCCGAGTAAATATTTAAATAACATTCTTTTTGTTATTTGTACAGGACGGCTAGCGTTATCCGAAACACCAATGGACGCAACAGTTATTATGTTTTTTGACACACATTTAAAAAAAAAAAAAATTTTCAAACAACAACACATTTATATTCGTACAAAAGTTAACATGAAAAACTTTAATCATACGCGTAAACGACCAAAGCGCTCGTTTGAAAGTTTTTTTGTTATCAACTTTTCACCGTTACAAAACATATTTTTACGCAGAAGCAATTGAGGAGCACGCGACGAAGAAAGAAAAGAAAAAAAGACACGTCGGATTTTTATTATTTAATATAAGTATGTAAGCGATTAACAAAAAAAAAAAAAAAAAAAAAAAAAAAAAAAAAAAAAAAAAAAAAAAAAAAAAAAA
>NW_019379500.1:963888-976076 GCF_000648655.2 Copidosoma floridanum
TTTTTTTTTTTTTTTGTGGAAATACTGGAGGTTCTGTTGTCACCCCTCAAAAAACACATTAAATAACTATTGCTTGAAAAAAAAAGAAAAAAGAAAAAAAAAAAATTGCCGATTTGCTATAAAATGACAGTAGCTTTCCCCTTTGCGCGTCTCTGCTGTTAAAAAAAAAAAAAAAAAAAGAAACATACGTATAAATATACGAGTGTAGGTACAATCTTCAATGAGGAAAGAAAAAAAAAATGAAATTTCATTCTGTACGTGTGTACGCACCGAGCTGTACATATACCTTATCCTGTACTTGCAACGCGTACGTAGGTATATTATATTATTACGTTGTACATATATATCGAAAAATTGCAGTGTCACGTTGTTTAATTGCGGCGAAACCAGTTTCCCCGACAATACCTTTTTTTCGGGACCGCGGACCATCAACGTGAGAGTTTTTTTTTTTTTTTTTTTTTTTTTACTTCCGAACGCAAACTTGTCCCGATACAACAACGCTTTGGCGGTCGCTGCATCATCACGAATGGAAAAAAAAAAAAAAAATGAAATAACGCGGTGGCGATAATTGGACAGTGATATACAACGCACATAGGATATAGGGTTAGTCCTCGCTTAGCATACATACATCGGTCAAACGCGTTTTTAGCTGCCACGGACAAACAGAGAGACACCGAAAAGCAGGGCCAAGCTAACGGAAGCAGAGTCGGCTGTAATATCAGGTTGCTTGACGCCTGTCGGCTCTTTAATTGGCTAATTAATAAGGGCTCCTGATTGCGCGTCTGGTATACGCACCCTCCTCGTGCGTATGATATACTACCCCCTTTCTTTTTCCTCGGAGCGCAGATGCACACACGCTCGCTGTAACAAACTTATATATGATGTGGGCCCCCACGCACTGCATCAAAACGTAAATATACACCCGCAATCGTCGCGCAGGTCAACTTTCCAGATCATATACACATGTGGAATTTCGTTGGTTGTATATACGATGGATCCAACGCATTTGTGTGCCTCGTGTATTATATTTGTATATATGTACACGGGATTTCATTTCAAGCTGCAAGGGGTCAACTCGAGGTCGGTATACAGATATACCTTATAATATACATGTGAGACGATTAGGTCGAGGCACACATATTTGATAATATACGGGTCGGTTAGGTGGATCAATATCGTAAAAACAAACATAATCGGCTGATGGCTCATCTGTTGTTGTTGTCGCTCTTGAGACGGGGTGACGCGTGTATCGTTGCCCGTTCCTGGAGACAATCGAAAAACATTACCTAATTTTTTTTTTTTTTTTTCCCGAGCAAAACAGAGCCACGCGCGCGATCGGTGAGATTCGGCTGTTATTTTGCAAAAAAAACATGCACACGAGCAGATGTCGGGACGAAGGTGAGACGTCGTTGTAAGGTATAACGTACGAAAAGAAAGAGTGTCCCTCCCACCGAGTCGTTAGCTCTTTCCGCATGCACACGTATCAATTACGTTATCGTTTCGTGTAATCGCCAGGCGCATATATGCTTACGTAATCGCATACGCGCGCGTGCAAACCGACAATGCGATCGAGAGATAAACGTTGATTTTCGACTCTCCTTTTTTTTTCCTTTTAGATTCGGCAAAGGCAAAGTTTTTACACGCCCCGTTGTTCCCCGCTTTGATTTTAAGTGCGGCCATTTGGATGCCCGGCGCTCGAGTGAGTGACGGGCGCGCCGGAAGGAGTCGTTCAGCGGCGCGCGTCCGAAAATCGTTAGCGCATTTTAATTAGGCCCGATGAGCTCGGGGGGCGCGCTTATCCGGAATCTCATCTGTCGTACGATTCTTTCGATGGCCCGAGATTAGAATGTTAAAAGGCCATTTGTTTACGGCGGAGCGCCGAACTTTGGTATCGCTATTTCGCTTTGTTTCGACAAGGAGATCGTTTTTCACGGGTGGTGATACTATGGATCTTTACGGTGGACGAAATCATATTGGTAGAATCGATTCGTAGTATATGGTCTGAGAAACCATTCATTTTCTGTTTTGTGTTTAGGGTCGCTGAGCCCGAATCTGTCGTCAGAATGATAATTAGTGACGTCTCAAAAGTTTCCTTTTTTTCTATTTAATCGTAAGACAATTCGTGAAAATTGCATTATTCGAGACTTAAAACAATCGGAGCTAATGTCAATGGTACGAATACAAATTTAGACTTAGCTTCAAATTCTGGCAAAAGACTTAAATTTAGCTACTTAAAATGACCAAAGTGTAATCTAAAAAAAAAGAAAATTGTTTTTTGTACAATTGTACAAAAAATTGAGACTACGATTTTTACTTGTTTTTTTCGGTAAATTTTATCATAGTTTACGGTAGTATTTATCGTACAGATAACAAACCACAATATAGTCTTTAAAACTACTCACTTTTTTCTTATCCGAAGAAACTTTCCCGATGTCAAAGATACTTATGTAAGTTGTACTTAAAACAGCTATACATTTTTTCATGTTATTTTCAATAAGTTTTGTCGATAAGTTTACGGTAGTTTTTATCACAAAGATAAAAAGAAAAAAAAAAGCCTAAATAATTTTGTCAGTGGAACTACGAAACTTTTAATCTTATCTTGAGAAAAACCTCCGATGACAAACATACCGAATAACAACCCCATCTGACTAATTTGTGTTGCTTTCGATGGAAATTTCGAGATAAGCCATTAATGTTCGTTTAACATTATCATATGGCTGTGTATATAACGAAGGCATTCCTATTCTTTGAAAAAAAAAAAAAAAAAAAATACATAAACTTTGAGAAAAAACTTGAAGCAGAGTACAGTAGTATCAATCCCACCGATGTTTGATTTACACGCCAATGAGTGATTAAAATCATAGTTTCGAGTAGGATCGTCAAAAATAGTGAGATTACGATCAGCATGAAAAAAAAAAAAAAAAGAAAAGAAAAAAGTATAATTAGCTTGGAAGTATTCTCGAATTTTCCCACTGCCCGACATCCCCTTCGGGGGTTTTTTAGTATCGAATTTCGACTTTTCGACTCCACGGTACAACCAAGCCCGGCCGCTTCTTCTCCCGCATAACATCACAGCAGGTACCTCGTAACCCACACATCTGGGGACAGACGTAGTCATCGGCAACATAATATACCCACCGACGCCCAACACTTTGTATTCTAAGCGACGTCCACGCGGACGGGAAATCCCTCCGTGCGATGTATAATCCTCGAGGAGTCGAGTCACACTTTTTTCGTATATTATGTACCACCAGACAAGCCTTACTCCTAGTCGTCCTGCGCCGCACGGAGGACCGACCAACCCGACTCTCTCTCTCTCTCTCTCCCTTTTTGAATAGTTATTGGGTTATTTATGGGCTGACGAAAAATCCCCTCCCCCAACTACAAACAACCGACCAATGCAGCATACATAGGGAACCTACGCGTGTGTATGTCCAATGTCTCGGACCCAATTAAAAGAAAGGCCCTCCTCCGAATGATCCCGTTTGACCGAAATAAAGAAAGAAGAAGAACTCACCTCGACGAGCCGGCAATTTCTCCCAAAGATGTGTCGGAGCTGTTAAAACGGACGAAAGAGACCTCGTCGCGTTTTTTTTTTTTTTTTCCTCTCCCCATCCTTTTCTGGGAATTTTCGAAAACTCGACCCTACACCCATACGTACTATATATTATACGTATCCTTCGCGGACCTGATTGAACTTTATTGGCCCCGCGAGGTATACGTACGCACACAAGGGCTGCGATTAATTGTCCTCGTATAATCCTTGTCCTCGTCTTTCGCTCCGTGTTATGTATATACACGTCCCCCGCTTTGGCAATACATGTATACGTGTTTTCAAATGAATTAGTCCAAAAAAACGGAACCCGTTGACGTTGATTTTAGGCCAACTCTGGAGCGAAAAAAAAAAAAAAGAATAAAAAAAGGTCGCTGAACCCGCGGCCGACCTCCTTGGGCGTGTATGGATCAGCCAAAAGCGTCAGCGGTCTTTTGATAAGCGTTTCATATTTTACACTCGATGCGATGTGGGCCACTTCTCTCTAATCTCCAGCTCTCATCGACCAACTATACACGTTATTTATTCGTACGCGCGAGCGTATTTACATTCCATTGATGCTCGATGTATATGTACCAGAGCGTGTGTATGATTACGTCGGGCATGTTTTTTCGTTCCTCCACTTTCTCGGATCGTTAATAATTTTACGTAACCGGTAACAGCCAGAATTGCGTGTGTTGCAAGACGAGAAAAAAAAAAAAAAAATGGCAACGATAACGGGGACGCCGAAAAATACAAAGTATACGTGTTTGTACTAATCCCGTGTGGCCCCCCTCGGCGGGGTCGTTAAAAATAGCTGCCGAGTGGGGAGAAAAAACACAGCACCTCGCGATAACCGACCATGGGCGATCGCGCGAATTTCTCCTCTCTTTCTTGCTTTTGTCCTTCTTTCTTTTCTCTCTCTATTTTTTTTCGCTCCTCATTATCTACAATACTCCACGCTCGCGTTGGCTCTTTTGTACATTTGCGGATGACCCACTTGCACTCGTTGTGCCGGACTCTATACATCATTGTTGCCAAATCGCTCGTAGATGCGTATACAAACACATCGACCGATGGAATATTCATCACCAGCTTCCTCGCGCTGAGATCTTTAATTTATTGATTTCGAGATGAAAAGACGTGAAAACACTTTTTCCGGATGAAATGAAAATACAGAGTTCAGCTAAATTATTGTTATACTATCGCAAGTTACGCGTGCATGGAGTATATATACGTAGTGCATCGAAGAATCCGGGGAAAAAACCATCTATTTCCATACGGTCGATGGAGCTTTGGAAGACGCAGGCATGCATATTTTACACTAAATGCATCGGAAAGAAAAGAAAAAAAAAAAAAAAAGGAAAACCGGCTCCGATCTCTACACACACACACACACTTATTTGTCCAAAAATAACCGAGCCCTGCGTGGCTCCTAGCATAACGTTTTTCCCCTCATTTCCAGAGTTTTTACTTTCCCAATTGTCTCACGCGCCACCATTCAAGTTTAATGTCGCGCGATTCGTGGTAACATCATCATCACCCATCGAGCAACAATGATCGGGGAGCCGAGTCTTACAAGGCACTCGGTACCTAATAGAGAAAAAGAGACTCGGTAATAATGGAGTGGTAATAATGCCAACAGCCAAGCAAGTTACAAAACGTTGTTTCCATGGACACGAGCCACCCGGGGCGCTCCGCACACGGATAGGTATATATACCTCATAATACACGCTTTTCTCGCATTTCACTCTCGCGCGCACACATATATATACCCTCTTCCATCCCGAAAATATACCATCTCCCACACGTGCGAGCATGTATAGGTATCCATAGTTTTTTCCCCCTGTATATACCAGCAGCTTTACGTACACCCTATATATCCGTGCAAGCCGATATCTCGGGCTCGGTCACTGTAAAAAGGCTCGCTCCCCCCGGACGATTTATGACGTCGTCGAACGACGCGCTTCTTAATTTACTACCCCCCTCCTCTACCTCTACTCGCCACTCGAAGTTCAAATCTTTTCAGCTGTGCGCGTCGCTCGAGTGGCGGTGCCATTGGGTTTTCCGCACTTTCCTAACGACAAAGGGAAAAATTTTAATCGCGAGAGCGCACGTGCAGCCATCCGACCCGAGAGGGTATGTGTTATGTATATATATGTGGGCATAGGGGCGTGGGCATTGATAAAAAAGGCGTGCATAATAATATCACATGGGGTGCACGCGAGACTGCAGCGTCTCATCCCTGCGAGCGCCCGCGGGCAGATGGACGGCGAGCCCGCGAGACTCCCCCCCCCTTTTTTTTTAATTCTTCGCTCTCCTGTAAACTCGTTTTCTCTCATTGTGCTCGTTCGATGCATTGTTGATGCGGACGCGCTTCCGGGGGGCGGTGTATATATATAGGAGACGCTGCGTCACGAGGGGCCAGACGGACGCGGCTCTCGTTGCGAAATTTCGGGTCTCGGGTTCGACGGACTCGCGGTTCGGCCTTTGCTTCAATTTTTTTCATACATATGCAGGGTTTGTTTTTTCATTTCTGCGCGGGATCATTTTTCTCATAATTGCCAGCTATAAGAAGGAGCTTTGCGTACATTTTAAATACCGACGTGGCCCCCTTTCTTCTTCTCGTCTCTGCTACGCGTGGCGGGGAATATTATTCGTCTCATCTCGCGTATATACACACACCAAAGCAAAGTACATATACGTTTCACCATGCTCTGTACATATTTCGAGGGAAAGAGTAGATTTTGTTTAACCAGCACTCGCGTACCTAATACTCTCTGCAATGTAAATCTGAAACAACTTAATTAAAAATCTAAACAAATATACGGGTTACGATAATATATATATCATAATACATATTATACGGTCTTGCACCATCGCAGGGAGCTGAGATAAGCGTAATGTCGCGGGTACACAATAATCTGCGTGTAACAACCGATGTGTGCCGGGAGAACGAGTTGAAGGGGAGAGGGGGAGAGATAAGAGCCAAGTATATATATATATAATATGCCGCGTAATCGCCTTTATTTTTACGTAATGATCTGTAAACGAGCTCGGGCGCGCGCGTGTGCGAGCACTCGGGAGCGCCTTATCGGTACCTCCTAAATTATATCGACAGCGAAATTTAACGCTCCGAATAAGGGGAAGGGGAGAGAAACTCTTTAAATCGCCCTGGGATCTTATCTCCGTCGCGCGAGGTCTCTTCTTTCCTTCCTCCACGTGCTCGACGAAACAACGCGCGATGAATTTCGGCCGACGATTGATTTATTAGCTCGTACACTCTTTGGACACGTATACACTTGTACATGTTTTACTCTCGTCATCTGCGGAGGGAAAAAAAAAAAAAAAAAAAAAAAAGAGTTCTTCGCAGCTAGGCCATTATCCTCCGAAAAATGGCACAAACAAACACAGACTGATGGTGCGTGGCGCCAAGAAACGTTGTGCAAACTAACGTTACATTGTACTGCTACTATGTGTGTATAGGTGCCAACTCTGCTGATGAGGTGGATTCGGCGTTTTTGCGGCTCTCTGTATATCTCTCACGTGATGATAATGACGAAGTTTGGGCGACGCTGCCAGGGTATATACTACACACGTATAGGTATCTGGGTCCGTGCGAGAAAAAAAAGGACCGTCCGAGTCTATATTCCTAGAAAGAGCCGATCCGTATCGACAGTGGAGGAGGTATTGGTTCCTATACAGCCGCGGCTTCGAGATGGAGGGTCTCGTTTCGGGGCTTCTCCGGCCTTTCCTCGCAGGTTGGTGTCTAGGTGGGTATACGTACGGCCGATGCCGAATCCTTTCCTTTGTCTGTCTCTCTTTTTGTAAGGTATACATACCTATACTCTCGACCGGGGAGTTTTGAGTGGCTCTCGAGGGCTAAGAGAGAGAGATTTATGGGTTATTTATCGTGGAGGCTGGAAGAATTTGCCCGAAATATTACCCAGAACTCCCTCCCTCTACACCGACGAAGGCCGTGAAACGCCAAAATTTGCCTTTTTTTCTCCCCTTCGTTTTTCAGGAGGACGGATCGCAAACAAAGCTATAAATATGCACTAACGGTACGCGTACACGATGAAGTGCAGTGCACGTCCCCCGTATACCTATATGTATACGTACAAAGTTTCTGGAAATCGTAGGTTTTTCCGCGAGATGGGCCGGAAAAATGTTAACGACCGTGCAAATACGGTGTGGAAACTGGGGAGTGATGCGCTAATGGGCAAAGTGAAGTTTTTCCCACGTTTAATTATACACGGCAGGTGTAACATGTTTGTTTGCGCCTTTGCTTGAGAATTTTACCTTTGAATCAGCAAAAATGCAACGAACGATTTACGATTCACGATGCGTTGCACTTTTACAAGTACTGTTATTGCCAATAAATATGATGCTGTTGTTGTTAAATTACTTTTAACGCGACGAGCGCATCACGTGAAGTAATTTTCAAGGAAGTACAAAAAGAATCGGAGAAATAACGGAGGAGAGAAACTTCAACGGGAGGATAAGTGGACATTTGTTTCGTTGCCCCTGTTTTTCTTTTTTTTTTTCTCCCCCCACTCCCCCTCAAAGCCACTATTCGTAGCTATATACCTGCGGTGCTTAGCGAGTGAAGAGGAGATCGGTAGCCCGAACAGAGAAGCCCAGCAGCTTCCGAGGTGTACATGGTGGTAAACATCCCTCGGCTGGAATTTTTTCGCGCAGAGAGACTAATCGCTTTATCGCCCTCTCCTCGGAGAAAGCAGAGGGTCGGGGGGGGGGAGGGGGAAGTTTACCCGGAACCGAGAATCCTCGATTTTTCAGTCGGCAACGCGTGTATATATATATATGAATCCTTGCGAATTTTGGGGGCCCGAGAATTACCCGCCCACCCATCGCCAATACCCGAGCGTCTCCATTCATACGGGCAACGGAGAAAGAGAGTATAGGTCCGACCTTGACTTTGGATGCGCTGCTGCTGCCATTGTCGGTGTGGCTCCTCCTCGTCTTCTTCTCCTTCATCCTATTTTTCGAGAGAATATAATACCAGCGGTGCCTTACACCGGAAGTTGGTGTATGTATATATATATACACGCACGAGCTGAATGGCGCCAAAGAGAGAATGTGCCTTAACGCCTGGTGGTGTTTTTCGGTCTTTCCCAAGTTTTCTTTCTTTTTTTTTTTTTTTGTGGAAATACTGGAGGTTCTGTTGTCACCCCTCAAAAAACACATTAAATAACTATTGCTTGAAAAAAAAAGAAAAAAGAAAAAAAAAAAATTGCCGATTTGCTATAAAATGACAGTAGCTTTCCCCTTTGCGCGTCTCTGCTGTTAATGCAAATGTAAACATCGCGCGAGCGGGACAATTTTTCAAAACACGCTTGGTTTTTGTTTTTGTCGGCCGATAAAGCATTGCGTGTGTCGATTGCACGTTCCGAGAAATGACGCTGCCGAGACAGTGTGTACACACACGCGCGCGCATTGTTATTTCATCCGATTGCCGGCTTTTAACAGTCGCATACATATGTGTACAGCCGATGGTTGATTGCGGATTTTTATCACGACACAGCTTGTTTTTATCGATTTATTTTCAGTACTTAAAAAAAAAAAAAAACATTGTTATTCGATCACAATCCAACCACGATTGAATTAAACATCCAAAATTATGCTTTATCTACAAGTATTTTAAGGGTACACCTATAAAGGCTGTGTTGGATTCAGTTTTGGAGTCGTAGAAAATAGAGAGGAAAATAAAAACTCGCCGATTTTCATCAAATTTTCAGTGGGCGATGTCGTACGAAACCGAGTGAATAATAAATTTGGGGGTCCACTAGAAGGGCGCCCGAAAACAACAACTCGCACCACCAGAGATTAATGCGCGTTAAAACCTTTTACGATCGAGGGGCCGATTTTCTCTCGTGGCGGTCTCCTCCGTGAAAATAAAAATTTACGAACGCTCGGATGATCTTGATGTCCCACGACGACGACGACCCTGCCAACACATTGCCGGCAGATTTTTCGGTGCAAAAACACCGAAACACCGAAAGGCATATCGAAAAAAAAGAAAGGAGAGATGTTTTTTGTTACGAAAAGTTGATTTACTCGTAGAGTTAACAAGAATCAAATTATCAAACTCAACAGTTGGGTATGCGTAACATGTATGAAATCATGACTTTCATTAGTTGATTTTCACATTTAGTAGTACATGGGTATACACTGTACTGTATAGAAGCCATTTAAAAGGCATAAAGCCCTCGTGTCGTCAGCTCGTTAGAAAGAAAGAAAAAAAAAAAAAAAAAAAAAAAACTGTTTTTTTTGTCCAATCGCAGGAGACTCCTAATTGGAATTTTTGGTGAAACCACCCCATGCATCCTTCCAGGCTGTAATGGATGAGTTTGTTCGATTTTTCAGAAGCATCGTGTGTATGTATGTATCATCTACTCGATTTCGAAAAGCTTTAGAGAAAAAACTCGAGCACTCGCCACGATCCGAGAACTCTCGAGGCACCGGACAAAGACCCCATTTTTCACCAACTTCGATTAACGTAGCTCTCCGAAGTCTATTCACCTCTCGCTAAAGACATTCCCATCACCGGATCAGATTTTTGGATACAACGTTATTCCCATCGATGAAACACGCGCTGTATACGCGCACATACGTGGTCGGGCGCTTATCTGCGCTCATTTATCGGCTCCGTTTTAATAGCAATACAGCCGGAGGCCACGAAATCATTTATCGTCCCGTGTGCGAGGAACCTCGTGCATGTGTCCATCACGGGTACAGCTCTCGGTGTGCAAAGTCGAAATTCGCGTTTTCTGAACCACCGAGAGAGGAAAAAAAAAATGATTTATCATAGGAGTCGGTATGATGGATAAATTTTTCAGGGACGCTCGGAGCAATTTAGACGAGCTTTTGGTAGAAAGAAAAAAAGAAGGCGTATACGTCGAGCGGTGTTGTTTGAAAGGGAAACGCATAGGTATATACGAAATCGGATTGTTTTGAAATAAAAATAATAACGCGGTGAATGTTGAAATGTATTTTCTACGAATTCGTGGAAATCGCGTTGATCTCTGCACTTTTTGGTTTGGAAAATAACAATACGAGAGATAATAGGCGGTACATTGAAGAAAACAAGACAAAGGTGTAAATGTTTTCGTGCCCCTCGAGTTGGTATATCAAAGGGCAAATAACTGAGATTTTTTCGCTTGTTGCCAATGTACATAACACCTACGTTTGATGCTTTGTGCGGGAAAATGTAATCAGACGCAACTGACGGCAAAATAAAAATGTCCCTTTTACCCCCTTCTCTTGCGATACAGGGCACCAACCCGCGTAAAAAAAATCAAGTTTAAAAAACTTAAAAAAAAGTTTTTTTGTTCATGTTCAGAAAAAGTTTCTCCAAACTTGGTAAAAAGTTGTTTTCTAAATTTAATAAATTAAATTTAAAAAAAATAATAATAATTNCCTGAATTCGTTGAGTCACTTCGCAATAACCGAGTGATGTGCTACTCTATAGCACATGGCATTAACTTTACATACATATAATTTTATGTACCTACACACATGTGATTAACCATAGATAGTATGTTGCGAAAGACTTTTCGAAAAACGAAAGCCTTCATAGATCGAATAAAAAAAAAAAAAAAAAAAAAAAATAGAGAGAAAGAGAAAGAAAGGAGAAGGGAAAAGAGGCGAAAACGAGAGGACAGAGACTCTTTCATTCCCTATTCCGGAGGCGACGAAGGGAAAAAACGACTCGATTTTCAATCTCTTCCTCTTCACTGGCGTCACTCTCCTTCTTCCTCTCGTATACCCATAAGTATACTTTCTCTCCTTCCTCCTCCACCGAGCGGGCGTTTAATTTTCTCTTTCATGCCTTCCGCATCGTCTCTCCGACGCGTATATGTACACCCCACGTGCACACACCAACGTCACGTCAGCGGAAAATGCTTCTCGCCCGCAATATATATATATATATGTATATGTATTTATATGCAATACATTCCTGTATTATAATTCACCACTAGGTACGTAAGCAGTTGATGTCTGCTGCTGCATCACGTTCCTCTGCTGACGTCACTACCGGCAAATAACGCAGACGCTATGGTCTCTCATGGGAGAATTCGCTCATGGGGGACATGTAGACGTCTGTTGACCTTGCGCTTGTCCACACGATATACGTGCATATATTATATAATATATATACATATGGGTGCTACCCCCATTTATGTTCGCCCCTATGTGATGCACGTATATGAGCCATTCTATCGAAAGGACTCGTATCTTATAGATATGGTTGGTGAGGTCCCCCGAAATCGATTCGAGGTACATTGTTTGTGGAATCATATGTGTATGGGAAACTTTTAGAATATACATCGAGGTGTGTAAATTTCGTGTAAGTAATTTACCAATGTATTTTGGGCCAAATTTTCAATTTTTCTTTAAAAACCGTACCTATGGGTCACAAGTTCAAAAAAATATCACCAAAAACACTTCATTTTCTCATTAACAGATGTCAAAAAAAGTAGTAAAAAATTTTATCGCTCCGGAATTCGGAAATACCTCGTTAACTCTATGTTTACGACACGCCCACCCTCATTCTTGATAATCGGTACGTGGAAGGGACACGAATAAAAAAAAAAAAAAAAAAAAAAAAAAAAAAAAAAAAAAAAAAAAAAAA
>NW_019379500.1:977612-1010108 GCF_000648655.2 Copidosoma floridanum
AACTTTTTTTTAAGTAACGTTATAGTATGAGCTTTAATATGTTCCATTTGAACTTTATAAAAAATTTGTTTAACTTTTTTTTAGATATATTTACTTATAATTTAGACAAAGTTAATTGTCGAAAAGCCAAAAAGAATTTATTAAATTGAGAAAAAAATTTTTTACAAAGTAAGTACAGAGAAACTTTTTTTAAACTTGCGTTTAAAGTTCTGACCAAGTTTCGCTCTGTCTCAAGAAAGAATTAAAAAAAACTTTTTTCCGCCCTCGGGTGGTTTTGGGAGGCTATTACTTCCTCGGGCAAAAAAGCAGTTTTCCGATACTCGTTCGAAAAGTCTCCTTTACAAACCTCATTACGGACCTCGCCTTCGGCTCGGGCCGCAAACCTTTCGGTTCGCAAACAAAGACTTTTCAAACTCGTAGGAAAACTACTATTTCGCAATAGTGTGCGGAAAATGGATGTATTCCGCACTGGTATTAGTGTGGAAAATCGATTTTCCCACATAGTGTGCGACAAAGGTGTGCGGCAAAGGTTTTTCCGCACAGTGTGCGGAAAAGGTGTGTGGCAAAGGTTTTTGTCGCACAGTGTGTGGAAAAAGTGTGCGGCAAAGGTTTTTGCCACACAGTGTGCGGAAAAGGTGTGTGGAAAAGGTTTTGCCACACACCGGAAAAAATTTTGCTACACACTGGAAATCAAAATTCAAACCTATTTTGTACCTATTTTCCTCACACATTGCGAAAAAACTTGTACGCAACTCGTGCGGGACGATTTTCCGCACTCGTGTGATAGACTCGCACTCGTGGCCGGTGACGGTAACTCGTACTTTGCGATCACACTCGTGCTACGCACTCGTGTGCTCAACTGGTACTCGTTCCCGTCAACTCCGGCACTCGTGTGAGTCAATCACTACTCGTGCGGGAAATCGTCTTTTCCGCACTTGTTACGTAAATAACTATTCTGAACATGAACAAAAAAACTTTAAAAAAAGTTTTTTAAACTTGATTTTTTTTATGCGGGAAACAATCGCGATAAGGTGAAAAAAAAGAAAACAAAGAAAGAGAAAGCAAAAGATAGCAATGACGAATAGGGTCTCCTCGCAACAATACACCAACGGCCCGAAGCTACGGAGAGAGAGAGAGAGAAGCTAATGCCGTAAAAATGAGTATAGTTATCGCTAGCTAGAATATATATATGTCATTGAGGTACCGTCACACGCCGACGCTCGCGCGAAATAATCCATCAAGCCTCTTGTATATTTCTCGCTCTTTCTCTTGACTCCTTGATCGGAATTTTTCTCGCTTGTGCCTTCAAATTCCTTCCCAAGTTACGTCTGTACGTCACTCCATTACTCACCAAATTGCCGCAACGTCCCGTTTAATTTAGCATTTTTCTCTCTCTCTTTCTCTTTCTCTCTATTATTCTACGCATTTTCGCGCGACTCTGACACGCTGCACTTTGTCGGCTTCGCTAAAAATAGGCGGAAAAATACCACCCATCGCGCGTCGACCGCAAGATTTTCCAAAGCAGGTCGGGATTTAAATGTCGTACACATCTGAGGCAGATGGCATCAATGAAAATTCCTCAGGTGAGGACAATACAAAGGGGAATTTCTCGGATTTTACAGTTACACAACGTAGATATACGGCACGTACGTGTCCAAGGATCTCCCTCGAGTGTAGTGATACGAGAACGACTTGATTTCCGTTCGCAAAACAGCACCCGAATCGGCTTACGTTGCGGGCACTGGTTAAAATTTACCAACACCGCAGTAGCAGTAAAATGTTTCGGCCACCGACAACCCGTACACCTTAACGTGCATACCACACAGTCCCGAGATTTCCCGCTAAACTTTCGGCTCCTTTCAATAATATCCCAAAGCACCTGGCATGATTCACAGACCCATAGCGGTCCCGTTAGCTTTCTCCCTCCCGGTGTTATTTTCACCCTCCGGGGGAGAGGGTAGCGATTCGTTTCCTCAAGCCAAACGCCTCCACTGTCACTTGCTCTCTTGGCACTCAAACCCACGACTCCAGCTGACCTGTAGCGCTTGTAAAACCGAGCCGTTTTTCTGGCCCTGTCCATTATGCACACCCACACTGTGTACAGTACTTATTACACCCTCGAACTTTTCGGAGGACAAGGGGAAGAAGAAAAAAAAGAGCCCTCACTAGTGGTGGTCGTTTCGACTTTACGATGGGCTCGGCAAAAAAAAAAGCGACGAAAAATTAACGACGCGCCATTGTCTCCCTGCGCCTTTTTCACCTCTACCTCTTCTTGGTTGGATCCGAACATAATTGGACAGATAAGAAAGATCTGCAACAAAAGAGGATACATTTCCCGAGAGTCAAGAGTACGTAATATGTTTGTCGGGAAGGAAAGCGAGCGAAGAAACTCGCTGGGTGGCGCGTCCAAGTCCAGCCAGAGGTCGGGAATTTTCCAAAAAAGGCGTATGTATATGAAAATACTTTCGAAAAGGACCCTCCCGATGACGTTAGCTCGCGGTGCCGAGGAAAAATCGGTAAGGTCGTACCTATATACGAGATATTAGCAAAACTAAGAGACATGGGGGACAGATGATCAACTCCGGGGCGACGCATTGTCCACCAAAAGTTTCTCCTCTTTCTTTTTGTCTTTTGTGTATACTGTAAAAGCCACCCGCACCATGTTACACGTCTACATGGGTGCGGGACGCTCTCCCGATGTTCTTTTGATGATTCACCGTGAGAACACCTCGTACGCGCTTACAATGCCCTGACAATATTATAATAATATATGCGACCGGTAGAAAGGTCTGCGGGCCCTCTTACAATACCCCAATCGTTATTCATCCGGCAAACTCGCTCGGTTTTCGGACCAACGGAGAAAAATCGGCAATTTTCCGCGTCAAGGCGCCGTGTGTCAGTTGGAAACAAATTTAAACCACAAACGGCAATGCGTATGCATCGAGGGAAAGTGAAACGAGGTCCAGTGGTCCTACAGGGATTTTGAAAGAGTCGAGAGGGAAGCGGCGTTTAAAGGCCCGATCTCTGCTAGAAAGGGGAAGCTCCCGGCTGGCGGCTCCGAGTTATCGAATTTCATACTCGGCTCGTTTTGACAATAGCCCTGTCCGTGAAAAATGTCTAAATATATATAGGTGTGCGTGCGTGTACAGAAGAGGACTGTATACCGGCAGAGCGTGTCCTCCGTCAAAAGTAATGGCTGTGTCACTTTGACAGCGCACTTGACTCGCTTTCCAAACTTTTTGCTTTTGCTCTTCTCGGCCCGTCTATTGTTTTACTCCGTGATATTTATTGCCACCAATTTGCCAAACTTTGTGTATACAACAAGTGATGGCAAGAGGAGTAGGGAGAAAAAAAAGGACTTTTGGTCGCGAGTGTAAATATAGAGACGTCGGGGAGATTTATTGGCCGGTTCGATTGGATGTGTCATAAAAGGACGTGGGAACGCGGTCTCGGCGACACGCCGTGAGCTCGTATGTACAGCTCGGGCGTTTAATTCCCTGCTCGGCTCTTTCGACTGCATATGCGTCAATCGTATACCTACGTCTACTTATACTTGTATGGCCTTGAAACGTTTTTAAACTTTCTGATAATATGTGCTCTATACCGATTGGAAAACGTGACTACATACTCTTTTCTCTCGAAATACGATAAGCAGAGCCATTCGGCCTTTTAAATGGCCACTACAATGGTATCGACTGTCTTTTTACCGCGTATATAATATACACATACACCCACACACAGCTCCGGCAAGCGATTACGATCGTTTGGAAAAAAAAAGAAAACAAATTCTCACCTAATTATTGGGCTATCTTTCACACCTGAATTGTTTTCGTCGTCCCCATTAAGCGTCGCGTTTGGACACTCGGTGATGGAGAAATAATGGGAAAACGAAATTTCGAGCAACGCCCGTGGCGGCCTGACGGTTTTCACAAAGTTTCCTCTTTATCGATCTTTCATCATCGGACTGGATGGTTCGATGACCTTTGGAAAACTTTGATAACACGCGGGGATCGCCAGAATGCAATGACACGGCGCGTTACTTCGGAAAGCATACTCCCACGAACTCCATCGCGCACGACAAACGGTGAAAATTAGCGTTTGTTGCTCTGGTCAAAGCTTTGTACGAATAAGTACCTCAAATAACACAAAAAAAAATCCCAAAGCTGTAAAAAGGGGAGGAAAAAATAATACCGATCTCGACCGATCGGCAGCTTGGGACGGAGGAAAAGAACATCGGCGTGGCGCAGAGAGGAGCGTCGCAAACTTTCCTCCTCTCCCGCCAATATCAAACATACACACACACACACACACAATATTCTTGGCAGCTAGCCCCGTTCGCTGAGACGCGCGAAAAAGAACCGGCTTCGCGTGCATGCCGTGCCGGCATCTGCCAGCTAGTACATCCAGCAGTGGCGGCGCGCGCACGCACATATACACTCGCGTGCCGTCCGCCGGGGTCGCGGAACGTTTTGCTACGCGCCGGTCCGACGCGGAAAATAGTCCCGTCGCTCGACCTACGTTTCTCCGTCTAGCTCTGATTTTACGCCGAGTCGCGGCTAGAAAATCGGCCCACGGCTGGGATTTTTCGCGACGCGTCCGATTTACCGTGGTTTGGGGTTGGTAAGGTCGTATGATTCGAGGAAACGGTGACATTATGGGACGGTTGACGGGCGGGCGCGGCATGTACACGATATTATACGAGAGCGGCGCGCGTGAGACCGACTATACGCCGATTACGGGCTGGCGCGGCCAGTGGTGTGCCACCTGGGACTCGGGACCCTGTGCCAAAGGCGCGCGGACTGTCAAACTCTGACGTAATCGTTACTTCATGGAACACTTTTTTTTACATTTTTTTTTTTTAATAATTTTTTTTTGTCTGTACGTGTCTCTCTGTATTTTAATAACTCGGGGGGTAGTTCACGAGTGCAGTTGCACAACCATTGCACCGGATGGTCCAACCACGCCGTGTACGGTTGATAATTATTATGTGTATACACACGTTTTTCGAGCAAACGATATAGCGGAAAAATAGTTTATCTAACTTTGAATATCAGATCGTCGCCGCGGTATGCTTCTTCATTAAATTGCACTCAGTTGCGATATAGTCCGGGAGGTACGTTATATGATTTCGAGGCCAACGGGAAGGTACCAGATAAATCAACATTCTAATGCATTTTTTCACACTGATTCTGAAATGGCTAGATAAACGTTCAAGAAGAAATTTAATTTTCTCGTAATATGATTCTAGAAGAAGTTGCGAATTTTCCAAATCCCGAATCAGAGCATTTTTCATCAATTTTGACTGAAATTAATTTTTTATCTCCTAACTTGGTTTTCGTTAAAATTTCAAAGACGCATTTAATGTTTGAGACTCGCTTTACTAGTTAATCTTTTGTGATCTCGATTATGGAAATATATCAAAAAAAAAAAAAAAAAATCAAGTAAAACCTAGGTTTATCCAATGTCCTCCCGTTGCACACTGAATCATGTACATAGCTCCCGGACTAACGCGCGTGGAGAAAAGCTCCGAGCTATGTATAGTAGCGCGACGCGAATTCCAGCACCTTTTGTGTGTGCGTACACGCTCAACATGTATTGTCGGTGTATAATCACCGACATCCATCAGAGTTCGATAATCCCTTCGAACGGTGTCTCGGCAAAGTGCACTTTATAGCCGCATACTTGTGCCACGTCGTGGGTACGGTGAAAATGCCGAAAACGAAGTCAAATAATTGCTCGAATTTTCCAAAACCAAGCAAAGCTGAAAACACACAAAAGATTAGGTGCTCAAGTTATAGCACGTGCGGCTATCTAAAGAATGTACACCGATTAGTTATTTCTTTTTTCGGACAAACAAATGTCCGAAGCCGAGTGTACGGCACGCATTAACAGTAGGCGATAGCAACGATTGTTCTCTGAAAGTTGTTACACATAATGGATAACGGAACGCGAGGGAATGCGCCATCGCCCGATCGAGAATTTCCAAGGATGCCCCCCCATCGAGGAGCCGAACTGTTCGTCCGCGGAAGATTCAGATCGGGCGAAGGAAAATAATACGCTTGGGGTGTACTAATTGTTTGTTTCGCAAAAGGAGTGATGATGGAAACGCGACGACGAGGAGACGTATAAATCAGCTCGTTTGGCATCGCGTGTATTCCACGTAGAGCCGCGATATCATCGATATCTTATTTCTCGGTACACAACGTACACGTATGCATGCACGTACGTGCATTCGGGGCGCTGATCCTTCTCGCTCGAGCGGATCGAGAATAACGAGAGCCTCCTTTTCCTCTGCTGCTGCTGCTGCTGCAAAATTCTCAAAGTAGCGTCGTTTTACTTATCGGCATTAGGCAGCCGTGCAAAATTTCTAAATATTTTCCCGCTTGGACCAACACATACAATACTGTTTGGCTCCCTAAGTGCGCCAGAATCGTAAATCTCTCTCTAGGAGACTACAATGGCCCTCCTTTAAACGTCATCCGTTTTTCAAATCATCTGTACATGAAAAATACGTTTTTCACGTCAATCGTATAACATGAGTTTGGGGCAAGTGCACACTCTCATCTCAGCTCTCCCGAAATTTCACACACGACCGTTAGGCCCGTCGTAAAATTCGTCAAGAGTCGTAACGGTGAACTCCCGTGCCCCTCTCTCAGGACGAACTTTGATTTCTAGTGCCGTTTCCGCAAACGTCCCGACAATGCGTGGGTCCGAACCTATTACAGGGCCTCTTTCAAACATAACACACACACACACATAACTGGCGCTCCCTTTCCCTCTCGCTCATTACCCACGAACGCTCTGCTCTCGGAACCCGGGACACCCCGGGTGTGAGATCCTGCAGCGCACAGCTTCCAACAGGTTGCAGGAGAAAAGAGAGGGGACGCGGCAAACACCATACACACACACTCTCAATTGTGAAAAAAGAAAAAAAAGAGAAACATAGGGGGACATGTAATAACCCAACTTGCGTGTAATACTCTAAACAGGAGTAGATGTATAAGCACACGGTGCACTTACCCGCTTGTCAAATCGCACTTGCAGCTGGAATTCACGGATTCGGTATAATCGTGGTGGTCGGCAGAAATCGTTTTATTCCTTGGATGCCCGGTTTGCGTGTTCCTCCTGTAAAAGTTATACACATATGAATACACAAAATCCCCGACACCATCCCATGTGTATAGTTTTGGTTTCATTACGCTCACAAGAGACGACAAGGTTGAAACTGCTCGTATGCGTATACATAATATACTTGCGTTCCAGCGTTGCACCGGGTCCACATATAGGGCAGGCTACTGCAATGATGATTAACGTTTTCTCGTACTCTGGTTGTTTGACCTGAAACTTCATCATTATTATTGTACAGCAAGCTCGAAACAATTGAAACATAGATTTAACACGTAAACGATCGATTGCCGATTTTTACATGGCCCCACGCGATTAAAAGCGCTGGTGATCTACATCGTGCTACTGAATAAGTGTCGTACAGGCACGTAGCGCTGTACGGCGTATAGTCACGTACAGTTTATACACTAGAAAGTGAACGAGAGCGGTGTTGCGAAGAAAAACCACGTCGGACTGGGAAGACCGAGAGAAGACGGGGGGAAAAAAAAAAAAAACCGTAACTTTGGGCAATAAATCTAGCGATTATTTTGCGTGTTAATGTATTGCACGCGATCGGGGAAAATTTACGGCGACCGTAATCTGACGCATGGCTGCGGAAAATCGCCGAGAGAAAATTATTTAACTGCGCGAATAAAATATCGATGCGACGCGAATTCGCGGGGCAAGAAAATTGAGCGAAAGTTTCGCCCTGACTTGCAAAGAGAGAGAGAGAGAAAAAAATAAACTATACACCAGAGGGCAAACTAATGGGGCGAAAAACTTGTGTTACGTAAATACAGAGGCGAGTGAAGAGTACAAAGTCAGCTACGTAGCTTCGTTCCCTCCTTTTCCTGCTTAGTTAACGTATATGTTTACCGAAAAAGAAGCGACATTCAATTCGGTTTGCGATTTCGGTCGAGCGTAACGCACACCCATACATCTCTTGTCAAAAGGTACGTACAAAAGTACGTATACTTAGTGTATATGTAGGGGGCTGTGCGAGCGGAACTGCTTTTGCCGAAGAAACTACTCGCATTAAATGTATATGAGGAAAAGGGAGAAGGAGCAGAGCCACGCAGTTAGGAAAACGACTACTGTTATTACGACCCTCCAACGAATAGTCGTGCTCTTAATGTCACTTTCTTACAAATTTTTGCTTTTGCTGCATTGCAGATTGAAAAAAAAATTTTTTTTTTCAGCTAGTATTACTAAAAATGTCTTGGTAACGTCACACCCTCGCAACGCACCGTACACATGAGAACCCTTAAATTGTCGAGAGTATTACAATGTGTATCGAAGCATCTTGCGGACCAAGCTATGGAAAATCTACTTATGTTGTGCAACTCAATACCTATACTGAACGCGTATGGGAGAAAAAAAAACGAAGAAGGGACAAGGGTATCGCGTAACCGTATACCTACACTTTATGTTTTCAGAAAAAAAATTACTGCAGAGAGCGCAAGGTGTGAAAAATCATGCAATGGAAGCGCACGCTGGTAACACTATGTGGAGCGCTTGTGTAAATAGTTGCAACTTCCTGCTGCAAATTATACATGTCGCAGTAGTGCCGTGAATAATTTTCCACAAAAAAAAAAAAAAAAAAAAAAAAAAACTTGGTTGTTGAGAACTCCTTTTTTTCTATAATTCTAGCGATTGCACAAACAATTGTGTTAGAAATACAATGTAGTTCATGATTTTTGGTTAAGCAGTTACTAAGCTATCAGTCACAAATGCAATGCTCGAGAGTTTTCCTAAAAATGCCACAAAGTTAAAATAAAGAAAGCTATGAATACCGATGGTAATTAAAAATTTTTGAAAACCAAGAATTCGTTGCATTATGAAATATCATAATTAAGGACGAGTAAAGTAGTCCGAATGATAACTCCTAATGAGCTACTGGCGTCAAATTGATAACGATTCTAAAACAGTGAACTGAATGTTGATTTTTTAATAATTGCAATCAATTTGTGGCTAAAAGAACTTATCAAAGTTAGTACATTTTAAAAAAAAAGCCAAATGGCTTAAACAGAACAAATAAAGGGTAAATGAAGCCTGTAAGCATATTTACATTCTACTCGTTAGAGACTGATCAGTATTTATGAATAATACAGTTTTTTCTCATAAATTCATGAAATTTATATTATTTGTTGTTATTGTTTATATTTACCACATGATGTAGCAGTAGGAGCAATACGTGAGAAGTAGGTGAGCATATAGTAATCTACAAAATATCAAATATGTAAACATTAGACTTACACACTTTTGTGAATTTCAATTGTGTTCTATTTAATAATCAGGAATTATAATTTTGAGTTTTGAAAATATTTTTACTTGTGTTAATGTATATACATGAGTTTTTATTTGTTACTTGACAAGACGTAAGTTTTTTTTTTATAATTGTGCATCAAGTTTTTGGGTAAGTACTTACTTTTGGGACTATTGATGAATGACTCAACAAACTCTTGAGATGACCACTGAGAGCTATAAAGTAGCAAAATAAATATTCAGGATGATGAACACATGGATGCTTGCTGTAGTAGATGTTGTCTAGCAAGTTGTAACACAATTTCTGTTTTAGCTTATACTTTTTCCATGAATTTATCTAATATCTTTTCAACCTATCGTATTTCATTTAAATTGACTGACAGGTAAGTATGCATAAGAGGAGCCAGCAGCTTCCATATTTATGTTCTTTGTACCTGAAATACAACGATCGTTACTATAAGATTTGGCAATAACATGCAAAAAGGATAAATTGAAGAAGAAAAATTGCAGTTATTAAGATTCTTAACAGTGTTAAGTCTCGCGTCGTCAAAGATCTACTTAAAATTTTTAATTAAACAGTATATGCCCTATTTTTACCATCACACATTTGGGTAGTAAGAAATTTAATATTCAAAACTTTTTTGCACATCCAAGCATTTTTGGATACAGTCATGCTTAGATCCTTTTAATGTATAAAAATAACGAGACAGTAAAGATTTGGTAAAACAAATGGTGTTCATTATTCTTTATCTAATTAGTTGTCAGTTTGAGAGCTTAAGACATTTTGAAATTGCATGGAAGACTATAGCTGCTAAGATTGTGTTTCTTACACTTTGAAACTGTTTAGGTTATAAAAAAAAAGTAATTAAGTAATACATTGATGGAGTGTGGACACTGTGGACCACGTATATACACATACACATAAGCAGGTATATGAGCAAAGCGAGATGGAACTCATGAAACATTTTCATGATAAATACTGTATTTACATGAAAAACTTTAATAAACAAGCACAATTTGAAGTAAACTGATCGAGAGCGTCCCCATGACATGTGTCAGGCGACACCGCAGGAAGCGATAATAATCACTAATATTTAAAGGTACGTATAAATTAATAATCCCGCACTTTGACCCTAATGCTAACCTAACCCCTATGTTTGATGATGATGGTGAAATGAATATTTAAAGTTTTCAGACTAATAAGTTCTATAGAATAATAGAAGTTCAAATCCCAATAAAGCGCCTATATTTTTGGTACGTACCTGGCCATGCAGCACTGCTCTCAACCCGCTACCATACATTCCCCATTTCCCCCTTATTGCTTATACTCGCTCTCTCTCTCTCTCTTTTTCCCGCTCAGTGTACGTGTGACGTGGCGTTGTAGTATTGGTGTACGTACATCAGCGTCATCTGTATATATAATATATATTGTACTGTATAGTAAGTGGTGGGGCAGGCTGGCATGCAGTGTGCAGGTCCCAGTCGGCGGCGCGGGGACTGTGGGGAGAAGTATAGGCGATACCGTACCTACCGGACGCCGGACGACGAGAACACGAGAGAAGACGGAAAGCCCAAGCCGGCGTCTCAGAGCTGCGTCAGTTGGATTTCGGCTTGCCAGCAAGGCACCTCGCCTCGCCTTGCCGTTTCGCAGCAAAATCCAATCACATCACTTTCTCCACAACTTGCTTTCTTCTTTTACTGTATAAAGTGTATACGTACATACATACATACATATAGTGCAACTTGCTCTCTCACGGCTTTGAGACGACCAACGGGAGAATGATCAGCGCACGCCGCCAAGGATTAGCCATCAGTAGTTGTGTCGATTGCTATTACTGTGGCTCCTCCATTATTAGTACTGTTACGTGTTTTTCGAGTAATAAGCTCAGGACTATTGGCATCGACAAGTCGTTTCCTCGGAGCTCGTGAGTTTCACTTGGTGGTGCTGCAGGCTGTTGAAAATTGACACTTGACTGTTGCCCCTCTCCTCCTTTATTCCCCGGGACACCGGTGTAGGGTCATTCGTTCGGATTAGTGCGAGTGTACAGTGTGCATACAGTGTGAAGAAACTCGTATCGAAAGAAGACTGCATCAGGACTATTCGTCTTTGACAGGGAGACGAAAGCCGGGTCTCTCGCTTTTCGTTCCTCTCGAGAGCGAGCCTGCCTCGTCCTTTTCAAGACGACACTTTGGATATTGTGATTCGAGCGCCTACTTTTCTCCGCGGAGAATTCGCGCGTGATCTTTTGTGCGGGGTGCTGTTGGATTTTTTTTTTTTTTTTTTCAAATCAGTGAGTACAGTTGGATCCGAATATCACGATGGATCACTTCATGTTCAAACTGGACATTGACGACCTCTTCAGGTCACCGGCTATTTCGTCGATAGAAAGGTGAGTCTTTCGTCAAGTGTGATATATTGCTCTTTATTTTCTCTCTCTCTCTTCGCGTACACTCGAAGCGAGCGGCGTCGTGAAATTCGAAAATTCTAGCGCGAGTGGATTTCGAAAATCCCGGTGCCTGCGAGGCCGCCATTTCCTGTCGTGAGCCGGTCGGAAGAACAGTTTTTAAAATCATACATCATCGTGTTTCAGTTGATAAGTTGGCGTTGTTTCGTCGCCGGCAGGAGAAACCTGCCGCAATGTACCTGCCATTCCGCAAAATGGGCGTAGGACTCAGCGCGCGTCGTGCCGCTGCCGCATAACACGCCTATTATCGATCGGGGGCGATGCGCGGCGGCGCCTGTTTTTTCTCTCTCTCTCTCGCTCGCCGGGTCGAGCCGGCCTCCGCCACCGCCACTCTCGAGGCACGTGTGCAGAAACCGTTTCGCGGGAAATCTGCGCCGGCGTCTTCGTCTAGACGTTTTGCGCCATGCCGGCAGAGGAGAGCGTCTTTTTTTTTCTTTGGTCTCTCTCGTCTCCCTCCCCCCCAACTCTTGACTATTTCCCTAGAAGTCCGTTGGGAGGTCAGCTATACGTTGTTGTATGGTGCGATTTGGCTTGTTTTTTTTTCTCTCTGTTTTTTGTTATCGTCCGCGAAAATTAGCTACGGTTTGGATCGAAGGTGTTTCGACCGCTCATTGTTTTTTGGTTTTATGATGTTCATACGATAAATACTTACTTTTTTTTTTCGCAAATAAGTTTCCGTGTAATAATAATCCATACCTTCGACAACTACATTTTGTTCCATTTTCGTTCTCCATTTTGTTCACTTTGGTGCTGCGGACTTGGTTCACTACTACTATTGTATTTAACAATTTATTGAGATCGGTAACATAGAAAATTGTTTTATTTTAATTTACAAGTAATGACAAATAAATGTGTGTATTTTCAACTAAGATCTTTATCACAATTTTCTTTATATGTCCAATGGTGGCGCGTTTCATGACTTTTTTCATGCGTGTCGTACGGAATGTTTCGAGTTTTAAAGGGGATATACCACAAACGGGGACCAAGATTAAAGTTTTTTTTTTTTTTTTTTTTTTCCAATTCATGTTTTATGATGGATAACTTTTAAGTATAAGTCTTAAACTAACAAAGGAATAATGATACGCACGATTATTAAAAAAATTTTTTTTTTTTTTATTCATTTTGTACGATAGGAAGATTTTTGGATCTCTTTAAATTTATTTTTATCAATTAACATTTGCTATCAAAAGAGCAGACATACATTAAAACCACCATATCAGTTTGAACAAATATGACGAGTATTTAACGAGGGGCAATTGTAAATTATAAATGAAAAATTCCATTTGAAGAGAGAATTCGTGGATATCGAAGACTTCAATTTTTATTTGGGACTATTCATACGTGTACCTATAAATAATATAGCCTGTGGGACTTTAAATCCTTGTGCCCACGTAGAAAAATTGATTGTTGCACCGTTGTAAAAAATGGTTGCGTCAAAAACTCGTATTAATATTGTTTCAACGTTATCAATGTGATTAAAATATTTTTGACTTAATTTTTAATAAAATTGTTTCGAAAAGTGTAAGGGTTTGTACACCGGGACGCCTTGACAGGACATTTCGCGAATGCCGCTTCGAACAAGTGTTTCAAACCGCGTAACAATAGCCAGCATTCCACAGCGACATGTTCCATATTATACACATCCAAGCTGGCTACGAAGCGGTCAGACATTCAGACCCAATAATATACTCTAGTGAATGCGCATTTGGGTCCGATCGCTCCGACCGCTCGGACCGATAAGTATACAGCCCCCAAGTCACCTAATGACCCGGTGTTTTATGTACAGTGCGAATAAAACGTACACTCGAGTCCGGCTCGTCTCTTACGTATTTATTTTATCGGGGATTTAATTTGTCGCCGGTCAACGAGATTGTGTCAGTGGGTCAATCTTGTACGTGTGTACATGTATATGCGCACCGTTTGATAAAACTATACTGCGCGTGTAAACTACTGTCCGCTTGAAAATTCCAATTGTTCGCATTCGCAGTTAAAGTACTTTCACAAGTATTTCGAGGGTTCTTGAGAATTTGCGAGTCGAGCCAATTCCGGAATTGCAGCAAAGAGGCCACGACGCCAAAAGGGGCGACAAAAGAGCCACTTGCGTAAAATAAAAAAATTTTTTTTTCTTTTTGTTCCTCTTTCCCATGGTGCTTGCGTCGTCTTTGAGCCGTCAGAAACCACTCAGCGTTACAGGGCTGGGTGCGCGCGAGTGTCATTGTTTTTCTCCCTGGCGCAGTGCATTTTCACGGGCGAAAAAACTTGAATGCGCCAGTGCCGCCCATACACATACATTGCCCGCGCATGTCGGGAGAGACGTTGATATTTAAATGGATATTTTTTCGGCGTCGCGCGACCCGCACCACTTGCCGGCTCTTCCCACGTTTGCGATTTTTCGTCAGTCACTCCGCGCGCGTATACCTTGTCTCTCTCTCTCTCTCTCCTATATTTCTCGTGCCTTTGAACTTGACATTCGCGAAGCGTGCGCGAGAGCCAAACCAAGCAAAGTTTTGTTCCAAACATAAAAATCATCCGGCTGCTGCTCGCCCGCTCCTATCGACGCCTCCCTCTTTAAAAACATCGTTGATCCAACAGCGCGATATTCGCCAAGCCGGCCGGCGCGAAGACAACGTTTCGCAACGCGAGCTAATAATACAACAGCGCGTCCACATAACAAAGTGCAACGTTTGCCGGCGTGTCGGGAAAATGTCTGGATAATCTCCCCCCTCCCTGCCCCTTGTCTCACCGTCTAGATGCTCGTGTGTTTTTTGTCGCCCCCCCCCTCCACCTACCCGCGAGACACGGTGACGTTTACACTGTGTTTTACAACTTTTGTCGCAAGACGCGGACGGACACGTATATCATATATATCTATATAGCGACGTTCTCTCTTTGGGTTCGCGCGGACGACGCCGGTGCATCGATCGTCTGACAGGGACGGAGCGAGCCGTGTGTATGTGAGGGGGGGGGGAGGAAGAGGGGATCGTCGGACCCCACCGCGCCAGACGAGCCGGCGGGAGAAGTGCGCGCGGCCTCGAGAATCGCCTCCTTATCTCTCCCCTTTGCTTTCTCTGCTTGTTTTTTTTTTTTTTTTTTTTTTTTTCCCCCCCTGCCTTTTTCCGCCTCTCCTCGGCGGAACGATGTGCAAAATGCAATTTTCCCGCGTCGCTTTTTTTTGTCTTCCGCCAAGCATTGCCCGCGTCGTCCATACCAGCGCGGAATGTCGCGGAGACTCGCCTCCTCCTGTTATTGACTCTCATCGGATAATGGACGGTACACGGGAAATAATGCAAATGTTTAGCGTTTACCTTCATATATAACCGGCGCTTGCTTCCAATCCTTTTTTTTTTTTTTTTCTTCTTCATCTTTAAATTTTCCGGCTCTATGTATAGGGTACGTATACATGTAATGATGATAATGGTGAAATTGATGCGTAGCGCGTCGACCGACAACAGCGGCGACTGGAGCGACAACCTGGGAGACTTTTTCAACAACGTCGGCCCGGAAGAGATCAACAAAATGCTGAGCGAGGAGATCGACGATTGTCTCTTCGACTCGCTGTCACCCCAGGGCTGTATGCTCGAGAACAACGTCGAACAGGTAAACAAGCTCGAGAGTCCCTCGTTGCTGCAGGACTGCATGTGGCCGACTGCCGAGTGCGGTCACCGTATTAACGACAGCACAATGACGCAGGTGTCCTCGTTACAGGATCTCCAGTTGGAACACCTACTCTTCCAGAACGAGCAGGCCATCATGGGCACGGCCAACAACAACTCGTCGCCGTCGTCGTCCCCGTCCTCGTCCACGTCGTCGTTGTCGTCGCCGTCCTCGTCGCCGTGCTACCTGGATCCCATGACGATGATGCCGGTGAGTGAGCTCATGCGCGTCCCCATGGGCATGCTCGAAACCCCCTCGTCGTCCTCGCCCGTCTCCCCCGTGCCCTCGTCCGCGTCGTTGCTGGTCAACAATTCTCTGCACGAGAGCTCCCCGGTGCTGGCCAATCCCATGATGACGTCGGTGGCCCGGCCCAGCTTGGGCAGCTTCACTACGACGGCAGCTGGCTGCGGCGGTGGCGCCAGAGCCAACGAGGCACGGCCGCTCACGCCGCTGAGCATGCAATCGTTCGAGGCCTCGGAGAACAGCGCCTGCGAGGATGAGGACTTCAAGCCTAGCTTTAATTTCCAAATGAAGGAAGAGATACTGACCACGGACGAGGAGGAGGAAGAGGAAGAAGAGGAGGAGGAGGAGGAGGAGGAGGAGGGTGGTAGTAGCGACGAGGACACCGATTACGTGGACACATTCCTCTCGTGGGGCCAGTCGACGACGAATCATTCGTCCGACGGTGTCGCCAAGTACAGCAACTCCGACAGGTTACAACAGCAACAGCAGCAGCAGCAACAATATCACTACCACCCCACGAGTAGTAGTCACAGTCAGCTCGCAAACCAGCAGCTGGTGAGCCGAGTGTTGCACGACGACAAGATACTGCCCACGAACGGTTGGCAAAAGTACGACGACGACGACGAGGAGGAAGAGGAAGAGGAGGAAGATGAGGAGGAGGAGGAGGAAGAAGAAGAAGAGGAGGAGGAGGTGGTGGATCAGTTTAGCAGTACTCGCGCGGCCCAGGAGGCAAAGATCCGAAGCAGTACGATGAACGACCATTGCTACACTCTGAGCCCGTTGCCCGCGGTGCGGCGATTGGGAACGATGACGAATACGACGACGACGACGACGACAAACACCGCGGCCCAGCTCTCGCCCAAGAGCCTCGAACGCCTCGGTGCCCCGCCCACGCCCTCCGACACAGGTAATCTTTGTTCTGGTTCTCTTTCTCATTTACGCATATGATTTTACACACACATTAACAAAGCTTAATTATTTACTCCGATGTGATACACACTCATGAAATGTTGTATTCTTAAATTGATGAAAACAATTTCTCCGTTTCCACCCCAAAATGTTTCGATATTATTACACATGCGATAGCCGTCACCCCACGATCAATGTGTCAGGCAATCATCAGTCAATGCTCTCATGTATAAACTACAACGAGCAAGCGCATCCCTTTAACAATCGTAACAAAGTACGAGCATCTCCAAAGCCAAGGAGAAGAGAAAAAGAAATAATGACTTGTCCCAAAAAGGTAGGCCAGTGAGAGGGTGGCGTTGGATCGGGTTCCCATGGACGATGTATCACGGAGCCGACCGGCACCCGCATGCCGGCGCTAATCTCCGACACGCGGTAGCTCGCCAGAGTGTGCTGTACATAATACGCGTGGATGGCACACAGTAGCCCCGGATGCGCGAGTGTTGTGTATATACGCTCGAAAAGCCGGCCGCCACTGTCAATCGTCGGCGTATATTGTGTATACATCATACACACAATACTCGTGTGTTTAGAGCGACTCGAAGCGCTGCTGCGGGCTTTATGTATATCTACAAATGCAGCCCTCGCGCCATTTGTTAAAGCAGCGCTCGGTACGACGAAATGATTATTGGCCGGCATGGGCCGGATTGTCATTATTGCCTTGAGCAAGGGACACTTTTAAACGTTTTTATATACATCGTCATTCAGGCAGCGTTTTTTTTTTCCTTCGTGTTTATGTAATGTTTTGCTTTGATTTGCTCAAAAACATGAAAAAATTAATTTGTTGGTACGAGAGGGGAAGAAAAATCGGTACACCTAGATAGTTGTTCATGAATACCAATCAGTATCATTCGATCGACCAAGTTGGCAAATTGCAGCAAGATTCGCGCACTTTAATTAAAGAGCTTTATCATTAATTAAATTACTCGGTAGATCGCGCAAGGACATGGGGAAAAGGAGGGACTTATTTAAAAAAAAAAAAAAAAAAGCTCGCATCGTAAGTCACGTGTGCATCGGTGTTGAAGAAAAAAAAAAAAGCAAAGCCGTCGAAAAAAGTGGCGATTATATATTATGTACCGCGCTGGTATAAACTTGGAGGGCAAAGAGGTGTTGGAGAAGAGCAGCAGCATCGGTTGGTAGGTATACATAGTATTATACCGGCAACACATCCTAGAGATGAGGAGGCCGAGAAGAAGAAGAAGAGAGTAGTCGTGTCCGTAACGGTATATACAAAGAGGTACCCTGTACCAACACACACGCGGCAGCAGCTCGGTCGAGGAATGCGATTGCGATTCGGTATGCAACGCTCGCCTGCAGCCGGCTCCGGGTGCACTGGGTATTATATATACATATACACATACACACACACACACATGCATCCTAGCTCGTGCGCGGAAAAAATAATCTGGTTTTTCCCGCCTCCCGCTGCCGCGACTGTTGCACTGCAAAGAGAGAGAGTATGCAGTGTCGTTGCACGCTCTCCCGGCTGGTGCATTGATAGCTGCTATAGGTATACAACCCGCTCGCTTTCTCGACTCATCATCCGCACCGACGTCTCCCTCCTCGTCGCAGTAATAAAGTAATAGAGCCATGCATGTAAGAGTACGTATACGTACGTGTGTGTCCCATCGCACGGAGATGGATGTAATAACTGTATACAGGCGAATAATTCGCGAAAGGAGGGCGCGTTACGACTATGGTAGTGTGTATATATAGGTACGTACACCCATAGACACACACACACGCGCGCGCGCGTAACAATTTGCGTGTACGTTTTATAGGTTTTATACGCACAATATGCGTTATCTTGTGTCGCTCCCGTGGCGTGTGTTTCGTTTATCCGGTGGGACTTGATGGCCGATATATCGCCATTGTCTCTCTTCGTATACATATACCTACATCTGATTTGGGATTTCGCAGTGGTTACACACAATCGATACTCTCTCCCTATATTTGCCGAGCCGATTGAAGCTTCGAACCGCACTATTATTGTCCGAGCTCGTCTCATTTTTTTTTCGCACCGGCTACAAACTTATTTTCATACACCTACCAATACCTGGGCGTGTGTTGTACGTATAGGCTCTTTCGTACCAAACTATAATGTACGTATAATAAGTACACTGGTGTACGCAATGAGTAAATGCCCGTGCGCGCGTCACAGGTATCTATACTCTCGCGGTCGTCCACGTGATATATAAGTTGTGTGCCGCAGACGAGAGAAAGGAGAAGATAATATTATCATTATTATATACATGTATGAGTATTAGCAAGAGAGGGTATTATAGTCGCGAGTGGCAGTGACAGTGTGTATATGCAATGGTATTATCTGCGACGGCTACAATAACGTTGCGCCATGCGGCGACACTATCATCCCGGCGACTCGTCGGCAGAAAACACATGCACACGTAACAACGCGTCATTTATTATTATTATTATTATTATTATTATTATTATTATTATTATTATTATTATTATTATTATTATTATTCTTCTTCCGCGTGTACGTGTGAGTTACATTCGCATATAAAAGCGCCGGTCTTCTTTTGCGCTTCCATTGTATGTGTGTTGCCAGTTGCTACTGACGGATCCCTATACTCTCTTTTGTGGGAGCGCGTGTATTCACATTATGTGACATTTTCTCCTTCCCCTCGAGTACAAGTATAGTGGAAGAAGAAGAGGAGGCAGCCGGAAATTAAATTGCCTCGCTCGACCAGAACCGCTGTATCTCGTGCACTCTATGGTATATCGGTATACGAAATATCAGCGGCGCCCGTACAAGTGAAAATCGGTTTAACTTTTCATGGGCTCGATTTTTCCGCTAACCGATCGCTTCTTATCTCCGCGCCTCGGGCTCACGCGTGGAAAACGTATACTCTACATTTTTTACTTTATTTTATTTTTTTCCTCCCACCGGCGTGCTCGATAATTATTACAATTGACGCCCGATTCGATTTTTTTTTTTTTTTTTTCGTCATCCTTCATGACGAAGCACACGTCGCGTGCGTGCACAACCCACAATGAGACCACCAAGGCGGCGTTACGAAAATTCGGCCTTTAATCACGCGAGTGTCCCCCATACCATTGTTCCCCGTTTTATTTTATTTTTACACTCGTACGGAAAATTATGCGCTTCCTTCTCGCAGTTAGTCACACACACACACACACCGCGTGTGTTCATAACGAGCCGGCGGTATAGCAGCAGCCGAGTGGCGCCAGATCCACGCCTCAGATTAGATTTTATTTATGGAATACAACACACACACACAGGCGCGCAGTGTACGTTTTAGCTGACCGAGTTCTGTAAAACAGCTGCCGTGCGGTGGCGACGATTATCCGCAAAAGTGCGCGCACACGTTTTCGCGTCGGAATGTCGCTTCTTTTACCTTCCTTCCTTCTTTCTCTCGCTGTGCGAGAACAATACACTCACTCCAGCGATGATGTGTACCTTTAACCCCTTTGGCTTGTGAGCATCGGCCGAATCAAGGCTTGGTAGCTACCTAACCCAGTGCTCGGGGGGGCCGAAGAATAAAAAAACAAAACAAAGAAAGCCGATGTTTCAAACGAAGCGTTTATCCATCCGATGGCCGAGAGGGAGGGAGTTACGAAATGAGCTCTCGTGCGTGCGTGCGTGAGTGTCCCCTTCTGGGCGCGCTTTTTTTTCTTTTTTTTTTTTTCCCCCGACAGTGCCGGCTTTCTCCGAACTGCTGACCTAAACCCAACTCGAGCTCTTTCTAAGACGGGCATAATTTATCAATCAACGTGCTCGAGGAGGGTCCGCGGTGCTCTTTTGTACGATTATTGGCCAAGTTGACGGCTATTAGTTTTTCTATTTTTTTTTTTTTCCCTCCCTCCAGCCCTAATACTTTGGGGCTCGGTGGGTTTGATTGAATTTCTGTCCCCACGTACCGCGAGATCGGTAAGGAAATCGGTTTGTTTTTGTAACCCCTGCCATCGCATTCTTCGTTTTTTCTCAATTCGTTGGGTGACAGAGGGGAGGGGGGCACCGAATTGACAGACGACTTTCTGCGAAGATGGCTCGTTCTCTAATAAGCGAGTGCAATCGTTGGTGAAAAAAAAAAAAAAAACGGATGCCCGCACAGACTACCGGTTCATGTGATGATTGATAATGACGCGATTTAAAGGTCCCTAGTTTGAACGTTTCCTTTGTCGGTGGGTGTACAGATAGTGGGCATAAACGCAGCATATAGAGAGGAGGAAGAGAGTGAATAAGAGATTAGAAACGAAAAGGTCAAAAGGGGAGAGAAAAACGGCGGAGCGCCAGTTCTGCGAATGAATGGGCGCGCAACTCGCTCGCGTGTTACGTATAATTGCCCCCGAGGTCTCCTTCTCCGATAATCGGAGCTCTCCTCTCTCTTTCTCCATTCATAAACAGGAGGAGGGAAAAACGCGCGTAATCCAATATACAGCCCCGTCGTGTGTAACATTTGTACAAATCACGAGATAAGGGCCGTCAAAATAGTGTGCGTATTATATATACTTATCGCCGATCACGACCGCAGCTTGCGAAAGATTTTCCGTGCCGACAAAACTACTCACTGATTGCCGAGGACTCGCTACACGTAGCACGCTTCGCGTGATGATCTATGAGAAATCGGTTGCCGAGATTTTTATGGCGCCGATGGCTCTGAAAATTCCCTTGGTGCAATTTTACCTCTTGCGCCAAACAAAACTTTTCTAAAATATATATATATATATATATATATATCGCTAGCCGGCGCGTTTGACGTTCGCAAAGGCCGAAATAGGAGACGAAGAAAAAAAACCCACTCCTTTCTCTCGCGTCTTCCTTCGCGAGGCTGTAATATACAGTTCGACCGGCCGGCCGGCTGGCGCATGCGCGAGAAAAAAGCGCGGGCTTCCGAAGGTCACACTCGCCGGCACAAGCGACGCGGCGGAGGTGACGTCATCGTTAGCCAGTGCTGCTGTGCCGTGGGATCCAGAGGAGCGCGCGAGCGGGTTTTTAAACGCTCGCCGGATAAGAATGCGGTTGGGTCCTTTTTGCCCCACCGGATGTGTTTGCTGCTTTCGCGAAGCCGAAGGGGGGGGGGGGAATTCGAATCTCCAAGCGACGCGTAGGTATACATATACACGGGATACTTGAACATGTGTGGGTTGAACGTGCGTGCAAAAGCTAGTTCTCGAGCATTGGGCGGGCCAGTTTGACCGCAGGCCCACATTTATTTACTCGCGGATCGAATGAGAAGCAATAATAATCCGAGCCACTGCAAGGCACGCGCTTTTGAACCGCACCGCGTTTGGCCCCGTATCGCTCCATTGAGACTCTCGTGTTTCGCGCGGCGTGATGGAATTTTTTTATTTTATTTTTTTCTTCTTCTTCTTCCCCCCCATTCGATCGTCAATCCGTGGAACGTTGATAACGTTCGGTAGTTATCGAGCTGCCAACCGAGTATCGACTGGCATGTGTACGCAACCGAGAATTTTTCTACGTCAGGAGACTGAAAAAATCGTTATCTCTCGTGCGCGTATGGACTGCCGATCTAGATGTACTTGGGCAAAACTCAACACGGTTTCTCGATTCCCGATACAATGTTTAATTTTACTAACATCGCCTATTCGTGTAACGAGGAAATCTGCAATAATTACCATGGACTCTGGTGTACGCGACAATGTTTCCTGATACGAGCGCTAATTTTGTTTTTAAAAGCTTCCATACGACTTGACTTGTACAATAATTACACACGAATAATGTAGATAACAAAGTCGGACAAAGCTCGCGTAGTCCCTGCTATGCACACAATGTATTTAAAAATCGTGTAGGTTACATCCCCTCCAGAACTCGCGCTTGTAATTCATTGGTTCTAAATATAAAAAAAAGCGATTGGCTCGGGCGTTATCTTGTCACGGTATTCCTAACGAAACGTATGTGCAACAATTTTACTTCATGTGTCATACACTTTGTCGTGTGTACGGCTTACATTTTAAAATATTATTTTGTTGTGCGATAAAACATCTACGAGATAACGGAACAATTAAATAATTTAAAATAACAATAATCACTACTTTTCTTCTTTTTTTTTTTCCGTATTTGTTTCCACGTGTGCAGAACCGGGGCATCCGGTGAGCAAGGCCGGCTTGTTCTAGCGGGGCGCTAGCACGATTTTTCAAAAAAAAATTGTTTTATTTTTGTTTTCCATTTCCATGCATTTCGTACAAGTAAAAAAAACGGAAAATCATGCTTCCTCTACTTGAACTGTACAATTCGGTGCAAACTATGTTGAACGTGATTAACACGTCACTTTTTATTTTCCTGCTCCTCAACATACCAAGCCCATATAGTTGCCATCCAACCACAAGTAGCAAGTTTAATAGTGGAGGAAAATGATCAGGCTATCCTTAAATTGCCGATCGAATGGGCATTCCATTTGTTGTACATCCATACCTATCCTCGCTCGCGCTCGAGAAAAAAAAAAAAAAAAAAAAAAAAAACAGCGAGACAGCAGCAACACGCATGCAAAGCACCAGCTCGCCAATACAATCGGCAAGACTGGGAGGATCGGCTCGTTAGCGCCGCTGTGTACGTATACAGGTATACTCAATGCGCTCAAAGGTACAAAGTCACGTTTTTCCACTCTCGCGTATCTGCTTGCAATGCAAAACGAGCGCGATGACGCTCTCGCATGCCAAGGTGCTATTCCGCGGTCAAGAGCCGCGACACTCGCGTCGATCGTTACGCTCGTGTATACGCGTTACGCTATCGACGATAAAACGACCAATAATTCGCCTCGTTTCAATTAAAATGCACACGCGTGCGTTTTGATAACTCTTTCTCCGCTTTTCGAGTCAGGAATGATTTGTGTCGTGCATAAAAAGCTATCCGAGCCATCTCGAGGAAAATCATCATCATTTTTTTTTTTTTTCATCACTATAATGTACGGCACGTGTGCGAAACATTTTTTCCGCGGGTGGGAAGTGCCGTATGAAATTTCGCCGGCGACGCTGCTCGGCTTACCCATCGGTGTATAAATATATATGTTTGTGAATACCTCGCGCTGCGAGAGATGGATAAAGATGATGTTTGTGTGTGAGTTCGTCTCTGTTTTCGCGCACTTTTTCGTTTGCCTCTCGCCTGTTGTCGCGATTCTCGGAACGCCATCCACTTGCAATTGACGCACGCGACAGGTTATACCTTACTTCCCTCCCTGCATATACTCGACGCACAGGCACGGCTGAGTAAACGTTCCCGGAACCGCTTCGATGGCTCGGCGCAAAAGTGTTAATTTTCTATACATTAATGAAGTACGCGTGCAATGTATTGACTTTTTTTTTCATCTTAATTAAGGTGTATGTTTACGCTTATCTAAAAAATCAGAAAAAAAAATAAAATAAAAAGTTGGTCGCGATATATACAGCACAAGAAGCAAAAGTGCACCGCGTTCCACCTGACCGGTCATCGTTCCGTCACCATCTTTGCTACTATATATTTCCGGCGGGCACTTACCGCTCTCGTACAGTGATGCTTATACGAGCAAAATCAATAGACACGTTATACTGCATATATGTATATACACAGTCACTACTATGTGTTGTTCCATGCACAACTCGTTCTCCCATACGTCATATGAAATATATACACATCGTCGTGTTGTATAGATACCCGTAGCAGCACTCGTTCGACCACAGCGTACAAGTTAATGAATGGCATTGCGTCACGGCGAAGATGCGCCTTTTGAGGTCATCCAACATTCTCACACGCGCATTCGCGGTATCTTTCTCTTACACTTTTCTTTTATTTTGCTTGCCCGCTGTATACGTGCGCACAACTAGCCCGTCTATACGCCAGGACTAGTTTGTCCGTATATTTATTGTACGAATTACCAAGACTGCACTTTGGAGATCGTTTTGTACGCAAATCCGTGTGATCGGCATCTGTTTTTTTCTCTTTCACTTTCTTTTGATGTTTGTTTTGCCATCGAGTTACGGCGGTGTATGTTGAGATGTAGGCATGTATAAAAGACTCCCGGCCATTGGCGATTGTTTAACATTTGTTCCCTCCCCCCTGCGTTGTGACTCACGTTTTATGACTCCAACCCGAGAACGAAAAGGGCAAATAAATGAACGCCATCCAAATATAAGCCGGCGCGACAGATCTTGTGTCGTATACGTTGAAATTAATTAATGTGCATTGACGCGCTAACGAGAGCTATTATTGGTAAATTTATGTATATAGAGTCATTTGAAGAAAAAAAAAAAAAAAAATAGAACAATGATTCGCGTTGCAATTGTTCGTCGTGCGACGAGACTCGAGGAGAAAGACGCGAAAGTGGAGTGTACAGCATGACGTGGCCAATGATAATTGCTTCTACTCGATTCAATTGTCTCCCATCCCCTCCCCCTTCCTCTCTTGATTCCCCCCTTTTTTTTCCAATCACACGCGTGTACCGCGCAGGTGGTTTTGTATTTTCTGTCTTTGTCTCCTTATCGGCAATCATCGGCAGAGTTAATTCGATTGATTTTCTAGTCGAAGCCTTCCGGCGCTCGGTTTCGCCTTCGCGTTCCGGAGATATAGAGAGAGGGAGAGGCGTAATTGCGCGATACAGAAGGAATTCGGCTACCGATGACGTGTGTTCGGGTCTAAATGCTTATTCCAGCGACTGTCGTTAAATTTTTCTTTTCTATTCTTTTTTCAAAACCAATAGTCCAACTGTCGCGATAACTACTTCCGTTTCTTTCTTTTTTTTTTTTTGTTTGTTCATTATTCAACCATAGTAGATGTGCCCAACGCCCGCGACGTACCAGCTCTTTTTCCCATCACACCGCAGTCTCTTGCATCGCGTCGTCCCCGAGAATTGTAATAATTGCTCTTCCGCGGCGCGCGAAATCCCACACTTGCTATCCCCCCAAGGAGCGCTTTAATTTTCATGAAAGCCAGAAATTACCCGAATCGTCCGGCTTGCGTAACCCCGTCGATTTCTCTCCTCGCTTTTGAGCGTACACGTGTGTGTGTGTGTGTGTGTACCCGCGTCGCGAGGCGCTTAGTCTTCCCGCGAAATTTTTGCCGCATAGAGCAGAGGTAGGAAAAAAAAGAGGGTGAGGCGCGCGTTTCACCGTCCGCAGATACGTGCACTTGATATGGGTGGGTGCGATGTTCAATGAACAGGGTCACGTAGCCGCCGGCTGATGGATGTTGATCTTCGGTATTTTGTTTGTTTTACATCTTTATATTCGGTTCACTCGTCCGCTCTGTGTATTTTTCTTACCAAAAAAAACCTCTAACCCGTTGTTGTACCCACGTCAATCCAGTCGGTTGCATCCGTACTTGCTTCACTTTTCCGAGTGGTGACGCCTCTCGAAAAAAATACATATATGTAACTCGCGTATCTATACATATCTCATAGATGAATAGCTGATGGATTTTATTCGCGCACCGCCGATGTATACACCAGCTAATCTGTCCGCTGACCTCGATTTCTTTTCTCCTCATTAGTGATTTAAAAAAAAAAAAAAAATCAATCGACTGCAGGGGCAGTGATTAATCGCTCGATTGACATTCCATCCATTCGGATACGATCAAAGCGGCTGATTGTTCTATACATTGCAATGCAACGACGATAGCCGGGCTGTTATTATATTATCCATTCGCGCACCGGTGGACTTGACGACGTCAAACAGCTGAGCCTCGGGGGCATTTTGGCATACCGGAGCATTGGCCAACATATACATTTAAACGAAGACACGATACCGGCGACGATGCGATACGACAGACAAAGCCATTGATATACAGTTGTACAAATCGAATAAAATGGAGGAAGAAGATCCTCTCGCGGAACCACGTCCCTTTCTTGCACGGTACACAATATATATATATACCTACGGAAGAGCAAGTACAGAGACGAGGAAGAAAAGTACACGCACACGCAGGAAAAAAAGGGGGGGTATGTTTGGGCCCTTTGTTCTTTTTTTTTTTTTTTTACAGGGCTCGCGCATTTTGGAGGGGGGGGGGGTTCCCAAAACTCCGAGGCCCCCGGTCTTTGTACAATGCTTGCCCTACTCCGTCCTTAACCTCATGGGACCCGAGGCGCGCTCTCCTCCCCTGTCGGCTCTCGCCCCTCGTCTTCTCACGTGAAAGGAGAACACGCAGCACCCGGGGCCTTTCTTTCCTTTCTTCGGGCCCGCGCGCATACATATGTGCACCACCACGCGTATCCGTTGGATCTCGCGAGACGACTCGATTTCGATACGCAAGCGCGGCTTAGAGCAACTACTGCAGTGTGCGTGTGTACTCGCGGGGGGAGTAACACAGGGGACAAGTCTTGCACGGGGTTGGCTCGTATATACATATAGGGAGGGCCTCGTCTGACATAGGAAGCAAGAGAGGGAGATGGGCAGCATGGCATGTGCGCTTGGAAACTTTTCTTTGTTCGCGCGTCTTTCGCTTCTCTTACTTTTTTTTTTTTTTTTTTTTTTTTTTTTGCTAACAAGGGATATTTCATACCGGTAGATGGTTTATTGAATGAGAGCTCCGGGCCTCCCCTTTTCGCCGCTGAAAGGCTACCATACCGCGCTTCGAACTTTATTTTTTTAATTGTAATGCAAAACGCTGCAATTTCGTGTGTAGTTGCGTGTGCTCTTATGCTCCTTTTTCTAAGCCGCGGCGTTTAGGTGGAAACTGCACTCGCGGCGATTGCCATTGTTATCGTTGCATAATAAAATCGTCGTCCACGATGTCGCCGGGAGTTAAACGGTGACTCGCGAGGGTCGAAAAATTCTCAGACGTTGTCGTGTCGAGTATACACGTTTACTCGTTGCAATTAAAAACGAGCCCCACCCCCTCCCACGCAGCCAAACGATGAGGAGCAAAGTTGCATTTACAATAGAGAGTTGCAGTGGGAGGACATCGGGATGACAAAGGCCAATTGGCACTTTCCGTGAGTCAGTGTGTTAATGTACGCTCATCCATCCCCTTCCTCTCGTCGCGTGGATTACCATCTCCTTCTTTTTCTCTCTCTCTCAACTCTGTGTGTTTTTGTACATGTGTCTATATATAGGGTGACTGTGTCCCCCCCCCCTTCGACGCGTGTGTATGAGAATCTTTCAATTCCCAAGCTCCGTCGTTTACACGCCGAAGCTCGCGCACACACACGTGCGCCAAGCTGTTTGGTCTTTGACGAATGGGTGCATATAATTCAGCTCGTAAACGAGCCGCGCGATCGTAAAAAAAGACTTTCCGGGCGTTTGTGCGTGCATAAAGTTACATGCATCGTGCGTGCGTGTGAGAAACTTTTTTTTTTTTTTGTTTTTTCATACACAGTACACATACACAGGCCTCCCAACTGCCGGCCGGCTACTTGTCCTTGGCCTTGCGTCGTTCCCCTATCAGATATAATACGTGCTTTGTAGTGTAATTATGACAAAATCAACGCGCGTCTTGCTGGATATTTACTTTCTCTCTCTCGATGCAGACCAAAAAAAAAAGAGGTCCACTGATTATACGTGGACAAATTTATCCGCCCTTTTTTTATATTAAATAATTTACCCAACTCTCGTCGGTGCTTCTCGGTCCCCCCATTAACCAGTGATTTCCATAATTACAGCGCACCTTTTGCCGTATCCATGATTGAAAAAAAAAAAAAAAAAATCGAAACTAGATTCGTAGATCGAAAAAAAAAGCTCGCCGCTTCGTTTCTCGAAAATCTCTCGTCCCGTTTGTCCGCGGGAGACACCCCTGTAATTAGAGAGCCATCCTCGCACACGAGAGAGAGCAGATAGGAGAAAGCAGACGCGATCGAGATCGAAAAGCGATCCTTATGGGAGGCTGCGTGCGGAGCCTCCTATTTCTTGGGCCCAGTCTCGAGAAACCAAGTACAAGAGCCCACGCGTACAGGTATACGTCGTTCGCCAACTGTGTACATAATATGGACTGCCGTTATCTGTTCTCGTGTGCGGAGGGAGGGCTCGGCACGCCTCTGTTGCTCGCGTTAACCACTCCGGATTTGTAATTTTTGCGGCTTAACGCGCCTTCGTTAAGTGGGCTACTTCCCGCTTCTGTCGAGCCAATTGTGTGCCCATAGGCCCTCCGAACGCCCGCACCTTTGCCCCGATGCAAAGCAAGATCGGTCTCCTTTTTTTTCCCTCCCGCCCGTTTCCTCTTCGAGGAAGCCAACTCGGGACACCCACGTGCGTTACACGCCCACGCGCTCCATCCGCCCGCTGCGTCTCTCTTTTCCGTACGTACTTATATATATGTGTGTGTAACGAGCTGCTGCAAACACGTTGTGTCGGCCGCACGCGACTCTGGCAGATTTCATTGATACACCGCGTGTGACCGGTATGTTTTTTTTCTTGTGGACTCCCAAGCTATTGGGATTAAAAGATTCCAATGGCCCTTTTTTTTTTACCATTGGTGACCGCGGATGTCGAGTAGGAAAAAGTGCAAAAAAAATTAACCCAAGCTCCGAGAGAAATCTCGTATAGGTATCGACGTCCCCGGTGGAATGCCGCAGCCCGCCAACTCGTAGACGTGAAAAAACGAAAGAAAACCAAGGAAAGAGGGAGGGAAAAAAGGCAAGTCTGTATACCCACGCCTGAAGAAGCGCCGGCTTCGATCGGTTTCCTCGCGCACATGCGCCGTGTCGCGAATGCCAGCCCCGAAGTAGCCTGCGGAGCGAGACGGACACTGACCCTCTCCAAGGTCGCTGGAGACTGACGCGAATCACCTACATTTACACGGAGACTCTACCTCCCCCCCCTTTTTTTTATTAATGCACCAACACGTGTATATAGGCTCGACAACTTTTTCATTTTCTCCCTCGTGTGTACAAGCTCGGCTCAGATCTTTATACATGTGCCGGGGAAAAGTTGCTTCGGTCTCTTCATTAGCCGTGGCTAACGAGATCTAATGGGGGTGAAACGACGAACGCGGCATATTGCGTGCCCGGCGTGCACGTGCCGATACCTCCCTCGGCACACGTGACGAGTCGTGTCTCCCCGTCGACGCAGTGCCGGGCGATAATTTGCCGCCGCTTCTTTTTTTTTTTTTTTTTCTCTCTCTTTTTTCTTCTCCCTGTTCGTGTTATTTGCATCAATTAGGTCGATGGAGCATGTATATAATGCAAACGATGCTAGCTTCTTTACTTTGCTCCCTCGGTTTCGCTGAAACGAGCATCGTTTGCTGCCCACGCCATTACCACCCGATGAAATTTTACTATTTCTTGTCTCTTCCTTTCTCAAACGTATAATATGAGTATATCTGTACGTAACTGCGGCAAACACTGACGCAGCGCATCGACTGGTGTAAAAATCTCTTCTCTACGTTATACTCGCGTGCGTGGAAATGGGAAAACGGGGCGTGGAGTGGCAGTTTCATCTCCCTTCCCGGCGCAATGCGGATGCACTTCCCCTCCCCGATGCACGGCACCTGATGCTCGCGCGCCAACAAGCCTTTGGTGTGCAATATGCTTTCTCTTCCTCGTGCATCGATCCTCTCTCCGTGTGTGTGCGAGTGTAACCCGAGGGTTGAGTCCCGTCTCCGATGAAATAGTAAGATCGGTGCAAAGAGAGTACAGGTATAGACTGGGAAAACCTTCGCGCCCCTCCCGGAGGGGGGAGGACTGTCCGTGGCCCGTCGCCAAGCGCACGGTGTTATAAAACACACGCAGGAGGAGCTCGACTGAAGAGAGATAACCGTGCACGGGTTCGTCGTTCTCTCTTTCCTCTCCTCCGAGTTTCGCTCCCCCCACTTCCTCCAACTTCCGCTTCCTTTTAAGCCGATTTCATAACTCTCGCTGCTGCCGCCGCCTCCTCGTCTTTCTCTGTGCCTTTTACGTTTGTTTTCTTGCTTGGCTCCTCTCCTCTACTTCCTTCCGAGGCCATTAAAGTGCCCTCCCCCCCCCCAACTACTCTCTCAGCCTCCGCTGCAAGGGATAAATTTAAATTTCACCGTATAACACTGCGTTATTGCTGCTGGTTCTTTCCCTGCGTAGGTGGTGTACAACCATCCCATGTGCCCAATGTCATCTGTACCGTGTGTGAAAATTACTTTTGTCAAACTCCCTTGCACAATAAAATGAGGTCTACTACCGATCGCCCCGTACGTAATGTATTTTATGTATGTATACATTTGGGTATCCGATAAAACTTTTCTATACCAACTACTGACTCGTGGCTTTGACGCGTATACGTGTAAGTACTACAAGTAGTAACGCAGAATCGCGAAGCAAAGTAAAAGTGCCCAATCCAATAGTGTATACCCTATAAACGTCCTCCAGAAAGTAAAGTGTCGAGCACTGCGGATGTAAATAATAAAATGTATCGGCATCACCGGGCGACGCGTGTGCTGAACGTTAATGGCTCCTCTGCTGCGCGCCTGTGGTGTGTATATATAATATGTATATACATACACACATAGTAAAACTCGAGAAAAAGTTGTCTCGTATACGTTATTTTCCCCTCTTGGTGTAGGACAACGAGCCCGGCGTTAATGCTCCTTCGCATGAAAAATGTACGCGCGGAGGGTCTCGATCGTGTTTTCCCCTTCGGGTCTGCACTGGTGGTGCATGCACGTGTCTCCCCCCCCCTCTCGGCCGAAAAAAAAGGGGGGACAAAACCTACCAAGGTCACTTTGGGGAAAACTCTATAGATAATCCACCCTCGCGCCAACCCACCCACCCTGTATAGGAAAATTCGGGCCAACGAACCCTCATTTTCCTTTCTCTTTTTACACGCACGCTATCGGAGTGTAATTTTCTCTCCCCCTTTCTCGCTCTTTAATTCGACCTTCTTTTTTTTCCCGCTCGTGCGTGCCCCCCTACCCGTGTAGCGATTGTAGATAAAAGTAACTCAAACACGTTTAATTGCGAAATAAACTCAAAGCCGCGCTCCTCCTTTGTTTCTTGTTGCAGACGAGGAAATCGACGTCGTCTCGTGCGAGAAAAAGGGCACCCTGCCCAACCAACCGACCGATGACGAGCAAGTGCTGTACCAGCACAACTTCACGCAGACCTTCGCTCACCAAACAACAGCCATGACGACGACGACGACGGCGGCGGCAAACCAAACGCGCCAGGGCAGGAGAAAAAGAGCAGCGACGACGCCGGCCCAACCACCCCAGCAAGTCCAGCGTGCCCCGCGCGCCCGAGGCCGCCCACCCACGAACGGCGGCCGCGGCAGACGTGCCCCCGCCAACAATGCCCGCGCCGCGGCTGTTGCTGCCGCCATGTACGCCCAGGAGCTACAAGCGAGCACCAGCAACGTGAACTACTACCAGGGAGTCGTGGCCGGCCGAGGGGCAGTCGCGAACAGGGGCGGCAAGCGCAACACCAAGCGGCTGCAGAACGACGCCATCAGCAACGAAAAGCGCAACCAGCACAACACGATGGAGCGCAAGCGGCGCATACACCTGCGCGGAATGTTCGAGGAGCTGCGGAGAATCGTGCCCGAGCTCTCGCACCAAAAGTTCGCCGCCAAGATCAAGATCTTGAGCAGCTCGGCCAAGTACTGCTATCAGTTGCAGTGCGCCGAGAGGAACTACGTGAAGCACCGAGCCGAGCTTGGGCTCTACCAGCTGAACCTCAACAGCCGGCTGGAGAAATTAAGGCACGAGGTCATCAAGGTCGCCGAGCTGGAGGAGCTGAGGGAGTCGCAAGCGAGGCGGCGTATGCTGCAGTTGCAGCATCAGCAGATGCTTAAGCAGAGGATGATGTGAGGGGGAGCCGGAGGGAGCTCACGAGGTGGTGTCCACTAACCAAAAATGTTATTATACGATTAAAACAATATTGTCTTCCGAATGGACGTAGGTTTTTTTTTTATTATTAATTTTTTT